>JAGPOW010003316.1:113200996-113255461 GCA_030014935.1 Caiman crocodilus | reverse complement strand
AAAAAAAAAAAAGGAGATTGTGGTGTCATTGCCTACACAGTCAGATGGGTCACCAATTGGGTGGAGGGCCACACCCAGAGAGTGGTGGTGGATGAGTCATTTTCAGCCTGGAGGGATGTGGGTAGTGGGGTCCCCCTGGGCCTGGTCCTCAAGTCTGCATTGTTCAACATCTTCCTCAGCAACTTGGACGAGGGGGTGAAAAGCACCTTGTTCAAAGTCACAGATGATACTAAGATGTGGGGAGAAATAAGCATGCTAGAAGGGAGGGACAGGATGCAATTGGATCTGTACAGGTTACATGGCTGGGCAGATGAGAATAAGATGGGACTCAGTACTGACAATTGCAGGGTACTACACCTAGGGAGAAACAATCAGCAGCATACCTACAGGCTGGGGAACTCATCAGAAGCATGAAGTGTCCTCTCATCAGCATAAAGGCAGAAAAGGATCTTGGAGTCATTATAGACTCAAAGATGAACAATGTGGGGATGCAGTCAGGAAGGCTAACCACACCTTGTCATGCATCCTCAGATGCATCATGAGCAGGTCCAAGGAGGTGATCCTCTGCCTCTATGCGACACTGGTTGGGCCACAGTTGGAGTACTGCATCTAGTTCTAGGCGCCACACTTTAGAAGGGATGTGGACAACATGGAGAGGGTTCAGAGGATGGCCACTCGCATGATCAGGGGGCAGCAGGGCAGACCCTACAAGGAGAGGCTAAGGGAGGTGAACTGTTCAGTCTCCACATAAGAAGGCTGAGAGGGGATCTGGCAGCCAACTATAAATTGGCCAAGGGAGACCAGCAGGCAATGGGAGAGTCCCTGTTCCCCTGAGCACTACTGGGAGTAACAAAGAATAATTGCCATAAGTTGAATGAGAGTAGATTCAGGCTAGATATCACAAGGCACTACTTCACAGTCAGGGTGGCTAGGATCTGGAACCAACTTTCAAGGGAAGTGGTGCTGGCTCTACCCTGGGGGTCTTCAAAAGGAGGCTAGATAGATACCTTGCCAGGGTCGTTTGACCCCAGCATTCTTTCCTGCCCATGGCAGGGGGTTGGATTTGATGATCTGCTCAGGTCCCTTCTGACCCTACCAACTATGAATCTATGAAACTTGGCCAGTGTGCTTACCACATCCTCATATAAATTGTTGATAAAGGTGTTGAACAGAACATGAACAACAACTAAATCCTACAGGACACCACTTGCCATCTCCCAGCAAAGTGATACAGACTATCCACTAACACTTTCTGGGTTCAACCCCTTAACCAGTTCCCAATCCATCTGACTGTGGGCTCTGCTAGCCCCCAGTTTTTTGGCTTTTTTTATAAGCCTGTTATGGGAGACCATATTGAAGCCCCTTTTAAAATCTAAGTATATGTCATCAATTGTGTCTCCCACATTTAAGCAGTTCATTAATTGATTATAGAAGATGAGATTGGTCAGACACTACCCTCCTGCAACAAAATCATGTTGGCTATACTTTGGAATCATGCTTTCTGCCAGTCTCTCACAAATGGACTTCTTGATATTTTTTTTCCAAAAAATTACCTAGTATCGAGGTCAAACTGATCACCTATAGTTTCCCAGGTCCTCCCTTCTCCTCTTCTTAAAGACTGGCACTACATTGGCCCTTTTCCAGTTTCCTGGGACCTCTCCCGAGCAGCACAAGTCTAACTACCTTTGCCAATGGTCCCACAATGACTCCAGCTAATTCCCTTGGTACTTTCAGGTGTAGTCTGTCTAATCCTGCCAACTTGAAGACATTCAGCCACTCTAAGTGTTCCCTCACCAGTTTCACACTGACCATTGGTTGGCAATCCCCTCCCCACCCCACGTACCCCATATCAGTCCAGTATCTGCCCAGGTAGATGAATAACATTTGCATGCAGTAACATTGACACAAATAATTCATTAAAGAGTTCAATTTTCTCCTGAATGTCTGTTATCAGCTCTCCTGTCCCATTGTAGAAGGGCCCTATATTTCCTTTGGTCTTTCTCCTGCTCCCTATATACCTAAAGAAGGACTTCTTATTGTCCTTGATTTTGGTCTCTCACCTGATTTTGGTAACCACCCTTGCTTTATCCCCTCCCTACAAATACAGGCTATACTCGTGTATTTCTTCTTGGTGATTACCCCTTGTTTCCACCATCTTTAAACCTCCTTTTTTAAGCACTTCTTGACTCTTCTGGTAAGTCAAAAGGGCTTTCTGGCCCCTTTACCATCTTTTCTGCATACAGGAATGGATCTTTTCTTCACTCTGAGGATTGTTCCTTTGAGGAACAACCATTCTGCCTGAACTCCATTCCCCTCAAGTCCCTTTTCCCCTACAGTCTCTCTCACTATTTTATGAAGCTGATTGAAGTCAGCCTTCCTGAAGTCAAGAACCTCTGCTCCACTGGCTGTCTTCCATTCCCTATGACAGATAATGAATGGTATCATCTCATGGTCACTATTTGCCAGATTAGCTTCAATCCTCAGATTTCCCACCACACCATTCTCTTTGGGTAGAACCAAATCCAAGAAAGCCTTCCCCATGGGCAGCCCATTCATTTCCTGTACTAAACAAAATTAATCCATGCAGGTCAACAACCTATGCGACCAGTCAAATCTGGCGGAGTGCTCTTCCCAGCAGATGTCAGGGTAATTGAAGTCACCCATGACAACTATGTCACTTGGATGTGCAGCCTCCATCAGTTCTCTTGAAAATTCCAGATCCAGATCTTCCTCCTGTTGTGGCAGTTTGTAGTAGATGCCTACCATGAAGTTCCCTTCTCCTCATCTGCCCCATATCTTGACCCACAGGGTCTCAAGTCACCCTTCTCTCCAACTAATTTAGGTCTCCAGAAGGAAGGAATGGCATTGTTCAGGTGACTGGAGATATTTTGGTGGCTCTTCCAAACATAAAACATACATACAACTGGATCCAGATTTGCCTTAACAAATGATACCAAAGTTTTCATTTCATTTTCACTATTACAATAATCAACATCTCCTACAATTAAACCATCGGAATCCACAGATCTTATGTTTATCCTACCAAATATCTTCATAGAAACCATGTGGATGGAACTAAACTAAAACTATGAACCTGAATGAACAATCACAGGAAAAAGATCAAGGACAGAGACATGAATACAGATTTCCACAGGAAACCACATACTCTCCAACCTCACTATTGTGTTCAAGGGAAATTTGCTAATAACCCTCAAAAGGTGAACTTGGGAACAAAAATTCATAAACTGTATGCTCACTAATAGATGAGAATGGAGCACTAACATTATGGCTTATTTTACTTGACCTGGTTCCTGTTACTCTCCCTTGATACCACAGTTTTTAATGGCCCTCTACCCTTTTTAATGGCCTTTATCTTCTACTAATGAAGGTATCTTTTCTTCTTCAGTTGTTGTTTTTGTTAGCTACTACCAGTGATGTTTCTTTTCTTTGATCTCATAGTCCTGAAGACTGTTTTGAACTCTATCTGTGCCTGCTTTTTTCTCAGACTTAATAATACCCTGCATTCAAAAGCTTGTCTTAACCTATCCCAATAAATCAGTTGTTCCAATAAAATACTTCCAAAAAAGTCTTACCTCTTGCAATTTTCTTGACTATCACAACTACACCATCATTTCAACACGACTACATTTATATATATCTCATGAGTCCGTGGCCACTAAGGAAGCAAACTGGGGAAAGGCAGTATAAGTGAGAGTTTTGTGTGATGGAAACTGCAACAGTAATGGAGGAACTCCCAAAATAGAGTGGGGTGATTGAGGATAAGCCTAAAGAAGAAAGGAGGAGAATCAGGAAAAAAAAAACAAAATACCAGCATTGCAAACAGAAAAAAGAATGAAAATCCAAAGAGTTACACTAAAGAAAAAGTCACATAACTGGGGATTTTTTTTTTTTTATTTCCCTGTCACAGGAAAGACCCAGGAAACAGAAAGGGAAGGTATCTGCATGGGGATAAGATGTGACATAAACCTACATTTTCAAAGAAGTGTAGTGGAAGTAGGAAAGAATACAATGACACTATTAATTATATATAGAAATATTCTTTAATCCGGATCAGTGATAACTATTATAGGCTAAGAAAACACTTCAGAAAAATAAATCAAATTATCTTCACTGGAATTATGCCTAAGCCAAAAGAAAGTGAGAGCAGGAAAACATAATAAAATGAGCAATGAATGGTTAATGAACTATTCGACCATTGGCAGGCTTTCATGGACAGAAAAGTTATCAAAGAATGGATTCCACTTGAGTGAGTGGATAAAATAAATAGTCTTTTGTGATAAAGGTTTCCAACACTGGCACTAAAAGCTTTCAATTAAGAACTCACAGGAAAAGAATTGAGGAAGTTCATAAACCTCCACATTGGAAATGTATAACGGAAGGGAAATTTGGAACACAAGGATGTGGACATAGAAAAGAACAATAGAGATTAGAAGGGAAACGGATAGCATCAACATCAGTGATAAAAATGGGAAAGATATTTCAGTAAATAAAAATCACTCTTCTATTCTAACTGGGGACTTTGATGGCTTCAGGTAGAAACTAAAAGTTCAGATGAATGTGATCAGTCTGGAGAACTAAATGGAGACACTAGAATTCCCAGTATGTTACATAAACTTTGTGGGAATAAGAAATACATTATGCGGAACAAGATGCTGGGATGATAGGCACTATTGAAATATGGTTATTGACAGATAGGGATCCTGGTTCTCTCTGATAAAAAAAAAAAAATCCTTAATTTTTGGGTTGAAAATGTTACCCAAAATATACATCTTTCCATGATTAAAATGAAACACCACTTTGCTTATTTTTATAACCAGGTCACAAAATGCTTAGACACAGGAGTTGAGGTAGATGTCATCTACCTAGAATTTTAAAAGGCCTTCAATAAAATTTCTCATTCCAATCTCGTAAATAAACTGACAAGCTGTGATGCAGAAGATTACGTGATCAGGTAGGTGGCAAATTGGCTTTGGGATTGCACCCAGAAAGGGGTGGTGGACAAGTTGGTATTGACCTGGAAAGATGTGAGCAATGGCAACCCCCACAAGGCTCAGTCCTTGGATCAGTGCTATTCAATGTCTTCATCAATGACAAGGGTATGGACAGCACCCTGTCCAAGTTCACAGATGATACCAAATTATGGGGCAAAGTTAACATACCAGAGGGTAGGGAACAGATCCATGTGGAACTGGACAGGTTGGAAAAATGGGCAGAACGAAACAGGATGCAGTTCAACAAAGACAAGTGCAAAGTGCTGTACCTGGGCAAAAAGAACCACCAACACACTTACAAGCTTGGGGATGACCTTCTCAGCAGCACAGCAGTGAAAAGGGATCTTGGAGTCATAGTTGACTCCAAGATGAACATGAATCATCAATATAATTAAGTTAACAATAAGGCTAACTGCATGAGAAGGTCTAAGGCCTGCAGCCAAGGCTGTGCAAGGAGAAACAGAGGGACCTGGATCTCTTCAGCCTTCACAAGAGAAGGCTGAGAGGTGATCTTGTGTCTGTCTATAAATTAATCAGGGGAGGACAGCAAGGTATAGTAGATGCTCTATTTACTAGAGCACCCCCTGACGTAAATAGGAGCAATGGACACAAATTAATGGAGAGCAGATTTAGGTTGGACATTAGAAAGAACTTCTTCACAGTAGGAGTTACCAGAATCTAGAATGGGCTTCCCAGGGAGGTGGTGTTCTCCCCTTCCTTGGGGGTCTTCAAGAGGCAACTGAACAAGCATCTAGCTGGGGTCATCTGACCACAGCAGTATTTCCTGCCCAAGGCAGGGGGCAGACTTGATGACCTGCTGAGGTCCCTTCCAACCCTAACATCTATGAATCTCTCTATATATAGACACATACATATACACACATATGTGCATCTATACACACACACATACATATAAATTAACATACACACAGATACACACAAACACAAACATACACACACAAAGTGTGATGGTGTTTCATTCTGATCACAGAAAAATGTGGATTTTAGGTTATTTTTCTAAATCTGAAAATTGTGGATAACTTTTTTATCAGATAAAATCAGGATCCCTGTTGAAAGATATATGTTGTTTAGAAAAGCAGAAATAAAAGTAAAACTGAATGTGATGATATATTGTAATAAAATAAAATGTCAAAACATAAATAAAATTGTATTTAAGTAAAAAAACACTATGAATGGACAATAAAAATTGTCAAATAAAAATCATGACATGTAATTCTTATAAGCCCTAGACTCAGTTAAGGACAGACATTTGTATGAAATAAGAATTAAAGTCATGAGAAAATTTAAAAATAATAGAAGCTATAATATGGAATAACTTGTTAAAAATAAGTCCTGGATCAAGTGATTCAATGTTGGTTCAGTTGAACTGTCTCATTTCAATCTGCACTGCAAGTTCAAGAAGAAATTAATGGTTTGGACATCTTAAGACAATGATACTCAACCAGAGTGCCATGGCAATCTGGGGTGCCTTGAGATCCTTTCAAGGATATCATGGTCTGTCACACAATATTAACATTGCTAGGTGTGCAGAAATGATTCACAAGGAAAGCAAAGATTTTTCAAATAGGAGTTCTTGGTGTCAAAAATATTTTGGCCTGTTGTGGTCTTTGAGTTCTTGCCAATAGAAGAATTGATCTATTATTTTGTGCAGTAAAGAACTAAGTGAAAAGTAAAAGCTGACATTTTTAAGGGGTACCTTGAATCCATTAGGGATTCCTTAAGTCTAAAACAGGTTGAAGATCACCAAGAGTAAACTTTAACCAAGTGTAGAGAAAGAGTGGAATTCTATTGTCTTGTTTTGTGTATAAAACTACTGACATGCATGGTTTTGGCTCTTCCTCTGCACTGTGGACATGTAAGCTTGTGTGTGCAGATTAAGCATGCTAACTAGGCTAAACAGTGGTTTAGCATATAGGTACATACCTGAGCATAAATCTCAGGGGAAAAAAAAAAAGGAAAGCCCTCCTATTTTTAGGCTCTTTAGCTGAGTCATGGCACTGTCACAGAAGGCCAGAAACCCAGCCCCTCAGTTGTATGACCTAAATTAGATTTGGATATATTAATAAGGTAGGCTTGTTTGAACAAATACTTTTAACTTGCAAGATCACCCATCTAGAATACGTCTATGCTGATATTTAGTCCTGACCCAAAAGCATCCTCTCTAGCCAATACGTTAATTACCTATATTAAACGCCATGTATCTCATTTCTTGTCAGTTCAGACTCCTCCAAGAATTTTCCTGACGATCAGAGGCTGAGGTCAATCCCCATCCACCTGCCCCCAGCTCCCCACTGCTCTCCCCCATTCTCCCCCCCCCCGCCCATATTGTATTGCATACTCACATTGTATGCACAAAGGGACAAATTGTATGCCACCTATTAGGACTTAGGATATAAGGTCACTGAGAGATTTGTGGGGGAGCAGGGCGGGGGGGAGAGGGGGGCGGAACCCAAAACAAATGGCACTTTACTGCAAGAGAAGCTGGGTCAGTATGATAATGTGCTTCACCAGGGCTTTTTAGCACCTCTCTGGTCATATTTAAGAAACAAACCATTTGGACACGTATCTTGCTGGAATCCTTTGACTTACTGTCCTTGGGGTAGGGGGCTGGATGCAATGATCTTTTGAGGTCCCTTTCAGCCCTAATGTCTATGAAATCTATTAAATATGCTGCATTTGCCATGGGGGCACTCTGAGCCAGAAGTAAAGTACAGTTGTTGTGTTTTCCACATCTATCAGTAATCTGTGTGTACTTTGGCACCTCTGTTTCATGATACTGAATCCCTGAAAAATTGTTAATGTAAAATAGGGTTTAGTTCTCCACCTCCTTGCTGCTTTCCTGTAGCTCAGTCTTAAGTGTCAGATGAAACTGAGTTACAAAAGTAGACCTAGTATAGGTTTTCAGGGACTTAAAACACAGTAGCATTAGATATGTAAATCCACTTAGTGATACCCAATAATTGGAGCATAATATGGCCAAAGAAGCCCATCAGCAACAATCCAACATCTCCTTGCTCCCACTTCCTTTGTGCCACATCCTATCATTAAAATCAAGTACAGAAAGAGTTGGCAAACTGAATTCTAGAATGCTGTTTTCAGACCAGGTGCAAGAAGTTCTTATCCAGGAATGAGTCGGTATATTTTTTTCTTCTTTTGGCCTTTTTGTCCCAGCTGCACAAAGTAATATAGATGGGGAGGGGAAGCTCAGGTGCCTCCAGCTAGTTAACAGATCACTCAAAAATAAACATACTTCTAGGAATGTAGATCTCATAAGCAGGATCTTGGTTTTCTTTGATAAAAAGCCCACATTTTTCGATGTAAAGAAGTAACCTAAAATCCACATTTCTCTATGATTTAAAAAAACCCAAACCACTATCCATCTATTCATCCATCCATCCATCCATCCATCGGGTTAAAACATAACCCAAAATTTCATTGCATCCAGGAAGAACACACACCAACTGCTGAAGCTTTCTTAGCCTGACGAAGGGTTTTTGAACCTGAAAGCTTGCTTAATAACTATTCTCCAACCATTTGGGTTGGTCTAATAAAAGATATCAAATTTACCCAAGGAACCTTGTCTGCCTAACTCAAAATCCACATTTTTTGTGATTAAAATGGAAAAGGCTACTTTTTAAATCCTAAAATTGGGGATTTTTTAATCAGAGAAAACCAGGATCCTTGCTCATAAGGTAAGAAGCAGTTTTCTGGAAGTCAGTAACATGGAAACTGATTTAAGAATAATGACAGTTTATCAACTGAACATGGTATCTCCCTGTAGAGCTGTAACTAAAAGGCTGAATAACAACCTTGGATTTATAAGTAATATGAATAAGATATAGATATTGTATTACCTATGTATACACTGTGCCAAAGAATAAGTCTTTCTAGAAATATAGCTCTTGAGGGCCTCTGAGGGTTGGGTTAGCATATGTTCCATGATGTGTAGAGTAGAAATAAAGCTTAATTATCACCAAGCTCTTTTATAAAGTAGTGTTAAGGCATTGATCTCTTTATTGTAAACAATAAGTTAGATTCAATTATTTTGTTTAGTAAATGAGTTATCTTCATCACACAATTAATTTTTAAAGGTACTACATACAGCCCTAGTGTCATTCTTGTCAGACTAACGCATGTAGATCTGTTATTTTCATTTCAGAAAGAAAGTTGGAAAAACTGGAAAGCAGTCAGAAAAGGTGGTTTGAGGAAAAGAAAACGCTTGATAATGAGACTGTTAAAAAAACCCATGTATTACATTTTCCTAAGAGGGAGTCACTTGATCATGGTCTACAAATGTATAAATTTGGAAGGGATTTGAGATGGATGACAGTGTTTTAATCTAGCTGGAAAAGACATATTAAGATGAATGATTGGAAACTGAAGCTACACAAAGTTATACTAGATATGACTCATTTTTTTTTATATTGAGAGTAACTAACCATTGGAACAATTCACCTAGAACATGTTGGACTCTCTAGTACTGTTTCATAAAGTCAAGGCTATATATCTTTCTAAAATATACATTATAGCTGTAGCAAAAGTCATAGGCTTGATGGACAAATTATAACCTTGCTAGATATAAAGGAATCCATCACAGACTCAAAAATAGTGGTTGTTTATGCTCAAATGATGTATTTGAGGTAGAACCTTATTTTACTTTATGTACCCAAAAGGAAGTTGTCTGGCTAAATAACTGCTACTTCTGGCAATTTTGCACAGTTTGTGTTCCTATTACATGTGCACTATATTGGGTAGACAAGCCTGAGATAAGAGGGGTCAGGAGGAAAAGAAAAAAAAATAGACCATTTGTGGTTTAGTAAATTAAATGTTACTCTCAAAAGTAGGAGTTCCTCTATTGTGGCCTGGGCCTTGCTCCTAATGAAGTCAAGACTTTCATACTGTCTTCTCTCTCTGTTTTCCAATGAATAGTAAATGCATGGCTCAGCCTCAAGAGCAAGCTCAGAGAAAGAGCAGATTGATGTCTAACCATTGGCCTAATTCTGCCAAGAATTTAAGAGATGCAGGTTAAAACTCCCTTAGGGTGGAGAGGTTGAAATATAGTCCCTTGTTTTCAAGGTAAATGCTTGGAACATTTTGCTATTGAGCTAAAACATAGTGTTGTAGCACGGAGTACCCTGATGAATGGCACTGGGTAGCAAGACCCTGAGACACTCCCACCAGTCCTTGTGGGTGGGGGGCAGACACCATTGAGCCCCTGGGGCCCAGAACTTACTGGCAGGGTTGGTGGACCAGACAGCTCCAGGTGCTGCATGTGCTTTACCAGCTCATTCTGGATATGGGTTGGCAGGCACACAGGGGCAGAGGTCATAAGAATGCACCCCACACTGCCAGAAAACAGAGAAGAGACCCAGGACCTTAGCTGCAGCAGCATGAAGCCTGAGTGCAGCTTGCCACAGTAGGGGCAAAGTAAACAGGGATGTGCCTGCTCACCAGATTAGAAGCTTGGAGGAGCCTATAGCCCAAGGGATCCAGACCCCTATGGAGAGGAAGGAGCAACATACTATGTGAAGCCCAGAGAGACATTGCCTTCCTCAGTGAAATGACAAAAGCAGCAACTGTGAGTTTGTTCAAGGAGGGGACCTGGAGTCCTGTCCCGACTGTATGCTCAGAGAACCTAGATATTCAGAAATAAGGGCACACTGGACTGGCCCCATCAGGTGCAGTGGTAGAAGCCCAATGAACTGTGATTGGGATGAAACATTAAGCACTGGGCTACCTACTCCTCAGGGGTTGAAGGGAAAAAATGTGGGGTTTATAAGCAGATTCAGGGGCCAGAGAGCAGGCTTGATAGCTCCTGGCCATACAAAAAGGGAGAAGGACTACCCTGTGCAGAGCCTAGCTACAGATGGCTTGGATGGCCAGATGCATAGACTGCCAAGACAAGTTGGAGAGAGACTTTCTTTTAACCTACTGAGGCTAACTGGACTTGAGCCTGAATAATTGAGTAATTTGCTGATGGTATCATCCTTCTACTAGATAGCCAGTAGCCTGGGTATATTGTAAATTCTGGCTGGCAAAAGGATGGGGTGTAAGAGGAGGCAGAATCCCAAGGACAAATGACCCAAGATGTTTGTGGGGGCCAGTGTAATCAATCAAGGATACTCCACTTTTATTTGAAAAATCAAGATGTGGCAGGAGAGATGGAAGGTGTGCTTTGCTAACACAAGTGAATGGAAGCCAAGCTGTCGGGCCTGAAGAACCGGCAGTGGATGGAAGTACCAGATCTCAGTGGCAGTCAAGTCAGCCACAGCTATCCAGACATGGCAAGCCCTCCACCTCCTCCTTTTTTTTACTGTGTCACAAATTCAGGGCCTATACTCAGGCACATCTGTACAGAACTACATAGCTGATCACCAGGGATCCTGGTTTTCTTCAATTAAAAATAAATATTTTTCAGATATAAAAAGTAACCCAGAGTCCACATTTTTTCATGATCAACTATATATTAGTGGCATTTCATTTTTATCATAGAGAAGCATGGATTTCAGTTTCCTTTTTTCATCTAAAAATTGGGGACATTTTATCAGAGAAAATCGGGATCCCAGGTTATAACCTGTAGTTTTATAGGACAAATTATGGTTCATTTCTGGTTTCCATTCAAGTCAAAATACTAGTTCAAACTTGTTCTTTGTTTCCAGTTTAGTTCTGGTTTGACTCCCTATTGAAAAGAGCATGGGGAAGCTTGTTCTGGAGTATTACTGTTAGTTTTCACCACTGGGAAATTGCCAGCTGAATAAAAGAAAATGAATGCTGTGACAGTATTTTAAACAAATGGGAAAACCTAGGTAATTAAAGGCCTGTCAGCCTAAAATCAATAGCAGGTAAAATAGAATGGCTGATCTGGGACTCAATTAATAAAAAAAATAAGTATAGGAAAATAATTAATGCTAGTCAACATGTGTTTATTGAAAATACATCTTGTAGTTTGATATCTTATTTTGTTAACAATTTGGCTTATAAATATACTAGTATTGATATAATATACTTACACATCTGTAAGAAATTTGACTTGGTATTACACAAACTTTTAAATTAGGAAACTAAAGCAACATAAATATAACATCATGCATGCTCAATTGTTAACTGACAGATCTGAAGGCGCAATTCAAAAACAACCATATCAATCTTGAATTGATGTTTCCCGTTCCTATCAGATTTCTATTTCTTCTGGATTTTCACCTTACTGCATTTATTTGTTTATTTATTTGTGGCCTAGAAGAAATATAAAACCCTTTCTCATAAAGTTCAAGATGGGTTACTGATGAGCAGGGATCCTATTTTTTTTCTCTGAAAAAGATCCTCAATTTTCAGATTAAAGGAAGTAACCCAAAATCTACATTTTCCCTTGATTAAAATGAAACCACTAACATAGATATATATAGATAACATAGATATATATAGATATAGATTTTAAGGGGCCAATCACAGGACAAATGTAATTTCTGTCCATGTCCTTAGACTTCCAAAAAGTGATATATATTTTTGGTGTCTGCTGTTGTAGCCTGCATAACTTCCCTGTCAATAAATTTTAACATACAAAACAACCAGCTTGACAGGAATCTAATTAATGACCTGATTTCCAGAAATGACAATACCCACTCTTCCCAGTGAATTTTATAGGGATGTCTTCACTAAAATGAAGAGACATACAGAAGCTGGATTGGGAAAAGCTATATTAGCCAACTAGCTGCTTTCTCTCTGGACTCTTTCACTGCCTCTTCTACAATCTACCTATCAAGCCTCACTTAAAATAATCACACTTTCATGGGACTTTAATCATAGTATCTTTCCCCAGTTTTCTTTCTTGTTGTCTTGCTTCTTTCATTATAAAATAGCATCTCCATATTCTCCTATATCTTTTCCAACATCCTTGACTGTTATCAATATTTAATGCCTCTTGAAATAGACTATGCTATATGCCTCTAAAACAGGGGTGGGCAATTATTTTGGGTGGAGGGCCACTTACTGAGTTTTGGCAAGCCATCCAGGGCCACATGACAAGCAGCCCAGGGCACATTAATATTAATTTTCTAAATATTTTAGGGGCCTGACATAAGCACTGTATAAATAGTACTACCTCTTGTTTAAAATCTTGTTAGTTTTAAACCTGTCTCCGTATAATTTCAGTTAGTAGCCCTAGTTCTTATATTTTGGGACTTGGTAAAAAAAAAACCACAACAGTTAAGCATTTACTTAATTTACAGCCTTAGTGATTTTATGAGTCTCTATTTTATGCCCATCAATTTTCCCTGTTTCCAAACTGAAGAGTTCCTTTAAGTCTTTCCTGTTATGGCAGCTGCTCCATCCCCTCATATTTTTTGATGTTCTTTTCTGTACCTCATATCTTTTCTAATTCTACTACATTCTTTTTAAGATGTGGAAACTAGAATTCCACACATTATTCAAGAAAAAGGGACCTGGTAGATGCATACACTGGTACACTGATGATATCCATTGTTTTTACTCTCTTCTTAATGTCTGTGTTGGATTGATGTTGTTTGGGGTGGGGGGTGGAGGGTTAGCTGCTGCTGAACAGAGGACCAACATTTTTAATTAACTGTCTACACTGACTCAAAGGTTTATTTCCTCAATTGTAATGGTTAGTTCAGAGTCCAGCATTGGCTATATATAGCTGAGGTTTTTTTCCCCTCATATTCATTACCTTGCACTTGTCATCACTGAAGTTGATCTGTCACTTTGTTGCCTACTCAGGTTTGGGAGATCTTTCTGAAACAGCTCATCAGCTTTGGAATTGATGAACAAAAATAATATACCATTGTCTGCAGAGTTAGCTTGTTTACTTTGTACTCCCTTTCCATTTCATTCATGAAGGTGTTGAACAAAACTGGCTCCAGCACAGCTCCTTGATGGACCCTAATCTTTACCTTCCATCATTTTGAAAAATGATCATTTAGCTATTCTTTTTTTCCTTCCCCTTAACTACCACAGTAAGACTTTGGTCACAAGCTTTGCCTTCAGTCGCTTTTTTCCTCTGTTAACATTCTTTAACTTGGTGCTTCATCCATTTCCTTCTGACAGTTGTTTTGTTTTGGTTTTTTCCCCATGGTTTCTCCCTTCCTTATTTCTATATACAGATTACTCTTTGGCTTTAAAATCTTTGAGATTCTCTCTTCTTTGCTCTTTCCTTTTCCTTAACATAAAATTTTCCACTGCTGACTTTCATTCTAGGGCTATTTTCTCCCTTTCTTTTATAATACCATCATTTAAAAGTTTCCAGGTCCTTTAAAATTAAATGTCCGTTTTCTTGGTTTTTGTTTTTTGTTTATTTATATCAAAAGGTCAGACAGATTTTATATCACTTGGTAGCCTTCAAAGATATATGTTAGTTCAGTTCAGCCACAAAGTATTGGGCTTGATATATGAATCAATAGGTAAAATATTGGCCTGCATTATGCAGGTCAGATTAGATTATCATAACAATTCCTAATGGCCTGAAAAATCTTATCAGTCTATGTTAAATATAGATGATATAGGTATGCTATGCCAAAGATAAAACTATTATGAATGGGAACTCTTGCCAACAGCTAACCCTGTAAGATCCTGTCTATGGGGTTTCAAAAAGGAAAAGAGAACTCTACAACAAAATCTATATTAGTATTACTTTCAACACATTAAATCCTCATGTTAGTTAATTTAAGTTTACATTTTATTGTTAGGAAAATTGACTGAATTTTAGCAGCCACTTAATTAAATTTAAAAGTATATCAGTAAAATACAGTACAGAATAGAGTGAATTGGTATCTAAAATAATACGAAGGGCATTTTGATTCAATGTAACAGTGAAAATGTTTAAGTAAAATTATTGTCAGTGGTACAAAAATGTGATACTAAGGATTTTAACTTCCTTAAAAAAGCTCCATTAGTTATGGGTTTTTAACTTATAAAGTATAGATGGGAAAATAAAATTAGATTTCATCTTCTTCAAAGTACATATTGATTTAACATGTCATATTTTAATAAAGAGCTAAAAAAAAGACATTCCAAAAATTACAGCACAAAATAAGTAAGTGAAAAAAAAAAGATGCCATTACTAAAAAGGTAGGCTACAAGTCATCACTAAAGACTTGGAGGAGTACATACCAAAATTTCTTTTGCTCTGTGTTGAGAAAAAAAAATCCTAAATCAATATTTAGGATTACGAAGGCAGTTCCCTGTGACGCTATGAACAGTGGTGGGGCTGGTGCTGGTTGGGACAGACAATGTTCTACTGACACAGACATGCCTCTCAGTTGAAAAAGTTTGAAAGTCAGAAATCTGCAAATGCTGCTCCCACACACAGCACCAAACTAAACAAAGGAGGCTGCTGAGAGCCAGACAGATCTCAGGAGCACTTAAATTGCATACTGGTAGACAATCATCTATCCATATAGTCATCTAATCATGTGGGCCAAAACAAGTTACTTATGGGTACTTACAGGTGTTATGTTTATACAGTGAACTTAGGTCAATCTAAATCCTTAGGGGGTACAAGAATTCACAGTGCCTAGGTTGTACTAAAAATGATGAAATGATGTATGTGACCTAAACTTAGGTCACACCCGAGGTGTACTAAGTCTAGATCAATAGGGGGTAGACCAGTCTATAGAATGTACCACTGTTACCTTTCTGATTCAAGCTAGCTTGCTATTCTCTGGCATTCCAAAGTACACTGTGGCCCCTTTTCCAGCCCTTCCCCACAGGGAGATGAGTGAGCACTTAGCTGCTCCAGCCAAGGGCCCAGAAACTCCCAACCTCAGATCTGACAAAGCCCAATACTTCTCCTTGGCTCCTTCTCAAACTATAGGCCACAAACAAATGCAGGGGGACTAAGGCAGCTGTGTCCTCTGGACACACCTTAGGCCTCCAGACACGAGAGACCCTGGACCATGCCCCTATACACACAACACCCCATCATGATGCACCCCACAATTTACATGGAGACCTGGACACTGAGGCCAAGAGAACCTCAAAACTGAGGCATAGCTTCACAGCCCCAGACCCTGTCACTCACATACCAAGTCAGGAACCCCACTGTCCTGGACTCTGGCACAGTTCTGGACTTAAACACCTACACGCTGAGTCAACAACCCCCAAACCCAAGATGTACCTGGACCCCAAAATACACACAGAGCCAAGAACTTCAAGTGCCATGATTCAGGCAAAGCCCCATGCCCCAACATTCACACACCAATCCAGGAATCCCATATCCCAACTCAGTCAACTCCACAGACTCCCAACTCTATATTCTAATGCTCACACATCAAATCAGGAACAAATGCCATATGTGACAGGACTCAGGAAAAGGAAAACGAGAAAGACTTGGGCATAACCCCACAGACCCCACTTTTCAAACGCCACCAAGACACCCCGTGATCCAGACCCCAGCATGGACAAACCAACCATGAGTGGGAGCTGGTGCAGGTGGTTCAAATGTAGAAGGGGATGGAGGTAGAATCTTGGGATTAGGCTGGTAAGGGAGGGGACCCAGTTGTCTCCAGAGAATGGGCACTGGTGGCAGTTGCCTGGGACATGTCAACCTGGAGTGTTCTCAGGGTTTTTTTGCCAGCAGGTACATGTTCCTGGAACACTCATGCCCCATTGGAGTCATGAGCATCTGGGATAGACAGACAAGTGAATGCTTATGGAAACTTTACAGGGGTGTAGGTTGTAGCCGTGTTGGTCTAAGGACATAGGCAGACAAAGTTATTTGCGTGAATCTGACATCTTTTATTAGACCAACTTAAATAGTTGGAAAACAATTATTAAGCAAGCTTTCAGGTTCAAAACTCCTTCATCAGGTTAAGGAAGTTTCTGCAGTTGGTGTGTGCTCTTTCTGGATGGAAACTTTAGGAATATGTGGGGCATTGCCAGCTACCTCAGGGCAAGAGACAAGGGCCACTATGAAGGGGAACTCCTCAGGGTGGGAGTAGGAGTGGGAGCATGTTTCCCCATAGTAGCCAGCCAGCCAGCCAGGGGGTACTCCAGGTACTCAACTATACTCAATCTCTGGCAGGCCAGGGGGCACTGGGATGTGTGCACAAAGGACTCGAGTATGTAGCCCTCACAATACAGGTGTCTTTGTGTGCCTCCTCCCCTCAAGGGCAAACAACTGCATGCTGTTCTCCTGCCCAGAGTAAGTGCATAACTTAAACAAGTTTTTCTTCATGCTTTGTGAGAAGTTGTTTGCACCCTACATGACCAGAACAATTGTCTATTCTGTTACCCTGAGAATGCATTGTTCTTGGTCAACTGGAGGGTTCCCTATCCCCTCCCAATTAGCCATATCGGTTCTGGCCATACACTGAAAAGCTCATCCACAAGGTTCTCATTGACTGGGCAGATAAGTGTTGGCCTCAGGCTCCCCTAAAAAGAGTCTGTTTGCAGTTTTTCCACTGCTAGGGAATGTAAGTGCGAGTAAATTTTATAACTGTGGATTTTAATGACCCCAAATTTTGCCACACTTTTAATGTTATGCCTATCCATGGATTACTTAGAAATTATGTTAGACCTTTACCAGTTTCAAACTTTAATGGTGAATTATTTATAAAGTGGTTGTACACAACATGTTCTGTTCTAAATTCTTCTGATTCTTCACTTACCTCTAGGTAATGGACAAATATAAGTTCTCTTCAGAAGTTACCCTAAGGAACAGATTTTAGGGATTTATGGAAAGTTTATGTGGTTGCCTATCTCTTTCATAGCAACTGAATGAAATGAAAAAGCAATCACCTACAAAAAAGCACTGTCTTATAGCAGCAAATAGAACTGCATAACATATTACCCTAGAGCTATGTGAATTTTGAAATACAATGCTTTGCAGAAGGCTCACAAAGCTAAATGCACGCATATGTAAGTTTTCCAAAAGCTTCCACTACAGTCTGGAAGTAGAAGTCAACTATCCAGCAGAAATGTTAAATTCTTGTTGGAAGATATCCAACAGTAAATTCAAATAGTAGCTTAGTATATCCTGAAGAAATCACGGAATTTTAGGGCCTGACCCTATAGATTTTACTCATCCAGTTAATCCTATGAAATACATAGAATTTACTTGTTTATTTAGGGGTTTCAGACAAAAATTAAAGTTTAGGTTTGAAATATTTGTTTGTAAATGCAATACATGAAAAATAAAATATATAATAGGAATAAATATGTTTTTAAATTAAAGTTTAAGAGAGGATAGGAAGTTGAGGATTGTGATTAAAAAATAAGCCACATTTACTACAATACTTTCTTAAATATGAAGGAAACTAGGCTTATTTCTACATGCAAGTTCTAAAGTACAGCAAAAGGATAGGAAGGAGGCAGAGAAAAAGCTGTCATCATTTTTTCTTAGTTTAATGAACTTCTTTAGTTAGAAGAAAGCAACTACTATAAGAAAGTAGAAGTATTAGGGTGTAATTATATGTTAACTTAAATATGTTTGAATGACACTTAAAACAGAAGCAACTGCACATTAGGCCAAGAAAACACATGCTAAAGGGCATCTCAGCTGTTTAGAGATAATCCTGTACTACTGAGGATTATCTCTAACTGGTTTGGGACAGCTGATTTGCAGTCATATGCAACTCTTCCACAGGCCCAAAACCAGTTAGGAGAGGTCCTCCAGAATTTCAGCTGTTCTATCTTCCCCCACAGTAACAGCATCTTAAAGTATGTCTATTCTGATCCGTGTGGCATCTCCCATCCCCTCCTCCCCAAAAAACCAGGGCCTCCCCGCCATCCCCTCAGGACTTTCCCCTGAGCCCAGCCCAGAGAACAGAGGCAGAGGTTGATGGGTTCCTTTTCCCTGCCTGCTCCCCTGGGAGAGCATCATGAGCTACAGATAGACCAGTTGCTGTTGTGTGGCGGGGTGAGGGGTGATGAATGGAGATCTGGTGTAGGCCTGATTTCTGAATGTGGTAGGGGACAGATGATGCAGCAGGCCCAATGAAAGCGGGGAGGGGACAGGCACCTCTACCCCTCCCCTGATAGGTCACTTTGGGCCCACCACACACCTCATCTCCTTGGGTTCCCCATGTCCCCCCCACCATCTCTGTTGGACCTGATGCACCATCTCCTATACCACAGTTGGCCTGCTGAGCTGCCTCCTCTCCCCTCCCCACCCCTAACTCTCCTGGATTGGACCTGTCTCCATTGCACACTGGCTCCCTGCTCACCACTCCCTCCTGCAGCTTCTGTCTTACCCAGAACTCCCAGTGCTATCATGGGGGAGCAAGCAGGGGATGAGAACCCACCCACTAACACTGCCATTGCTCTTTGGTCTGGGATCATCCTGTAGAACAGCTTCAGCCCAGAAGCAGTGACAGCAGGTAAACTGGGGAATATTGAGTATGGGGTTAGCTGCAAGGGCTGGGGGAAACAGGGGTAATCTTAAGGAGCAGGAAGGATGGTGGGGGTTGGGGGGAAGAAGATAACAATAGACCTAATCTGGGCCAGTGTGGGAGGGGAGCAGTGGGTTTAATTTGGATAGTGGGGGGAAGTGGGGACCTAGATTTCAAGCAAGCAGGTGCTGGAAGGCCTGATGGGAACTTGCTATCCCTGATCTTCCCACAGTCTATGTCACCTACCCTGCCCCTGAAAGAAGGTGAGCTGCATAGGAACAGAGACAGTTTGGGTCCTAGCCACACTCCTGCTCACCAGACCTAGAAGCACAGGTCAGAGCAGTGCACATTATGGAGTTTATTAACCTTTAGCATACAACTGCTTAAAGAAAGTGCTAATTTTAATAAAAATTAAACTTAGTACATGCTGACCATGTCTACACATGTGCTTAACTGTGGATTAGACTAATTAGTTGTGGAGTAACGCATCACAATGTACAAGTCTGATGTTATTAGGTCATAGTAAACTAATGAATGTTGCTGTAAGATAGTACTGTTGGGAACAGCACTATTTTATAACAGGTTAATTAACTGTGATTAAACACATGTGTAGACATTGACCACGGGCATGAATTGTTCCTGGCCAGTTAAGCCAGCAGCTGGCCAGACTCCTGCCTGCTGCCTAGCCACATGGCATTGCACTTTCATTTGTGCCCCAGCCACCCCTTCCACTGCCTTCCAACTAAAAATTGGTATTTTTTTAAATCAGAAAAAAACTAGTATCCCTGCTTATAAGCATAAGTCATATTGCCACTTGTGCTTTACAATTAACAATTAATATTAGAGACCAGATCAAATTTCATCTCCAAGATGTCTATGCACAACATACTCTGATTTAAAACATCTAATTCACTGAACATAATTCTCTTTCATCCTGTGCATCAACCTGAATGTCATTAAGGCATCTAAGCAGACAAGGTTCCTTGGGCAAATTTGGTATCTTTAATTAGACCAATAAGGCATTTAGATTTTGTCCAGTTTATCTTATAGCACATGTTTAGAACCTGGTTTTCTGTGATTTAAAAAAAAAAAATATCCCCAATTTTTGGTTAGAGAGTAAACCCAAATCCACATTTTTCCATGATTTAAATGAAACACCATGTGTGCATGGGACATTGTCAGCATAGGTGACTTCACCTACCCAGACATCGCTTGCAAGGAACACTCAGCCAAGTCAGATTGGTTGTATTGCTTCCTGACTTGTATCAAAGAGCTCTACTTGACTCAGGAAGTGCATGGGCCAGCCAGAGGTAGTGCTCTCCGAGACATGGTCTTGGCAAAAGCAGATGATCTGGTGAAAAACTTGAATATAGAGGGTAGCCTGGGTGACAGCAACTATGAAACCATCACACTATTGTCCACCACAAGGCAGGAAAATCAGCTAGCAGGGTTGAAGTTTTGGACATTGAAAAAGTGAATTTCAACAGGCTGTGGACAATAATAGGGGAAGCACTGCAGGGCTAGGGACTGATGGTGAAAGGAGTTCATAAAAAGTGGTCATTCCTCAAGGACACAATGCTTGAAGAACAAAAGGAGTCTATTTCCATGCAGAGGAAAGGTACCAGAAGGGCTAGTAAGCCCTCTTGGCTTAAAAGAGATATCAATGGAAGCTTGGGACAGTTCCTAAGGAGAATTATACAACAACAGCTCACATTTGTAGAGAGCAGATGAGAAAGGCTAAGGTGGTGACTGAATTTAAATTAGCAACAGAAATCAAGGACAACAAGGTGTCATTTGTTAGGTATGTAGGGAACAAAAAGAAAACAAATGGAAGCATGAGGCCATTGTTTAACAACTCAGGAGAGATGGTTACCAACCCTCAGGAGAAAACTGAACTCCTGAATGACTACTTTGCTTCAGTATTTCACTAAAATAAGGGGAAAATCATGTTAGATAAGGTTCAGAATGGGCTTGGTGAGACTGACAGCCTTCTTACTGTTGATGTTGAGCTGGGACATGATCAGTTAGAAAAGTTAGACAGCAGGACTGGATGAACTTCATGTGAGAGTGCTGAAGGAGCTGGCCAAAGTCATTGCAGGACCTCTGGCAAAACTCTTCCAAAACTCGTGGCACTTGGGGGAGTTCCCTGAAGATAAGACTGGAAGAAGGCCAATGTTGTTCCCATTTTCAAAAAGGAGAGGAGAGAGGACCTGGACAACTATATGCCAATTAGCCTAACTTCTATCCCAGGGAAAATCCTTGAAAAATCAATCAAGGAATCTGTGACAGGGGTCAAACTCAAGACTGGATCCAGTGGCCCACCCACCTGCCAAGGGAAGTTTGCCCTGACTCACCTGCTATAACTTGATTGTTAACTTGTTTTATTAAGTGTGAGGCTGCTCATTCCTGGCCCGGAGCCAGGGGGTGTTATCCACAGCTCCAAACTTCCTCTACACTGCAGCCCATGCCTCACAGATGACATCCTGATTATAATTGCTCCCCACTCTGGGACCGGACCAAAACCAGTCCATAGTTTGGCTTCATTCGTTCTCATATTCATTCATCCCCACTCTCACAGGAGGCTTCTTGCCCTCTGGTCCCCTCTCACAGAGCTCTCTGGCATACTGCACATTACTGGGCCACACTCCATTGCTCTTGCTCCTCTTCAGCAGCCTCTCTTTGGCTATCAGGCTTTGCTACTTGCACACTGGTCCTACTACCCAGTCCTTTGGTTCCCACTAGGGTGGTTTGATCAGAAATGATCCTTCCTTGAGCAGGTGGCTAGACTAAACTACCTTGTGAGATGCTCTTTAGCTCTATTTTCCTATTATCTTAGTAATGGCATAGCTTTTGGCCTCAAAATTGCTCTTCTCTAAGGTTCTCAAAATATGTCACTTGGTCAAGTTACCAGAATTTTCCCTTGCCTTAAGACTTCCATTTTGTCTTATTTAGCCATGCTCTTATTTAACCTATTGCTGAGTTGTAGTGCAATTCTGAGACAGATTTTTTCCCCCAGTGATTTTATTGCAAGGTGCATTGGGGTATTAAATAGTCATTGGGCATGCCTACATGAAACACTACTTCACAGTGGTTACTGCATATTTAATTAGTATTAGTACTTGTATAAGTAATAACCAAATGTGCTGTAACTGTCGTTACTATGCAGTAGTGCCAAAGAATGCATTTTAAATAATGCTAATTTGCACTAGCTTAATAGTACTGTGCAATAGCATCTCAGCACTGTTTTTCCCATGTGATGCTACGATGCAGTAGTATCAAGCTACTGCATAGTCAGCATCTTATGTACACACACCCATTATGTTGTTTTTATTCTCCCATCCTCCCCTCACCCCTAATCACTATCCTTGCACCCAATTATCTTCAAACAAGATGCTGGAAAGCAGCATAACCTCGCCCCCACCCCAACCCCCACCTTCTTTTTGGCATTTACTTACATGCAAAGCAATGAAGAAAATATTCTTTATAGTCTGAGAGTGCATTTTTTTTTTACCTAAATTGAAGACCTCTTGTACCTAACCTTTTAAATTAAGAATAAGAAAGGGAAGATGATATAAATGAGGCACAAGTGAAGTGGGACTGAAAAATGGCATAAATAATGGAGATAACTGGATAAAAGAGCTGTTGCATGTATAGTATCTCATATTGTGTAACTGATAAATCCTGTCCATATCTGATGTGTCATCCTATGGAACTCATGGAGAGAATGCATGAAAGCTTAAGATGCAACTGGAAGTGACCCTGGTATTTGACAGCAGGCAAGCTCAGAAAATAAAGGGAAGAGGAGACAATGAATAGCTAGACATATACTTAGGAGAAACAGGACAATACACAGGAGTCTGTGAGGGAGAAAGAAGAAAGGATGATCAGCAGTCAAATGGAAGAAAGGAAGGAAGTGGACTAGAGATTCACACCAGTACCCTGTAATGGAACATGTGTGCAAAAGACAATTTCTAGTTAAGAAGTTAGCCAGTTAACTTTATTGGTCCATCACCAGATGAGTCTAAAAATAGAATGGTCTTTGAAGAGTAATGGAATGAAATATGGAAAAGAAAGAAAAAGAAAAAAAATGTTGGAAAGGATCTTGAAGTGAGCAAGGACATATGCTTTGGCCATTCATGCTAATGAATGAATCAGGAAACTGCAAAATTACCACTGGAGTGGACCAAGGATTAATTGTTCATGGCTGACAAAGGCTCTGAGAGAAGCGAATGATCTTATGATCTTCAGATGGATTTATGTAATTCTTGAAAGGAGGATGGATATATAAGAATATAAGGAAGATCAACAGAAAACCTAAGCACAGGTGCTACAGGCAGAAAAAAAAAAGAGATTCCATCAATAAGACTAAAAAGCATTTAGTTTTGGTTTTGGTATATAATGGGGCATTGTAAAGAGCTCATTGTTTCTAAATTTAATTAATAATAAAACAATATAGACCACTTTAGTAATTGAGTCAACTGGACTGTGAAGATCAAAGCCCTAAAATGGAGAACACATGGGCTGTGTACAGATGATGCATCCACAGTTTGAGATGCCACAAGAGGCATGCTGAGAATGAAAAATGTTCCCCGTGCTGCAACTATGTAGCATGAGGTCAAAGTATGAATCCTGGATTTCCAGGTAACAGAAAAAAAAACACCACCAAGAAATTAATGCACACTCAGTTCTCTGCCATGCCATGAGGCAAGCTAGAGCAAAATAATCAGAGGAAACTAGGATCAGTGATAATCAGTTTTTTTTGTTTGTTTGCTTGTTTGTTTTTGCTTCAAGCTACTTCTAAAGGTTGCTACAGAGAACTGGCAATGAATAGCTGGTCATTTGGGCTGGATTATCAAGTTAGCTGGATGTGATACCAGCTGAAGTGTTCCTTTTTATTCTATGGTTATAGGAACTGATGAGTCTCTGCCCCATTGCCTTTGGTGGACATTTCACTTTTTTGACTCATAGATTATTGTACTAAGGAATATTAATCTCTTATTGATAAACCTATTCATGAGCACCATTTTTGTGACATACAGCCTTAATCTGTAGTCCCCAAGAGGACTTGCAGGGACTTTGTACAACCACAATACTTTTACTTCAGTATGGATACTTTATTGTTAGTTTCTCTTATGTATTGCATAATATCTGAATTTTGATTGGTGAGCATCACTAGAAAATGATAGAATGAGGCAAACAAAATAGGAAGAAGTCATGAAAAAAATGTTTGATGTGAAATGACACTAATCTGCTGTCTAAAAATATAACTTTCGTTATCAGCATCATCTTATCATTGTACAACTTTTTTTTATTTAATTTTTATTTAAGGTTTCTCTAGAGACACAATTATGTTGGAAGAAACGAAACACAGATCAAAAGCAGAAATAAAAAAAAATTCTCATGCCACAAGGTATGGGTCACAGAAAGTTCTGAAAAATAGTCAAGTATTTGGAATTGCCTTGTAACACTATGCCTATGGGAACCTAATTAGAAGACTTAGCTTGGAACTGGATTTTCTTTAATTGCCTTCTCAGCAGAATTTCAAGGTCTGTTCCATCATACATCACAATGAGACTAATGCATTCAGAGTTCCTGCTGGAAAGAAGCATCCTAGATGCTTAAGCCTAGCTCACATAGGATATTTGAATTTGTTGTCTTAGAAGCAAATCACCTACAGTGGTGGTACCCAGGGGGTAGAGGTGCTCTTTTGTTTTGCTTGATTAAACTGTAATTTTTTGGTTTTTATTATTACTAGTGCTGGTCAAAAAAAAAAAAAAATCTCAATTTGAAATGAAAATTACAATTAAAAAAAAATACCAGAGAGAAAATTAAGAGCATAATAATTTAAAAAATGAAACATTCTATTCATTTTTTTTAAAAGAAACAAAATAGCCATCTGTTCCCTCTGTTTCTCGGGGGTCTTGACATACATCCTGATACCCAAAGGAGTCCTCCTGCTACAGAACGGGAAGCCTAGAATCTTTGAATGACCTGTTTCCAGGCAGTGTTTCCAGGTATACTGCGCTCTTTGCCTTGAAGTGAGGAGTCTAACAGACTCAAAAGCCTTGGCTCCAGGTAGGGTTTGTTTAATATTTCCAAAGTTTGAAGTTTCATCTTTCTAACCCCCTACAAAATTACTTGCTTGAGAGGCACTAGTATCCTTCTCCAGCATGATGTTACATTTCTCAACACTCCTGTGGGTCTGCTTGGTAATAGCAACTTAATGGGGCAATTGTCTTTCTATAAGAACCTGTCTCACTAGGTTGTCAAGGTGCCTGGAAATCTAAACCCTCTGACCATACACAATTTAATCCCCTAGTGGAAATATCTTTGTCTTATTCAGTTAGTAAATGACAGCTAGTGACAGTTGGTTCCTTTTCTCAGATACAGAGAACAGCTGTTCTTTAGGGCTTGATAATCATAGGAAATAAACTATACTCAGCACCTGTTGTCAAATGCAGTTCCCCCTCTGGATGTGTTTCAGTTATA
Organism: Caiman crocodilus; assembly: GCA_030014935.1. NCBI lineage: Eukaryota > Metazoa > Chordata > Crocodylia > Alligatoridae > Caiman > Caiman crocodilus. The sequence continues at coordinate 113,229,597 of JAGPOW010003316.1, read as the reverse complement.
GTTAAACATACTTTGACAATCATAACCAAACTGTTTTCAACATCATCTCATCCTCCAGTGAAGAAAACATAGTCTACCCATCATATTGTCTTCCTCTATATTAAACCATGTCTGCACCAGTGGCTAAATTACATACTTGTGGATGACTGTGCTTATTAGTGTGCATCAAATGCAACTCCAGTGCTAGGACCCTCTAAATATACAAGCAATTTTAAAATGTGTTAAAATGATTGTAATCATAGGTGATGCATAAGGCAGGCACGGGGGAAGCATGTGCCTACCCTGAGAGTACTGGTGCCTCCCCAACAGCGAACGCTCTGGCTGGTAGGATGGAGAGCACCTGTGCCCCACACCTAAAATTGGCTCAACTGGTGGCATAGCTGATGGGGGAGTCCTCCCCCCCCAGTCACCAGCTGGCCACTGCGGAACCCCTGATCATGTCCTGCTCGTACCACACCCCCAGATTCGGGTGGCACTAATTGCCCATGATTGTAATAAAATATAGAAAATATTAAGTTTTCTTTTCTTTTATTTAGAATTTTAAAAAAGCTCAGATGGAATAAGGAAAATGAAGAGTAGAGGCTTATTCCTTAGCAATGTTCAGATGACAGCAATATTTATACAGAAACATAATACAAAAGACAGGAGAGGGCTAGAGAAGGAGCTTTTTACTACCTTGTGCAGGGGCTGCTGCACCAGTGGCAGTACCGTGAGCTGCTGCTGCTGCCTTAGAACAAGTTTCTTGAACAGGAGCTGCTGCTGCTGTGTGGGCTTCCTAGTGGCTGCCATTTTGGCACCTCTCTGAGTTAGCCTTTAGTGCTGGTACCTGGCTCATCCCTTCCATATCCCAAGTTATGCTACTGCATTTGCATTAATATTTACAATAATTTTTATGGTAATTATTGCAGTCATTGGATATCGATGCTTTCATATAGCAGGGGTAATTTTATTTGTTAACTTTACCCAGATAGTGTAAGCTATGTCAGGACATAAAGTACAATGTCTTGACAGAATTTTGTAGCACAATTTATTACAGTGCTCAGAATTTTCAAGTAAGCTTGTAAAAAGTTTAAACATGGGGATATCTAGCATGACTACAACAAAAGCTTTGTTATCTGGCATCCATGGAAAATGAGGGGTGCTGAAAAACCAACTATGCGTCTTTGCCTGTTCAGCCTCCTGTCCCTCCCACCGCATTTACTGTGCCGCCACCCCTCCCTGGAGTCAGTGTGCTGGGGAACAGGGAGGGGAGCCCCACTCAGGCTGCTTTGCCCTGGGCCATTGGGGCTTGGCAGCACAGGCTGCTTTACCCTAGGGCATGGGGGCTTAGTGAAACTGGAAGTGTCATAGTGGGCACTTCCAGTTTTGCTTTTGCCATGTCAACTGGCATGCCGGTTAATGGAGCATGCTGGTTTCTAAGGTGCCAGATAACACAGCTTTTACTATAAATTCCCCTACTTATTTCTGATAATAGGAGATTGGTAATAGGAGATCCCCCACCCACCCCTTAATGTCTAATGAATGTGATCTTCTAAAATCTTCTGTAAGTCACGAAGCAAGAATAATGTATTTCATGGGACTTCAAGTGCAGTAATCAGAAGCAAATGCCTATTCCCAATGCTGAACACAGCATCAATCTTTTGTTCTACAGTAAGGAAAAAACTTAAGAATATATGACTAGAAAGGGCCACAGAAGCCACTGATTCACAGGAGACCTTTTGTTCAAAAAACATATGACCTATCCCTGTTTGCACCCCACAAAATTTAAATCCTATTAAATATCTGAGGGAAGGATCAGAAAAGACAAGGGCACCATCAGTGCTGTCACTATTGCAGTATCTGGGAATTTATTAGGTCATATACTATGTTTAGTTGATCCTATGAAGAAAACTGTACCCAGCACTAGGGAAGAAACCAAGAAAGCCTTGTTACCTGCAAAGTAAAAATTAGTGTTAATAGGGCTTCCTATTTCACAGTGTCTACTGTTCTGCCTCTGCACTTGATGCCTGGGACACTTGTTTTCATTTTCACTAGCTGGCCTTGACCAGCCTCCAAAATCTGGAACTGTCTCAGCCAATCCAGGACATATGGTCACCCTACACATAGAGAAAAAGATTATTTTCAAATCGATCATGGAGTTATACATAATCAAATGTACATATTACATTCTGATTACTATTTCTAGAAAACCCGTATGCTATAATATTCTCCATTCCATAATTTGTCTAACTGTATTTCAAGCTCTTTATTCTTGTTACATTTTAATTCCAAAATTGTACTCTTCTAATTGTTAGAAATCTTTCTCATTTCCAGTCCACATTTGGTTGTGACCAGTATATCTACATTTAAACTTATACCAACATTGTTTTTTAAATTGAATACCACTCCCTAACATTCATCCTCAGGATATATATATAGATATATGTATATATCTATCTATATATATAGATAGATAGATACAGAATAATCATATCACCTCAACCTTTGTTTTGCTTAACATAATATTTTCTAATCTCATCATAAACTCATAATCTCTTCTTCATTTTCATAATCATACTATCTGTCTTTCTTTGAATCTCTTCATGATTTTTTATGTAGATAACTACAACTGTATAGGGTTTTTAAATGAGATTTAATTAATGCCTTGTACAGTTGTAGTAATACTTTCTTATCTCTACTAAAAATGTCCCACCCTTAGAATTACAATTCCCTTTTTCACAGACACACTACACCAAGGCACCCAGATCCTTCTCTTCTCCCATGGCTGTCTAAGTAGAATACCCTACTTTTTCCATAGTATGGTAATTTCTATTACCAGAAAGCTACCTTGCATTTTTTTTAAGTTAATTTAATAACTATTAACAATTTTTGCATAAATTAACTTGTCAGACTGCCTTAAACTTTCTGATATTGAATCAAAATTTCTGGCTTAGCAATATTTGCACAAACAAATCCTCCTTCATAGTTTGTTCAATGTAATTTGTGATATTAGCATAAATCAATGTGTTGGGTAAACAGGTGTATTCTTTGCTGAACTGATGTTGAAATTTTAACATTTAGTCTGTTTAGTAGGGTTGAGGTTAATATTCTTTATTGAGTAGGGTTGATTAGTAGGGTAGTTGTGGTAATCCAGAAAATATACAAGAAGGAAGGTTTTATGATATGCTTTATTGGAGCAAACTGTTAGGAGGGAGATATTAGACAAGCTTTCAGATATAAAATACCTTTCTTAACTCATTAGGCAGATATGACATTATAAAAGAAAAATACCCTCTTCACATCAATGAATGATTTCAATTACGCTGACATATTTTAGAAAGTAGTTTTCCATCTTGGATATAATGAAAAAAATAATGTTAACCCTGCTAACCTGTTTATGATAAGATAATTGGTTTATTTAAAATTGATGGCAAATCAGCTTCATTATTTAGTTCAACTTCTTTTCATTAATATTAAAAGATTACAAATAATAAAGCTAATGTTTGGATCACTTTGTTTTACTGTAGGATTATATATAAATTGAAATCTTTCACATTCAGAATGAAAGCATCTACACGAATATGAACTGGGTCATCCTATCAGCTGATGCCCATTGCAAATCTCCCCATGACATTTTTTTGAATAAAACATGCATATTTCATATTTTGAAAGGAATTCTCAATTAGTGAAAATTAAATTCATTCATATTTCAATGCAGAGAAAACAAACATTAAAAAATGGAAACATTATCATTTTTTCACATGGGGAAGGTTTTAAAAAAATGTAATTAGCTCAGTCATAGTACTGTCCTATTAGGACTATAGTAACTTCAGTTTGGGAAGCTGCAAGAATGGGGAAGCATGGTGTATTATAATCAGGGATCCTGGTTTTCTTTGATATCCACACCCCTCTCCAATTATTAGATTTAAAAAAGTAACTCAAAATCCACTTTTTCCCATGATTAAAATGAAACAACTATATGTATATGTGTGTGTAGCTATGTGTATGTGTGTGTGTATACATATATATACACACATATATACATAGTGTACCATGTTAATCACATTAAAATGTCAATTTTAGGTTCCAAACATTAGGGATTTTTTTTTAATCAGACAAATCTAGGATGCCTGGTTATAATACTGCAAAGAAAAACATTGTTAGGACTCTAAGTGCTTGCTTTAAACATTATTTAAAATAGGAACGTTATTTTAAAGAAGGTATTAAGAACTGAGGTGTGGGTTATCCAGCCTAGTGGTCCATCACTTGAAGCAGTTGTAAGATGCAGGCCAAGTTTTTAAGGGGCCACAGGTCCAGAGGCCTCTGGCATCAGAACTGGAATTCGGAGGTTAGTCATCCAGGATATACCAGGAGTCAAGCCTGGGTCAGAAGCCAAAGCCCAGAATCAGCAACCAAAAGTCAATCTGATAAAAGGAATACAAGAACACATGAAGGTAGGTGCAAATACTTCAATTTTTGCCCTGAAAAAGTACTATGGGCTGGGCTTGCTTTTTAAGGGCTGGAAGTGGGTGGGGACCATTTTCTGTGGCGTTAGGGGATTGGCTGTCCTGATTGCCTCATTTACAAGAGCTGAGTCCAGGTTTCTGTTCCGGGTTTACTGCAGGCTGTGCACTTACTTGATGACTCAGGGAATAAGTTCTTCAGATCTAATTGTGACCAGCTGGGTATGGGGTTATGATCTGGCTTCATTTCAGAAAGAGAAGGGTCTTTCATGGTCTGATCAGGTTATGACTAAGATAAAACTCCTCCAGAATGATTTTATAGTGAAAGCTCTGACAGGTTTTCAACTAGTGTTGCAACTGAACCTCACATAAAATATATAACTGTATCTAAACTCTAATCTGCTGAATTTAAAGAAAAGAAAAGCCCTTTCTTCTGCCTGTCTACTCTCTTGCTGACATTGCAGTGTGTCAGTGTTGACTAATGAGAATAAGGAATGATTTAAAGGCCATAAGGCATCAATTTGTTTTCAATAATATAAAAGGATGAAAGCTACTCTATACTAAAAGTTTGTTATTGAGTTACGTACAGATTTAAAAGAGGGAGGAGGATAAAGGACACAAGCACCTATATCCAAAATTGTAATCTGAAAAGTCCTGCTCAGCAGTCACCTTACACTAGATATATTAAAATTTCCTAAGGGCTTCTAATCTTCTGGGTTCTTTTGAATGCCTGGAACTTCCCACTTTCAAACGCTAGCTGACAAGCTCTTGATGAAACCTCCATTGGGCTACAGAAACGAGGTGCAGAAGTTCCTGAAGAGCACTTCAATAGGCATGCTCAGAACCCATTGAAAACTCAGCCAAAGCTGTTTTCATTCAAGAGTGTTATTTTGGGTGCATGTCTGTCTTTTGTACCACATCCTAACACTAACCTAGGAAGCAGATGGGATCTGTCACTATTTGTTGCTTTATTTTAAAAATAAAGAACCCTACCCTCTTCCAATTAGAAAGGAAACTGTAAACAACACAGAAATGCCACTATGCCCTAAAGGAATAGTGTTATAGTCAGGGATCCTGGTTTTCTCTGATTTAAAAAAAAAATCCCCAATTTTCGGTTACCTCCGTCCCTCAAATCTACATTCTTCCATGAATAAAATGAAACACCACTATATACATAACTATATAGTAGTGGTGTTTCATTTAATTAACAGAAAAAATTGAATTTGGTGTTCCTTTTTTTCACCAAAAATTAGGGAGTTTTTTTTTTTAAGCTAAGGAAACCAGGATCCCTGGTTATAATCTAGGGATTTTGCAAGAGGCAAGGATTTTTGGGATGATATCTTTTATTGAACCCAATGCAAGAATAAAGTTAGAAAAGCTTTTGAACGCAAGGTATTCATCAGGTCTGAGAAAAGAAGCAGGCATAATGATGAATTAAAAATAGTGAGCAGGGCTATACAATTGAAGAAGGAAGACATTTTCAGGGGTACTAGACAAACAATTAGCAGAAGAAAAGAAGCTTAATTAATGGGAGATCAGGACCTATGAAAAGGAAGGTGAGAAAGTATCACCTGTAGTGTGAAAAAAGACCTTCAGGAATCAGGCAGACTATAATGGTCAATAGGGTCAATATGAGTGTTTAGTTTATGCCCTACCTTTTTTTTAATATTACCATATGTTGCTTGTAATGTGTAAATTAGGCTATCAAAAATCTCTATGCTTTAGACATTTTTAAGAAAAAGTTAAACAAAGTTGCCAAGGATGGTTAAGACAGACCTGATCCTGCCTCAGAAATAGAGATGGACTGGATAGCCTCCTGAGATTCCTTTCATCACTAGTTTTTTTTCCGATTCTATGGTATTCTCTCTGTTTTCCAGTTGTTCCTTCTACCTGTGACTTAAATGTTAAGTATGAACTATTTCTATGTCTTGGATTGTTTTTTGTTTTTCTTCACATCACTATCTCAGCCTGTTTGAATTCTTCTTATTATTTCCCACACCATACAGTTGATGTTAGACTTGATGTCTAAGCTCAACAATATATGTATAAACAATATGAATCAAAAATAGGACAGAATAAACAGGATGTACTGTATTCCTTGAAACTTTTTATTTTCCAATTCAAATGTTGTGTCATTTATTTGCCCCTCACATGCCTAACTGATGAGTATATAACCAAGCACTTTTTGCACCCATGCATCCTATTGCTTTCTCTGGTGTCAGTCCTAGCAGGTGGAACCAGGAGTGAGAATCGATGGGATTGGAGGGCTAAAGCACTGGCTAAAAGCAACCAATGTGAACTCAAGTTTCAAACCAAGGGGCAGGATCTGAAGTCCAAAACTGAGCCAGAAGATTCATTAGAATCAGAGAACAGGAACCAGAGGTGTTATAGGGACAGGAACTGCTCAGGACTGAAGACAAAAATGTTATGCAGCAGATTTGGATGATAAAGGGCTTCCTTAAAAGCAAACCCAGAGCCAATAAGAGGGAAAGGGCTGGGGCTTTTCTGGCCCTACGTATTGATTGTATTAAGTGTCTCTGACCTACTTACAGAAGTTATAGGGCAGGAACCTTGCATCTTTTTTTAGTTTGATAGCCTAGTGGCTAGGGCAGCATTTCCCAACCGGTATTTTGTGGCACACGAGTGTGCCATCAGACAATACTAGGTGTGCTGTGGGATCTTGAGGAACATGGTTTCTAGCAGGGCATGGCTCCAGCCAATTCTATCACCACTGCCCTGCAACACCAATGCCTTGATGCCTTGCACCACCACTGCTCCATGTTTGGCCGTGTGCCACCACCCCTTCCTGTGTCATGTTGCGCATCACCCCCCACTTCTGTTCCATGTGCAGCTGGTATGCCGTAGAATGGGAGAATCAATGTAATTGTGCTGTGGGACACTTTGCCATGGAAAAAGGTTGGGAAATGCTGGGCTACGGCATTTGCCCATGGAATGGAATACCCACACACGCAGATAAGGTTTGAACTTGCATCTTCCACTTCCTAGAAATGTGCACTAACCAGTAAACTAACCAGAAATGTGCAGTAACCAGTGTCTAGGCATTTTCCAGACTCCTCTCCAAACATTTTGGAGCTAACCCACTGCACTTGTTATATCACATGCTGTTAATATCCATAAAGTAAAGAGGACTAAGAAGGTTTTTGCTCTATTCCATGGGTGGGCAAATTATGGCCCACAGGCCAGATCTGGCCTGCCAAACACTTCCCTCCAGCCCACAGAGCCCCTTCAAAACCCACATAATGGCGGCTGACTCCCTAAAAGCCTCTGGCAGCACTAGCCACTGGTTGCAGCACCTCAGGCTATTTCCTTGGGTTTTAGTTGTGAGGCAACCAACCCTGACCTCAGCCTAACCCAGCTGGCCTCACCCCACCCCTGGCTCAGGCCACATTTGCAGCTTGAGAGGGGCAGGGGGGCTGGGCCAGAACCTGTGGCACCGGGGTGGGGAAACAGTGTCTGGGCCTGGTTCTTCTTTGCTGAACAGGACTGGAAAGGATCCTGCCCTTCAGGTGAGCCCAGGAAAGTGGCTACTGGGCAGGCTTTCCCTGTACCATGCCATTCTGTGTGACTCGGGCTGTGTGGGATCGGGCTGCGCTCGCACTACAGAGAGGAAGCAGCAACTGAGCTGCAGCTCCAGCCCAGTCAACACCGTGGAGGAGAGGTGACAGTGAAGCCATGTGCTGCTTGGGACAGGATAAACCCAGTTGGAGAAGCAGAGGCTCAGCTGCATTTTCCCCCTGCCTGCGCTGGTCAGTCCTGAGCAGCACGTGGCTCTGCCACCACTTCTACTGGCTGGGGCAGACCCTGCTGGGCTTGCCTCACCAGCTAGGAGGTCTGGTTGGGCCTGCACCAGCCAGCAGAAGCAGCAGCGGAGCCATGTGCCACTTGGGACAGGATGAGCCCAGCTGGAGCAGCAGGGGCTCAGTTGCTCTTTCCCCCTACCTGCACTTGTCAGTCCTGAGCGGCACATGGCTCTGCCGCTTCTCCTGCTTGCTGGGCAGACCTGGCCAGGCCTGTGCCATCTGGAGCAGCATGTGGCTGAAGCCAGCTTCCTACATGCTGCTGGGAATGGGGCAAGCCTGACTGGATCAGCACCGGCCAGCAGAAGTAGCAGCAGAGCCGTGTGCCACTTGGGACTGATTGGTGCAGGCAGGGAGAAAGTGCAGCTGAACCCCTGCTGCTCTGGCCAGGTTCAACACATCCTGAGCAGCACACATTGCTGCCATTTTTGCTGTCTGGTGCAGACCCGGCCGGGTTCTTCCCATCTGCAGATGGATGTGGGAAGCTGGCTTCAGCCACATGCTGCTGGGGACAGGATGAGCCCAGATGGGTCTGCACTGGCCAGGAAAGGTGGCATGCAGCTGAAGCTGGCTCCTCACGTGCTGCTGGGGATGGGAGAAAACCAGCCAGGTCTGCACCGGCCAGAAGAAGTGGCAGCAGAGCCCTGTGCTGCTTGAGACTGACTGGTGCAGGCTGGATGAATGTGCAACTGAGCCCCTGCTGCTCCAGCCGGGCTCGTCCCATCCTGAGTGGCACACGGCTCTGATGCCACTTCTGCTGGCCAGTGCAGACCCGGTCATGTTCCTCCGTCCCCAGCAGCATGTGGGAAGCTGACTTCAGCTGCATGCCACTTTTTCTGGCCGGTGCAGACCTGGCTAGGTCCGTCCCATCCAGAGCAGCGTGTGGCTGCTTCCCTCGTGCTGCTGTGGTCAGGGCAAGCCCAACTGAGTCAGCACTGACCAGCAGAAGTGGTGGCAGAATCTCCTTTTGTGACCAGCTGTTAAAGGTAGGAGGAAAGTTCTGAGGGAGGTCTGATGCCCCTGAAACCGCACTTCTGGGGCAGGATGTTAGAGGGGTCACAACCCCTTGCTACCTGGTAAGTTGTGCAAGTGAAGGGACTTCCAGTGACAAAGGTCAGGGGTCAGGGTGCAGAACTTCTGGTCTCAAGATGGTGACCAGTGATGGGGCAACTGAAGGGCAGAGCCATCCATGTGGCACACCAAAACTCATCAAGTAGCCCTCTGCCCAAAATAATTGCCCGCCCCTGCTCTATTCAGTAAAGGGCCCAGGATAGCACACAAAACCAGCTCTATTTCAGGGAAGTATCCATAAGCCACATACCCTCTGATTTGTGCTTTTCTGCTGGACTCACAGGGCATTTTTACACATGCAAGTGCTGCATTGCTTGCAGTTGTATAAGCAGTAAAATGTGTGTACTGAGAGTTGTAGTTATATAACTGTTGCATTGCTTGCAGTTGTATAAGCAGCAAAATGTAGCACTGAGAAAATGGTGGTGGTGCACTTTTGAACTAAAACACACAGAAGGTGCTGTAGCTCAAAAGCACACCGCTGCTATTTCCTGTGCATATTTTTCCATTTATACAACTGTACATGGCACAGCACAATGCATTTCAGCTCACATGCAGAGCAGACTCAATTAATCAAATCTGCTCCAAAGCGGTGAATCTCTGGCATGTCACAGGCGGTAAAGGTATGTGTATAAATGCCCACATACTTCTCTTCTCTTGATAGGAAACACTACTTCACAGTTAGGGTGGCTAGGATGTGGAACCAGCTTCCTAGGGAAGTTGTTCTTGCTCCTTCCTTGGGCATCTTTAAGAGTAGATTCGATGGGTACTTGGCTGGGGTCCTGTGACCCTGGCACTCGATCCTGCCACTCGTGAGGGGTTAGACTAGATGGCCTGCTTAGGCCCCTTCTGACCCTAGATACTATGAAACTATGTTATTGGATGCAAATTCAACCAACTCTAGGTAAATGTTGACTTAGAATCCAGGTCTTCTTACCTAATGGGCTAGATCACAGAAGTATCCTCATCCTAACTTTAAAAACTGCTAGTTTTTTCTCTCTCAGTAAAAGTTTGGGACTTGCCTAGTCTTACACATGTGCCTAGGGGATTCTGTTTCTCAAGGGCTTCTCCCCAGAGAAATCATGGCTCTTTTGAGCATCCTTAGTAGGTTAGCAGAAGCTATGTTTAATCCCAAACTCTGCATAATGTGCCAAAACATTCAGTTAGATATCTATGGATTTGCCAATTACATACATGAAGGGTAAGTAGGATGTAGTCATATAGAACTTGTTTTCCTTACTGTATAAATATGTGACTATTATGGAAATTAATGAGCGTTATGCCAGTACTAAGGGTACAATGTTTCAGTGACATTTTTGAAAAACTGTTCTGGGAGTCCAAAAGTGTTGTCCTGCGCATACAACTGCTATTGTGTTTGGCTTTCAGGAAAAAAATAAACCTTTTATATAAGAATCTGGTTTTCTTTACTAAATGGAACATCTGTGTTCTCTGCATGGACCATAAAACAGATATTATTTTTTCCAGCAATTCTCAGAAATCTCCAGGACTCTGCTTCTTCTACCTTTTTTAATAAGGATTTTTAATAACATGGGAATCACAGAATGATAATACTCTCTTCATCCTTGATCATGACCTCAATAAGAAAACAGCACAAAATTCCAAATGGATGAACGCTAATTGGGTTTAATGTATATGTGTTAGCTTTTAATTTGCTGTAACAAAAAGGAATTATTTTATACAGGTCATACATTTTAAAGGAAATAGTCCCACATTGTTTATTTGACTTCCACAACTCACTTACATTTTTATTCTCTTTTTATAGCCTTCATATTTCTCAAACACAGCAGAATGCTCTACTATAATTCAATGGATAAGCTGAATTGATGGCATTTATTAATATTTTGAGCATGAGCACATTGCAGCCATGACTGTTTTTTTCAGCCGTAACTCTGTGCAATGATCTCATTTCTTTATAGCACATTTTATCCAACATAGAATTGATTAGCTGTAAATACTCAAATATTTTAAGGGAGCATTATGACCTCATACTGCAGTAGCTGTTGCCACATAATATTTCTAAAAGCAGCAGATTCTTTGGGAATTATTTAGAATAACCATTATGATGACATTAATGACTTGTAAATAGCACATAATTATATGTGAAGCAATTTCACAATTGCTTGCTAAAAAAGAAAAAGGAAACCGTTGAACCTAATTAAGGCCATTATCATTGTCCCAAAATATCCTCATGGGGTGTTTTTTTAAGACCCCTATGGCCCTATGTGGTTTCTGAGAGTACTTCCTGAAGCCAGTCTGGGCATGGCTTCTAGGGGAGAGAGGTGGTGTTAAGCAGTTCATTTTGCAATGACTTCAATCAGTACCAGAAAACTAATACCAGTGATTTGTGGTCCTCCAGTATCCCAAGTGGAGTAGATATGCTCCCAGATTCTTATGTACTAGACTGACAGCCAGGACAACCAAGGAACAGAGTGTAAATGAGGCAGAAAGAAGGTGGAGGTAGAGGTGGATGGATGTAGTGCAGAGCTGCCAGGTAGTTGCTGGGATGGTGAAAGTGGGTAGCTAGCAGGTAAGCAGGCATCTGTGAAGCTGAATCTGGATGCATGGTGGTCATAGATTGCAGGGAGCCTCCCTGGGAGAATGAAGGGAGGGGGAACCCACCCTGTCATTGCTGGTGCCTCTTAGACTAAGCACAGCCCCAAGCTGTTTTCTGTCAGCTCAGAAGCAGGCATGAAGAGGAACCTGCCTCCTTCCCCCACTATCACTGCCACAGCTTCTCCGCAGTTGAGTTTCTATCTGTTTCCTGACAGCGTGGGGGCAGCCAGGAAAGAGGGAACTTCCCAATCTGATGCCACCACTGCTATCACTCTTGGGCTGAGTACAACCCCTGATCAGGCCTTGGAATGGCACAGGAGCTTCCTTCACCCCAGAGACCTGGCACCAGCTACAGAGGAATAGGGATCTGGGAGCCAGGGAACAGCCTGATAAAGGGTAGGAATAACCCCAGAGGGGAGATGGGGGGGGCAGAGGGTGAACCCCAGGGACTGTGGGGGGAGACAAAGAGGCCACTGTACAGTTGGCAAGCTGGTGAGCAGGGGCAGAATTGGCATCTCCTAGCTGTGCTCCTGCTCACCAGTCCTTCAGCAGCACATCCTCACGCTGCAGTCAAACAGGGTATTGACTCTGAATATGCAACTGCTCAGACAGTGATCTAACTTTATTGTTGCATAAGCTTTTCATGGCCATCTAAATACACACTGAAGCATCAACAGTCTATTTGATGTTGAAGATTCCTATACTCTTATCCTCCATTTTCTGTGCACAGGGTAAAGAAGTAAATTGAAGCATTTGATGTAATAAGAACATACATTTAAAATACATTTAAAAGAGAATTTTAATAATAAAGCTCAAAGTCACAATGATGTAAACACATGGATAACTTCAGTCACACGAGTAGCCACATAGTTTCCATGATATTATTTCTGTAACCAAATTCTTTTGAAGAAGCTTTTCATTAAAATAAGACTGAACAGAGTATGTAGGCTATATATTGTAAAGATTCTTGGTACATCATTAGTTTATCTTAGGCTGAATTGTTTCCTACTTGTAATGCAGTTATGCAGTGTTTATATTTGAGAATGTATGGATTAAAAAATTTGCTACTCACAATATACGAGGTCAGGTAAAACTGTTGTCCTCTGATATAAGGACTATGCAGACCAAAGGGCATGGCGAGGGGACAGACTTTATTAATAAGACCAAGTGTTAATCATGCAAAGGAGAGAGAAGCGACACAGAATTTATGTTACTAACAGTCGTTTGGGGGCAACTCAGATTAAGCAAGAAAAAATATTGATTTACATAGAAGTAAATGGCCACCATCTTGGCATTTTCCCTTTACCAACACCAGCAAGAAGAGAGGCATCTTTTATAATACACTAAATGTGCATACACACATTATTTTATACATATGACTATTAGAATTAATATAATCCACTTTTCCATTCCTTATATTTCCCACCACCATCCATTTCCTAGGCCCAGTATTTCTTAGGTAAGTAACATGTGTCAATTATTTCTTACGGAGTTATTATAGGATTTTTCATTTCTGCTAGCCCATCCCTCTCAAATGAACCATAACTTTTGATTGTACTTTTTGCTTCTCAATAACTAAATAGAAAAATAACAAGTGCAGTAGGTCAGAGGAGTTTATATTTTCTCTGACAGAATTCCCACATCACACATTCAATAGTGTCTTTTGAAATGAGGAATTTGGGGTTTTTTTTGCTATTTTTCTGATCTTTTCAACATATAACTAAAATAATTCAGCAAAACTAAGCTACATTTTGAAATATGTAGTTATAGTAGTAATACAGTATATATCCCAGGCATGGAAATTAATAGGGATCCTCATCCATAGAGTACATAAGGGCATTTATGCATTTGCTTTGGGAGAGGGGCAGGGGGGCGTGCTTTAATTAGAGTGGCTCCTGGAGCATCCCATCTTTGCCCACCCATCATACTCCTGGACAGCACTCAATACCAGCCTGCAGCCTCATCCCAGCTGCCAGGCCCATGTGCCTGCCTGCGTGGATACTGTCCCCAGCAGTGAGTGTGGAGCAGATGGTCTAGGGTTTTGGGGCAACAGGGCTGGGTCCAGCAGTGGCAGCCATAAGGAATCACAGCTGCTGGGGCTACCAGGGAATAGAGTTTGGTTGCTCCACTGCCTCAGCCCTGCTAAATGCCCAGAGGCAGTGGAACCAGCCACATATATCTGGGCCCAGTGGAATGAAAGGAACTGTCATGGGCCAGAAAAAATTCCTCTGTGTGCTGCATTCAGCCGACAAGCTGTATTTTCCCCACCCCTGAGGTACGCCATTGTGCAGCAAATAATACAATATTTCTGATGTAAAAAGAGCATACACCAGGAGACACAATGTTATGGTCCACTGACCTGAGTAGTTTTCTGGCAAGGCGTAATCTTTATTCTGGTTCTTGCTTCAGTGATTTTTTAAAAATGGTTGTCTAAGGTAAAGTGCAAGACAAATTCTGGGTACAGAAATAGTATCTAAGTCTCTCTGTGCCCAGGTAAATATCTTAACTATTTGTACTATACTTACAATCTAGGTATCCCACTCTTTCATTAAATGTAGAAGTGCTGGGAGTCTGATCTGATGTATTGTAATTACAGCACATTGGAGCAGACTTGATTAATCCAGCAGATTAACCATTGGAGCAGATTTGATTAATCCAGCAAGTTCAATTAATCGAGTCTGCTGGAGCATGTTAATTAGCATGCTCCAGCCAGCCTCTGTCTGTCATGCATCATTATTCCCATGCTTCAAAATGGCTGTGGAGGCACTTAAACTAAAGCTTGTCAAACACGCAACCTCCGTGTTCTGTCAGAGCTTCTCTAATTAAAGTCCTACCCCAAACATGTAAAAGTTCCCTAATCTCTTAAAATTGGGTACCACCAGCACCTGGAAATGCTTGTCTCCTTTTCAATGCTTCTAGAATGCAGGTGGGCAGGTCTGCTGTGTTAAAAAAATGGTGTTAGTTTAGTTTGTTTGTTTGCTTTGGATAATAGTTTTGAATTTAGATACTTAAAGTCTCCCCTTTGGCTATTCTTTAAACTTTATAAGTGCTTTTTTTCCCCTTTTTTTTTCCTGGTGGTGGTGGTGGGGGTGTATCTTAAGGTACTGCATTTTTTATCTGGGCCATAAAAATAATAAAGATATAATAAAACTGGTCAATAATTTTCAGAAGGGTATTGAGATAGTTGCTATCCACATTCAAAAGTACAATAAGTGTTCACCTTTAAAACTCTTCTCTTGTTAGGAGATTGGCAAGCTGTGAGATTTAATGTACACCAGGTGAAAATATTATAGTGCATCCTCACAGTATTGTATAGCATGTTTGCTGATTGTCTCATATATCATTGAAATGATCCTTTATATAAAATGGTTTTCATCTGCTCAAGCAACAGAAAAAATGCTTTAAAACAACAAGAAAGACAAAAAGTATTGCAACCTTTTATTTCATAGTTGATAGCATCAGAAGAAACAAAATGTACTTAGTGGCTTAATTTGTTTTGTGGAGGTTACATTCTGAAAGTTAAGGAATCCATTAGCCAGCAACTAAGTTTAAGAAACTGCAATATTCCAAAAGAAAATAGAGACTGAGACAGATAGTGAACAAATTCACGATGACCTTCCATTTAGTCAGGCACACACTGAGTTGAATAAAAGCCTTTTCAAGACTCATGCAGCTGCTACAAGGCTCTGATGGAATAAGGTCATATTCTCAATACTAGAGTGTATTGATCTGATGTTATTTATACTGGTGTTTTAGAACTATGCTTAACATTGTTAAATTTAGTTCTAACAATTCTCTATGGATACACAGGGAACTTGTTCATCCACAGTATACAGAAATATCTGTGATACATTTATGAAGGGTGTGTTGCAGTCCTCTCTAGTGCCCCACTGAGAGCATAGCAACCCAACAATAAATAAAGCTATGCTTCTGGTGCAGGAAATAGATGTTTGCATTTGGATGTTGAATATCCTAGATGCAAACATTACTGGTGAACTTTGATGGGGGTTATTTATTTTTTCTAAGATCCCAAAAGAGAAAAGCCCTAAATCACTAAAGCTGCTTACAGACATAACCCCTCCTCCAATCAAAAAAATCCCCCCAAACAAAATCCAGCACTTTAAACTTTGTGCACCTCTGCAACGAATCCAGCACATACCCGTTAGAAGCAGTGCAGTAGCTGAACTCAGCTCACCTACCATTTATATAGATTGAACACGTTAGTGGGTTTTTTGGTGCTTTTATCTAATAGCTGAATGAATCAGTTTCAGATAAGAGCACCAAAAAGTCCCACTGAAGCACCCAATTTATATAGACACTGCAGAGCCAAGTCAAACTTACACACTGCTTCTTCTGGTAAAGCACATTTGATTGTTTGTTTTTTTTTTTCATGTCTGTGAGCAGCCTTAATTTAATCAGCAAAACATTTTAAACAGGATAAAATAATATTTAAAGTTGTCTTGAGCTGGCATTGGAATGGTTAAAAAGGCAGTTTAACTTACTAATGTTTCCATCTTTTCTCTAGGCATTTTAGCTTCCAAGCATCAGAGATCAAGTGCATTAACCTCTGAGTTGGAATTCAGAATCATAATTGGATCTCATTCTGGAACACTGGGATCATGCACAGGCCCACCTATCAACAGAGATATTGTTCCTGATCTTGTCAAAAGGGTGAATTCAGCCAGGTGTAGCACAAAGCTACAAAAATTATTTGTTATTTGGCTCTGTAAAGGCAGGCATGATTTTTGGGGGCAGGCTGAAAGAACGGATGTCATTTTGCCTGGAGAAGAGAAGACTGAGAAGGGATTTGATAACAGTTTTCAAAGACCTGAAGGGTGATAGGATTCTCTGTGGCCACAGGGAACAGAAGTAGGAACAATGACCTCAAGATGCAGCAGAGGAAATGAGTTGAAATTATATTAAAGATTAAGAGGAACTTTGTGATTATCAGGGATCCTGGTTTTCTTTGGTAAAAAAAAAACAAAACAGAAACCAAAAAAAATCCTGTTTTCAGCTTAAAAAAGTAACCCCAAATCTACATGTTTTGTGTTTAAAATTAAAACACACACACACACATATATATGCTTGTGTGTGTGTGTATGTATACACACACACAGAGAAAGAGAGAGAGAGAGACCTATTGATAGATAGCTATAGTGGTATTCCATTTTAATCAAAAAAAAATGTGGATTTGGGTTTATTTTTTTGATCAGAAAATTGGGGATTTTTTTTGAAACAGAAAAGACCAGGATCCCTGGTGATCATGATGGTGGTCAAGTATTGGAATAGAGAAGTTGTGGGATCTCCATCCCTGGAAGAACAAATTAGACAGACACTTGAGACAGATATTTGAAATGGTTTAGTCAGGGATGATCCTACCTGGGCTGGACTAGGTAACCTTGTGAGGTCCCTTTGAACCCTACTTTTCTCTGATCCTAAGATTCTGTGAACAGAAATATACTGTAATATGCCAGTGTGGCTGATTTCCCAAATCTTGCATGTGAAATACTGACTTTACTGAAATCAATAGGAGTTTTGTGTTTCACATAAACCCGGGATTTCATCCTTCCCATCCACCCTTCCCAATTTATTATCTTTCTGCTTTTGT
Organism: Caiman crocodilus; assembly: GCA_030014935.1. Classification (NCBI taxonomy): domain Eukaryota; kingdom Metazoa; phylum Chordata; order Crocodylia; family Alligatoridae; genus Caiman; species Caiman crocodilus. Next base: position 113,212,087 of record JAGPOW010003316.1, on the reverse strand, counting down.
TCAGTTCATTTTCTATAGATAAACTGTCTTACTTATGTTAAACTTTACACTATAAAACAAAACCAAAATATTAAAAATAAAACATTACCATATTTACTTGAATACAAAATAACATTTTTCCCCACAATCAGCAAAGGGAAAAAAAATTAGATGTCAGAAGGTCCATTTAAATTTGCTATCTCTACCACTTCACAAGTTTTCTATGCTGTTGCTTGATGCCATCAACTCTAATCCTCCCCATCTTTGCATCCTCATAGTCTTTGAAAGTTGTATGATTTTTTTAAATATTTAAGAAAGGTTATCCTTTCTCCCTTCCTGGACTTTTCTGCTTCTCTCTCCACTTTACCCTTTTCATTAAATCCAGATCACATTAGCTCCAATGAACTTTTTACTTGATGCTCATTCTCTTGCTTCCTCCCACCTTCTTTCTCTTTGCAGACCTTTATTCCTCCTACCAGTCTTCCTCTGCCCTTTACTGTTTCATTCCTTCTGTCTCTCTCCTGACCTCCTCTACTCCCCTTTTCCTGTTCTTTCTGCCACCTGGACTCTTCTCTCATTACTTTTTTTCAATAAAGCCTCCTGCAATACTGCTGAACCCTCCACACCTTTCCTAGTTTTTCATCCCTTCTTCTCTACCTTTGTCCATCCTTCATCATACTGGATCTTTGCTTCCACTCTCCGATTCTCTTCTTATCTCTTGGTACACTTTCCTTTTCTATAATTGTCAGTCTCCTCTCTAAGACAGCCACTGATACTGTTCTAGGCTCTGAGAACTCCATTCTGCTGCTTTATCATGATACCCTCCAGTGCTTCTGGTATCAGTCCAGTTAGCATACCAGACCTCCATCTGGCCACTACACTTGATCTTAGCCAAAGACAGCTAAGAAGCTAAGCTATGCCACTTTTGGAAACCTACCCTGAGAAGAGATCAGTACAACCCATCTGAATAAAAGATATTCTAGTGCCCATTGAGTCCAATCCCCCTCCATGCTGAGTCTTTTTAAGACATGGTGAGTCACTACTGTAACAGGGGGATGCCCTGAGGCCAGACACAAAGCTAGCCTGCCCACCTGTCTAGGGCAGTCTGCCCTGTTTCACCTGCCATGACCTGATGTGTAAAAGAAAATGTAATAATTCAGAAGGCTGCCTATGTTATGCCCCGATGCCAAGGGCATTATACATGGCTCCTACCCAACCTATACCATGTCCCATGTCTTGCAGATGATACCCAAAGTATAAAATCTGCCTCAGGCTCATTTGCAACTAAGCCTCCTGCCCTTTCACTAGGGCCTCCACTCATGCCCTTTCTCTACATTCCTGAGGGAGGGAGGAAACCTGCTCCCTCTGTGTGACTTGCATCACATACCTTGGTGAGGGGCTTGGGCTCTCTGGTGGGCTAGAGACTGCCAGTCTGCCCAGCAACCAGTGTTGCATTTCAAATTGATTGGCTGACAGCCAACAGGTGTTGGCCTCCATTGGACCAGGTAAATGAGGTCATAAGGGCTATATAAGTTAAGGTCTTCTCAGGAGGAGAGGGTAGTAGCCATGATGAAAAGTCAGAGAGAGAGAAGAGCTGGACCATCTGAAACTTACTCTTTCTCTCGAAACTCATGATCAGTGAACTGCCTGCCTCCAGAGGGAATCTCCACCTGCTTCTGGATGATACTTGTAAGTAAGCTACCCGAGACCTAACTAGATATATGCTTGCAGTAACTCAGGTGCGTTATCAATGGCTACCCCAGCCACCCTGTTTGTTCTATGGGTTTTCTCTGATAGTACTCAACTCTATACCTTAGCCCAACCTTACTCCTTGTAACCAATAAAGTCCTCCTTTGTACCTAGCAGGGGAGACTTACTGGGAGCATGTCTAGATTATGCCTTGGGGTCCCTTCAGTTTGGCTGACTAAGGGAGACCACTACTTGTGCTTCTGACTGAGGGAAGCACCCAAAGTTGTTGAAGTGAGTTGAGTACCTTGAGGGCTACTAGGTTTGTGTTTCCCATGGGTCACAGTGCCAGGATCAAGCCCAACCCTGGGTGGTGGCAGCTTTACCCCCAGGCTAGCAGGTGTGCTCCAGGAAGGGGGTTGGCCAGATGTGAGGCACTCCCAGGGAGGCACTCAGAGCCTGGAAGGTGGTCCGGTGCAGTGAGGTGGGTGGCTCAGAGCAGGTGCACCTGCTACTGGCACACCACAGGTCCCACTTCCCAATAAGGTAGCCTTCTGCTGCCCATGTAACTCCTGATTGGGAATGCAGCCACATGCAGGCTGCTCTGCTGCCTCTTCTGTTCCTTAAAGTGGCAGGTACCAAGGGTGCCCTGCCACAACTACATTGCATAAATTAAAATTTTCTCTTCACTCCCGCAGCTGAGATGTACCTTTTTTTTCCAATTTCCAATGATTCTTGTTGCATCTTCAGTCTTAAATGTCTGACAGATATTGCCAAACAGGGCGCCAAACCGTTCACCCAGAATCTCTCTATCTATGCCTCTCTCAGCTCATCATATACAATTAGTGTGGCCCCATCCCCACCCCCCCATGAGGTAAAACCAGACCAGGTTGCCTTATGCCTTAACTACATATAACCTTTTGGAAGATCCCAGGACTCATGACAAGAACACCAAGTTCCAGTTATGAATGGGTGGCTAATTAGCAGACAGATCCTTTGTGGTGGGTATCTGAAGTACACACACATACCCAGCAGTGCTGAGCTGTGGGGTTATCAAGGCTGGAAATGCTGTTGACTCTGCTGGGGTCCAGACCAATGAAATATATGGTAAATCATGAGCCATTTGGCTCTGGACTGGTATCAGTCATAGTTATACATAGCTTGTATTACATATAAGTAGGGGACAAAGTGCCACTTAAAAGTGTGTTTATGGAGCACCTTTATTAAAACTTGCAGAACTCAAGAAAAAAGCATAAAAATGCATTAATTCTGCATGAACTTAGTCTATGAATACTATATTTCAGTTGCTACAACTATGTTTATTTCAAGGTCAGTTTTGTTTTGTTTTGCTCCTCACTTCACTGTGCACAGGACCTGACAATAGGGAGTGATGAAAGGGGCTACAGCAGGGGGAACGTTGAGGGGTGGAGGGTAGAGGGCAAAGGGGCTACTTCACCCCCCAGATTTAATTTTACCTGCTATAGCAGTGGGAAGGGGATACATTCAAGACCAACCTTCAGTAATTAGATTCTATATCTGGAAAATTAAGGACAGTATTTATATATGTAAGGAAATATTTGTATGCCATCAAGGACTTGCTGCAGTATTATAAACATAACATTTAAAGTACAATTAATAAGTACATGTTAACTCCATCAATTAGAAGTGCATATTATTGTTGCCCTGAGGATAAAGAAATGTTATATCTATTTCCAATGGTGTTCATTTTAAATAAATAAATAAATACAGATGTGGAAAATGATCTAAATATGCAACGCCTGTTTGACATGTAATATGAAAATTTTAGTAGATTTTTATTTTAGTAGATTTTTATTTATATTAATACTGATATGGTCAAGTCTTTTTCATAGATTTTGAAAGAGAAGTAAGCACTGTCTGTCTTTGGATTTGTTAGTCAAGTAATCAAACCATGAAATATTGCAAATAGTTTAAGCTTTGCAGTTGATTATTTTAATAAATATCTCAGTCATTACAATTCTAGAATGCATTTTGTGCTATGATAATCACTTTTCAAGAATATATACTACACTTTTCTGGTAGAAAAAAGAAAAAGATCTTTTCTAATGATCACCTGCAGAATTCTCTCTCTTTCTCTTTCTGCCCTCCATCTCCCCAGACAAAACAGAACAACATAGATACAAGTATTAGGCAAACAATAGACTCCATTAAAAATATATATTTGTTACTAATCTATAATAGGTCATGTTCAGACTTTAGCTATGTCTAAGCAACCACTTGTAAATATCAGATGTTAAAATATATGAATACAGCTCCACCACTTGTAGTAAAAGCAGAGTATTAACCCCTTACAACTTATATTTGGGTGAGATTATATGTTACTTAGCAGGTGCTAATCGTATGAAATATTTGTTGTATTACGGTTAGCTCACTCATGTGATCAGTGGTATGTTAAGAGTTAATACCCTCTCAAGCATGAACTGCTCAGACCTGCTGCTAGAAGGTTGGTGACCAGGGTCATAGCTAGTAACTGCCAGTCTGCTTTGTGCCTGACCTGCTCACTCATTCTTTAGCCACAGTATAAGTTGGGGGGAAGTTGAAAGGCATACAACTGCTGTGCCTTTTGAGTAGTCTCCCTGCTCCTCAATTTCTTCCTCTGTTCCTGAATCATCCCCTAGCCCCTGATTCTCCTCTGCATCCACTGATCATTTTCCTGAGGGAGAAGTGGTTCCAGCCCCTACCAGGTCCCACAACTGCCTCACACTTCCTCACTACCTGCTACCCCAGGCCTCTCCCCTCTGCTCCTCCTTCAGTTGCAGGACCCACCACCACTCTCAGGCTAATTAGGGTGGCAGGGTTGTGATTCAGGGGTGGAGTGGTGGATGGGGCTCAGAGGGGATGATTTAAGATGATTAGAAAGTTGGGGGTGCAGGTGGCCATCCTTCCATTCAGTCAGTGGTCACTGTCTGCATCACGGTGCCTGCATCAGGGAATTCAACCTGTGGCTCTGGAGTTGGTGCCATCAAGCCAGTCTTGACTTCTACAGCCATGATCCACACTTCCATGAGAGAGGCATCCTGGGATGATATGGTCTTCACCTCTTTTCTAAAGGTAATAGGTCTGTTCTCTTACAGGTTGATTGATCTCCTCCAAACAGCTTTAAACTAGGTTTGTTGGGGGATGTGGAAGAAAAGGATACAGAGAATCTAGGATCAGTGAGCCACAGAGCAATACACTGGATTAGCTCAGGTAAGCACTAAGGGACCTGACAGACATCAGGACAGGGGGGTACCAAGGGCACCCATCAGGGGCTTAAATGTCTCTACACTAATGCTAGGAGTATGAGGAATAAGCAGGAGGAACTTGCACTCCTGCTTACAAGCAACAACTTCAAACTTGTTTGAGTAACTGAAACCTGTTGGGACCCTATTCATGATTGGGCAGTAGGCATTGAGGGTTACTAGTTGTGCAGGTGGGATAGAGTGGGGAAACAGCAGGGTGGGGTGTTGCTCTCTATGTTAAGGAACAAAATACCTCCTCTATAATCAAGATGGGATCAGAGAAGGGCAAAACTGAGTTACTGTGGGTCAGGATACAAAATAGGTGGGGAAAAGGGACTTGGTAGTGGGGATCTACTATAAATCACCACACCAGGAGGTTGAGCTACATCTGGTATTCTCTAGACAGCTCTCAGAGGCCTTACAGTCAAGAGGTATGGTTGTCATGGGTGACCTAAACTACCCTGAAATCTGCTGGGAGGAGCAGTCAACGGAATCTAACCATTCACATAGGTTCTTAACCTGAATTCAGGACCTCCACCTAACACAGGAGGTATACAATCCCTCTATGGGAAATGCCTTACTGGACTTAGTGTTAGCTACAGGTGATGACCTGGTGGGGAATCTGCAGGTACAAGGTAACTTAGGGGTTAGTGACCATTGATTGACTGAATTCACTATCCAGCGAAGGGTGGGTAAACTAACCAGCAGGGCTGAAGTGCTAGACTTCAGAAAGGCTAACTTCAGTGTGCTTAGGAGATTAGTTAGTGACCTCAAGAGCACTGGTGAAATGGGGGTCCAGGAAGGGTGGTTGTTTCTCAAGGAAACTATCCTACAGGCACAGGAGACAATCCCATTGCACATAAAAGGGGGCAAAGGGGCCAAGAAGCCCTCTTGGGTAAACAGGGAAGTCCAGGAAAGCCTAAGTACAAAGAAAGAGGTATAAAAGCTGTGGAAACAGGGGGTAACAAGGAGGAATATACCACCCGGGCTCACGCTTGCAGGGAATCAGGAAGGCCAAAGTAGCATAATAACTTAGGCTGGTGACAAAAAATAAGAGCAACAAAATGTCCTTCTTCATGTATATAGGAACCAAAATGGAGGCACAGAGTAGCATAGGATCCCTACAGGACAAACTAGGGCAACTGGTGACAGAGAGGGGGTGGGGCCAAAGCTGAGCTCTTCAGTGAGTTCTTTGCATCTGTATTCCTACACACAGACCAAGACAGATCTCCCAACTGGATCACAGATAGACACGAGAGACATCAGCCTGTTACCACAGACTTAGTGAAGGGGCACTTGGAGGGGCTGGATATGTTCAAATCATCAGACCTGGGTGAACTCCATTCAAGTGTGCTGAAGGAATTGGCCAGTGTCATAGCAGAGCCACTGTGTCAGCTGTTTGAGCACTCATGGTGCTCCGGTCAGGTCCCAGAGGACAGGAGAAGGGCCAATGTGGTTCCTATTTTCAAGAAGGGGTAGAGGGAGGAACCAGAAAACTATAGGCCAGTTAGTCTCACCTCTATCCTTGGGAAAACTCTAGAAAAAAATCACATTCATGGGAGACCAGCAGGGGAAATAATGCTGAAAGGAAATCACCACAGGTTCATTGCAGTTAGATCCTACCTGACTAACCTTGTTTCTTTTTATTAAGAAGTCACAAAATGCTTAAACTCAGGAGTCAAGGTACATGTAATCTACCTAGACTTTAAGAAGGCCTTCAATACAGTATTGTATTCTGTTCTTGTAAATAAACTGACAGGCTATGCTGTAGATGATTGCACGTCAGGTAGGTGGGTGATCATCAGGTGGTCAGGTGGGTGGCAAATTGGCATAGAGATTGCACTCAGAGTGGTGGTGGATGGATTGATATTGACGTGGAAAGATGCAGGCAGTAGAGTCCCACAAGGCTCAATCCTTGGACTGGTGCAATTCAGTGACTTCATCAGTGACTTTGATGAGGGCGTTGAGAGGATCCTGTCCAAGTTTGCAGATGATACCAAATTATGAGACAAAATGAACACACTAGGATGTAGGGAATGGATCCAGGAAGATCTGGACAGGTTGAAAAAATGGGCAGAACGAAATAGGATGCAGTTCAACAAAGCAAGTGCAAAGTGCTGCACTTGGGCATGAAGAACCACCAACACACTTACAGGCTTGGGGATGACCTTCTCAGCAGCACAGCAGTGAAAAGGGATCTTGGAGTCATAGTTGACTCCAAGATGAACTTGAATCATCAATATAATGATGCAGCAAAGACATGATCTGAGAGTAGAGGGTGTGATTTGGAGGTTAGGGTGTAATACAGAGGGCAGAGAGGGCAGCACCCCTGTAGCTCTGGGCCTACCTGTTCTCCTCTTCTCCCTTTCTTATCTCCTTGCCCTCCCTTCACCCTTTTTCCCTCCCTCCCTAGTTACCTGCTGATCAGCTGTCCCTACTTGTCAGTCCAGAGCCAAAGAGACCTCCTGGAAGACAGCTAGTCCATGCTGGGAGCAGTGCCTAAGGCATACTGGAGACCACAAATTAATGAGATCACAGCTGCCTTTCCCCCTCGCTTTTTGATGGTTGTTGAAGTAAGAAAGCTTGTCTATTTTAAAACTGCCCCTTCTCCTCCATTCACTTTTTCTTGTGAGATGCAGGAGGGATGGTCCCATTACTTCCCTCCACATTCTTTGTTCTCCATGGTGGAGATTGTAGCTGGGAAAGGTGGCCGAGTACTTAAAAGGTTTAGAACTTTTCTATTGCATACTAAACTTATTTGGCCCTTACTCCCTTATTCTCATTTTTTTCCAATGTCTTTTTTACATATCACTTTAGCATAAGACTTGCATGATTTTTGAAACTATCAAAATTGGTAAGATTCTTCCATTTATTTTCAAGTCACTTAATGATTAGTGTTTCACCTGTATTAGGTATTGATCAGTCCTATGTAAAAAGAATCATTTTGTTTACAGTAATTGCATTACAGCAACAAAATCATTGTATTAGACAATTAAAAGAATCCTTTATTGAGTCAGGTTAATGATTTTCTTTGACCCAAAATGAAGTACTTGATATTTTGAATTCAAATGTATATTTTTAATAAAATGAAAGGGATGATGAAACAACCATTTTCCATAAATCTTTTACCATTTCATTTAGAAAATATGGAAATTAATTGTGGATGTGTTTTTACCTGACCAGTTAGTAAACCTTGAGAAGGAACTTATTGAAAGTTGTGATGTCTGCATTTTTAATTAAAAAAAAGAGTCATTTAACCAACTTATTTTGTGAGTTATCTTGCATAGATAGGCTCAGTAATCAGGAGGTGCTCTAGCAAGAATGAAAAGACGGCTTTTGACATAATCCCACCAAGAAAGAGGCCACTTCACCAGTGGCTTTCCTTATCAAGATTCCTGCAATAAAGACTATCTGAGGATTCCTTGTTTCTTCCTCAAATATTGGACAGACTATTGAATGCAGAATTTTATTCCTCCACTTCATGATTTTCAAATCTGAGGACCATGGAGATAGGTTGGTTTTGTTGACTGCAATCTCATGGACTATTTAAAAATAGAATTTTTTGTGTGTTGTTGCTCCTTTCTCCAGGCAGTTTATGTCTCCAAGGCCAAATATGTCCTCACGGGAAATAAGATAAAAAATAAAGCAAACAAACAACAAACAGATAACCCAAAAGCTGTGGTACTTCCTTACACTGCACAGGTAACCTCACCTTCATTCTTCTTAGTACCACAACCTTCCTTCTCTCTCTCTCTCTCTACCCTGCCTGGAGGTTTTTAACTTCCATTAGGGCCAGCCAATTACCTCTGTCAGCTGGCCCAGTGTTCCTAGGCAGGCAGGAAAAAGCAATTACCCTCTAATCCCCTGCATCTGGCCTTCAGCCCCTGAGCTATGCACCTTGTTACAAAACAGTTTTCCTACTTGTGAGTTTCCTACAAAAGGGTACAATTCCTTCCCACATACTGTTTTGCCTTCTAAGTGGGTTGACCCTTCTGTTACACCTAATGCTCAGTTGAATATTATGCATCCAACATCATTGTCCATACTCCATCTTTCTTATTTTTTTATCATTTACAAGTTTCCATAGTGATTCCACAAAGTCTATGCATACCGTTAATGTGACAATAACAGGCAAGATAAGCATACTGTATGCTCATTCTGTTGTCATGATTATTTTTAGCAAGTGTTGTCTAGACATGTGATGTCCAAAGGTCATATTATTGTAATGTAACAAAATGCAGAAGTGCAAAGTGGAGAAGGATTGCAGTTTTTTATTGGTTTTCTTTTAGTCTTCCAGTTATTTGGAATACAATTGTGTACAAGCAAAAAAATGATTACTAGACAAAACCCACAGTTGAACAGGGAATACAGCAGATTCAGATACCTGAATATATCAATATTAAAATCTGTCGCATTTTTCTACTCTTTTGGGGCATCTTTCCACGTGCTCCAGGGGTGGAGGGAGGGACACCTTAACTAGAGCAGATCCGAGAATTGCTATGATTAAAGCATCCACAGTGTCTCATATAATCAGCTTCCCATTTTTTAGCTAAACAAGCTTTAGTTAAAATGCCCCCATTGCCATTTTGAAGTGCAGGGACCCTGAGTATTTGAGATGAGGATGCTGCTGGAGCCTGGTAATTAGCACACTCCAGCAGACTTGATTAATTGAGTATGCTCCAATGTGTTGTAATTACAGTGAGTCAGAACAGTGTCCCTGTAGGCCTACAGGCACTCTTAATTACCTTACTTATGGGAAATGATGCAACTTCTTTTATGACTGTCATTCAAATACATATATTTAAAGAATACACTAATTTTATGCAAAATCATGTCCACCCATTCCGAATTACACGGAGGACTTGTAACAGGGAACCCAAACCCTGTTACTTGGGCGCAATGAAGAGGGAAGAGTCACGACTGTAACAGGGAGCCAGGGAGCTGCTGTTGCTTTAAGAGAAGGCAGAAGGATAAGCCAGATATGTGGAGCCACAGCAGCAGGACTGCAGGCTGCCTCTTCATTAAGACAGTAAAACCCTCAGGAGGAATTGAAAACAGCCTTACCCTGGGTCTGGGATGCCAAGTGGGCTAGGACAAAGTGCAAGATAGGGCTAAGGGGCTTAGATACACCAAGAAGGCTGAGGCCAAGAAAGCTGGGCCTAAATCAGTGCATCAGTGCTGGAAGCCTTCAGGCAGAATAAAGGAAGCCTAAAGCAAAGAGGTCTGAGGCCTCTACAAAAGGACTGAACTGTGGAGTGAGTAACAACTGTAAGGTATAGGTATGTCAGGAGGGATGGAATTAGGTTACAAAATTAGCTCTTAGGGCAGTTTGGGCCAGTGGGGTTGGAAGCCCCAAGGTCAAGAGACTGTGGGTCAAACAGGGAAAGTTAAAACCCAAGATTTAGATGGGCCAAGCTTGATCCAAGAGAAGAACCACAACCAGAAAGAGAGAGCATTCAAAGCTAATCAGTACCTGAGGGTCAGCTTTCCCTCATTACCTTTAACACCAAAGAGAGGAAGCAGAGAGACACCCTGGGAGGCTGGAGCAGGAGCTAGGCAGGGTCAAGGTGGCCACTAGGATGCATCACAGCTGCCTTCAGGCATCATCCTGTTACAGGCCTTTATACAGCATTATGAAAGAATAAAATGCATTTTATCCCATTTTGAGTTCCCTTTATGCTGAGTGAACAGTGTAAAGGGGCCCACATAACTAAGAATCAGGATTGCATGTGCTCTATTTTGATTACATTTTTCTAGTTAAGACTGAAACAAGAAAAGAACGAAAGAATGAAAGTGTACATAGGGCTATACAGGCACACTTTCATTTCATGTTAATTTACTATGTTATCTTAGTATGGGGGATGAATATCAGACAGGCACCCTTACAGTATGTAGCTTTAAGAACATAGATGAAATTTAGTTGAGAGTCTGGTGGGCTACATCAAGAACAACTAAATAAGGAGAAAAGGCTCTACTTAAAGCTCAGGGACCACACAGTGTAAAAGGATGTGTGTGATGGTGAGTGATGGCAGGGAGGTGATCATGACTTTGATTCTGCTCTACTTGGTGTCAGGTAGAAGTGTGAGATGCTCATGACACAGAAATCAGACACAGTACTAACAGACAGCTTGAGAAGGATTGCTAACTAACAGACAGCTTGAGAAGG
>JAGPOW010003316.1:113182053-113200896 GCA_030014935.1 Caiman crocodilus | reverse complement strand
CAGACACAGTACTAACAGACAGCTTGAGAAGGATTGCTAACTAACAGACAGCTTGAGAAGGATTGCATAACTCACAGACAGCTTAAAGCAAAGCTCAGCGTACTAACGAACTCATGACCACAAAAATAAGGAAGCAGACCGCGGCTCACAGATTAGAGAGAGAGGGTCGCAGTGCTTAAACAACACAGGAAGAAGTAGACTGCATGTTTCCTCGTTGTCCCAGACAAGGAATACTGCAGAGCTGAGCAAGGGGAAATTTCAGCACAATGTAATTGGACAGAGATGTCCAGTGCTAGGCTAGGAGTTTGTCACTGGGTAAACTCAATATGCGCCGCCATAGGTTAAAATTTGCAGCAGTATGACATAGCGCACTTACGTGAATCCAAGTATATGTATCCCACCGCGGAACAGGAAGGCAGAGAGACCCTCCAAGTGGCAATCCAGTCACTTCCTCGTCTCATAAAAAGGCCTTCGTGCGTTTGTGGTAGCTTGCCGTAACGTGGTTTCTGTAACTCCCTGTTCCTGCAGCCGTTCATCATAACCTGCATTCGTGGTTCCTCATAATAAAACTTCACCCTGCTAAAATCAACTGCAGAGTAAGTACTGTTCTTTGCAACCGATACACATGGTTAACCCATCCAGCTCATCCCGCCTTGCACTCAGTAACAGGAAAGTGCAACACTTGGTTTAAAAGTTCTCTGTGCCAGCTGGAGATTCCTTCTGTGCAACAGAATTTTCAGTAGCCTGTTTTGTAGTGCAAAGTACATTTAGTGGGCAGGGAATTCATTCCAAAATGCTGATTTTGCACTTGTTCTTGCTTTTCTGGCACTCAGCAGTTACTATTTGTATGTTATTGTTTGGACATTTTCAGGAACAGCATGAAATTAACTGTTAAGTATTGTGTACTGAGATCATAAAGCTAAAGAAAACTGCTTTTCCCTCCCAAGCTGTACTAAAATGGCTAAATACATTTGCATATTTGTAGGTTGTTGGATAGATGTCGATATACTTCCATTGACTTGAGTGGGAGCAGCTTTAGGAAAATTAATAGTACTTCCATAAATCCCAGCAAGTTTCTTGAACAAATAAGTAGATTTTCTTATAGATACATTACTCATTTTTGAACTGCCTTAATGTATACAGCACCCAAACATTACAATGCAAGTGTAGAATATGTTTTTGTTATGAGTACTGGGTCAAATGGCTGGGCTATATGTTCCAATAACAATCCCTGAAGAATTTAGTGTCCTTTAAAGGCTCTTAAGCAATAGATTTTGGCTATTTCAGTGGCTGTCTAGATTATAGGAAGAGCATAATAAAAAGTTCTAGTGTAAAACAGTATCCTAATCTGACAGGGTAACATTGAACAAACAACACAACAGAGGGTTCACAAATATGTCTTTGCCTAGAATCAAAGAGTTCAGTTCACTTTTAGTTAATATATGATATTTGGACAGCTGCTGGTTATTAATGAAAATATCTGCAAATATTTGAGTAAAGTTGGAGATTTGTTACAGTCATGATGACCCAGTAAATGTCCAATAAGCAAGGATTTAAAGACCAAAAACTTATCCAGCAGCTCTCGCAACTGTACAGTTGGCCCAATAACAGACATTGCAAACATTCTTGCCTCCAGAATATTTGAAAATATTTATTTATCTAAACCTTTAAAAAATAATATTTGTGGTATAATAATTATGATAATAACAATCATCATAATTATTAAATGTCCAACATTATTTCATTATTTATTAAATGCCTGATAGTTTCTCTTTTTTTAATGTGACAAATATTAAAAATATAATAATAACAAAAATATAGCAATAGCAACAGAGCAACAAAATTGAAAATAATTTCCCCTCCCAAAGTGTAAACAATTCCCACCCCCCTTGAAGGACACAGCCAAATACTGTTAGGTTAAAACCAGATTCTGTTTCTCAGGTGTCCATTCCTCTCTGGGAGCCAGGATCCTAGCCTAGCTATATTTCTAATACTTCACTAACAATCTTTTAGTTCCACCTTGATTTATAAAAGTATTGTTTGGATGTGGTATCTAATGGAAGGCATAGGTTTTATTTTCTTTGTTTGTTTTTTCCCTAGGAAATTAAGTATATGGAGTAGCTTAGAGCCATATGCATCAATAAAATGGAAGCACAAGTAGAATGGCAAGAAACCCAACAACTGGTTTGCCTCAGCCTTCACAAAAAAAACCAAAATGAAACAAAAATCAAAACAAAATTGCCAGACATCTAATAGGGATTATCTAATAATGATGGGGACAAGCTGAGGGAGGAGAAAATGAAAGAAATGTTCAGAGAGCTGTTGTTGGTTCTGAATGAAGTCATGTCAGCAGGGCTGTCTGAGTTTCATCCCAGGATCATGAAGGAACTGACAGAGAAGCTCATTGAGCCCCTGGCAATGTTCTTCATGAAGTCATGGGAGATGGGCCAGGTACAAGAGGACTGGAAAAGAGCCAAAATAATGCCCTTCTTTAAAAAAGGTGAGAAGAAGGACCCAGGAAGCTTTAGACAGGTTAGCCTCACCTCTATACCTGGGAAGTTACTGGAGAATATCCTAAGGAAGGCCATTTGCAAGCATCTGGTGGAGTAAAGGCTGATCAGAAGCATCCACCATGGATTTATGAAAAAGAAATCATATCAAACAAACCTGATCTCCTTTTTAAACATAGTTACTGCTTGTGTGAATGAAGGGAATGCTGTGGACATAGTGTATCTGAACTTTAGCAGGGCTTTGGACAAAGTCCCATATAATCTTCTCATAAATAAATTGGACAAATATGGGCTGGATAAAAGTACTACAAAGTGGATAGATAGCTGGCTTGATAGCCTTAAGCATAGGGTACTTATTAATGTGTCTATGTGAGAATGGCTGGAGGTTTTGAGTAGAGTCCCACAGGTCCCAGTGACATTCATTGTCTTTATTAATTATTTGGACGCTGACAGAAAACTTCTTGAGCATGTTGCAGGTAACACAAAACTGGAGAAGACTGTGAACACGCTGGAGAATATGAGTGCAATTAAGAAGGATCCTGACAGATTGGAAAATTGGGCTAGAGCTAACAGGATGAATTTCAATAGTTCATAGGTGCTACATCTCAGGACGAATAATCAAAAACACAAATACAAAATGTGAGATGCTTGGCTGGATGGCAGCTCTATAGAAAAGGACTTTGGAGTCTTAGTTGACCACAGACTGAATATGAGTCTTCAATGTGATGCAGCCACACAAAGCCCAATTTTTTTTTGGTCTGCATCAATAGAAGCATTAGGTTCAAGACAGGGGAGGTGATAGTGTTTTTTCTACTTGGCACTGGTTGGGACTAATCTGGAGTACTGTATGCAGTTCTAGGCTCTGCATTTTAAACAGGCTGTGGATAAGTTAGACAGGGTCCAGAGGTGGACAACAAATATCATAAAAGGTTTGGAAAGTAGATCGTTTTGAGGAAAGGTTGAAGAAGCTAGGCACATGCAGTTTGCAGAAAAGTCACTTAAGAGAGGACATAATAGCAGTTTTCAGACACTTGAAGGACTGCCATAAGGAAGAGGAAAAGCACCTTTTCTCTTTTGCTGCAGAGAGGAGGATGCATATAAATGGTTTGAAGTAAAGTAAATTTAGATTGGATATTCAGAAAAGCTTCATTGTGAGAATAGTGAGGCAGTGAAATAGACTGCTTAGGGAAGCTGTGGACATTCCAGAGGTGTTCAAGAGGAGCTTGGACAGCCACAAGTTGGGGATGATCTAGGTATAGGTATGCCTATTTCCTACTTCTGGGCTTCCCATGCTTCTAGGCTTTGATGATTGCTCCTGGACCCACTCTTTTTCTGGGATTTGTGTCAGGGTTTTAAGCCTCCCCAGAGAAGCAGGAAATTGGGTGCCTATGTTATGCTAGATTTAACAGTAGTCTTATATAGGTAGTCTAGATTATGGTTGTATGGGATGGTTTGGTTAGGGATGATCTTATCTCAGGCAGGGGTTTGGACTACATGAGGTCCCTCCCAGTCCTACTTCTACAAGACTATGACTCTATGATTCTACCCAAGAAGCCCTATCTCCACATTTTAAATATTTTTTTAAATATATATTTGTCCTCTATATAACTGGCAGCCATTCTGAAAGGAGATTGGATGTTCAGATTTTTTAGGATCTATTTAAAAATATTCCAAATTCTTAGAACAGCTAAAATTTAGAGGATATATATATATATATAGTCTATTTTTAGGATATATCTACTTATATGTCTCACGAAAAATTCAAACATTTTGAAATACATCCTAAAAAAAATGAACATCCATGCTGCCTTCAAAATGGCTTTCCTGTGCCATTTTGGGAAGCCATTCTGAAGGCAGGGTGGATGTTCAGATCCCCTCACACCTGTGCACCCATTTCATAGAAATCGATGTGGAAAATAGGTACATTCTATTTTTTTTTAAATTAGCTAAGACCTAATTTCCTTTAAAAATTATCTTTAAAAATTATCATAAGTTTTCAAATGCATCATGACATTTAAATATTTATTTTTATTGAGAGATTTTAAGATTACAAAGGTATGCAATTTCCATAGATTTCACAGTATAATAGGGTAGCTTGTAAAAGCAACCCTGACAATAGAAATAATATAGTTATGCAGTCATGTTAGATTTAAAGATTCATTATTTTTTAAAATGAAATAATGCCTCCAGCTGCACTTGTCCATTTGTTTTGGACAAATAGAATAATATGCCTGGCTGATTAAAACTTGTCCGTGTAAATGATACCTGTATGAAGCTAATGTATATGTAGCCAGTCTCTTTCTGAATATCTCTCTCTCCTAAGTACATGCAGTAACAACAAAAATACCAACATAATAATGTATCTTTACATTTGCATATTTAAATACAAATTACAGGAAATACAATTATTAAGGCTTTCACAGTAATGTATTTTTTTCTAGCTTGGGTATGTGTGACAGCTGAGAGTTGTGTCTGTGTGGTGAAGGTGCTTGCTGAATGCTCTGTGAAGATTAGACCAGGTGTTTCTTGTTGTTTGTTCATGCATTGTGAGCTGTATGTTGCTGCTAAGAGTTTAATTAAAGTAAAAGATTAGTGAGGTCTTGTAAGTAGTGAGGCCTTGTATGTAGTGATGCAGTTAAAATTAACCTTATCAGGAAAGTGCAAAGGCTTGTACTGTTATTGGCCTGTCATAAGGAAAGTTTGTAGTGTAAAAGTGTGAATGGCTGAGAGTCAATAATACAACTCAGAAGATATAAATTGGCTAGCATATCTGGAAATCAACATCAGGAAGACACAGCATTGTGAAGATACTAATTTAAAGATTAGCTGCTGATATGGGTTCAGTGGGCTAGTGGATCTTGAGGAGTCTGAGGACTGAATACCAGGGTCCTTCCCAGTACCCCTCGGACAGCACAGATTGGGGATGCCTGACTTTGCTGAGCTTTACAGAATAGGAACTTGTCATACATGAGGCATCAGAGGGGACTGCCGATAAGTTGCCAATGCGAATTGTTATTGTCTGTCATTGTTGTCTTGTTATACTACACATAATTGTATGTTTGTTAAGTCAATAAATCTTTCTTATGTTTTTACTCCCGACCACTGTCTCAATCCTGAACCCTCCTGCTGGTGCCTAGGACACAAGTGTAACCAGATTAACAGTATATGCATAAGGTGTGCAAAGAAAAAATTATATATATTATATATGTTCATTAATGTAGCTCATTAATGTAGTTAAGTTGCATTTTCTTATCCAATTTAACTGCAAAAGTTACTGGCAGATGTGACTTACACAACCAAATTGACATTTTAGATTTTGTGCCCGTGTGTCTCCCTCTGATAAGGCGCTTTGCACATGTAATGCCTGTGTGTGGTATATATATCCATGTGAAATAGCCACATGTCTCCACGCTAGGATAACTCTCAGGAGCCACTCTAATTAAAACTTCATGGAATCTCATGCATTCAGCATTTTGTGCTTCAAAATGGCAGTGGGGGTGTTTTAACTAAAGATTTTTTTACAAGCTTTAGATAGAGCACTTCTGTTACCATTTTGAAATGTGGGATGCTGAATACATGAGATACTACTGCATGCCAGAGGTTTCTAATCAAGTTTGCTCTGATGAGTTCTAATCAGAAGATGTGGAGCATGTGTATAGGCACCCCTGTGGATATATATATCAACATTTTTCTGTGGTTAAAATGAAACACCACTGAAAGATATATACATATATTTATACACATATACATATACATATACATATATTTATATATTTGTGTGTGGATTCTGGGTTACCTTTTTTAATCCCAAAATTGAGGCTTTTTTATCAGATAAAAGCAAGATGCCTGCTTAAGAGATAGGATGTAAGCAATAAGTAGGAAGACTGAGGCTAAGTGTCTATATTTTTTTTATATTTCATGGACCATTCCTCCACTCTGTGTACTATGATAGCATCTTGCAGACTCCCTACCACACACCAGTTCTGTTTTTGTACTTCCCTATCACACACCCGTGGCCAACAGTGGGAAGAAAAGTGGTTGATCCTAATGGGATATATATGAGGTAGAACATTGTGAAGGACCCAATAGTAAAATGACTGTTTGTAAAGACAATCATTAAAGAAAAGAAAAATATACCATTACAAGAAAACTGAAAGGAAAAGAATGTCTATCATGACTAACAAATAGCAGCCAGAATAACACACTGACATACACAATTTAGAAATAAAATCTTCCAGTTCTGTAACACATGGATGGAACAGACGATTGAGTGCTTTCTGATCCATCTTTCATTTTGTAAATGTTGGCCTGAGCTAAAAGGTTCATAAAATTATACATCTTAACCCTCTCCATAAAAAGAAGTATCAAACAAAATATTACAATGAAGTCCAAATAATAATTTTTATCTGAGTCATCATCTTCTCTCAGAATACACTAATCCTAGATAAATGTTTAATGCGTTATCTTTAACCATACAAATTGTACATTACATAAGATTTCATAAGCCATATAGCTAGACCAAATCCATATCACTCATAGTGAAGCCACTCCTAGTTCTATATTAATATAAAGCAGAATTAACAGTTGAGAAAAATAACCTAGAAATATTAATGTAATCCAAAACAAATGTTGACTAATACACCATCACCAGGGATACTGGTTTTCTCTGGTTTTAAAAAATCTCCAATTTTCAGTTGAAAAGAATAACTCTAGATCCACTTCCTTCTGTGATTTAAATGGAACACCACTAATATGCAGCTGTATATTAGAGGCGTTTCATTTTAACCATGGAAGAATGTAGATTTGGGGTTACTTTTTTAACTGAAAATTGGGGATTTTTTTTTTAAATCAGAGAAAACTAGAATCTCTGAAAATCGCAAATCCTTGGTGTTTATTGCCTATAGATAACAAAGGATTAAGAAGAAACTGTTTGGGTTTAAAAGTTTGAGATTGTGTTCAAAGCAGCTTTAAAATTGTAGTTTAAATGCTAAAATTAGCAATAGTATTGTAATGAGAAATTTGATGGTCAAATAATCTTGTATGATTTTATGCTCTAACAATGTTATTAATATGATGGTCAAATACAGAACTTGAAATTTATACAGTGCTGACTGAATACATGCAATTAGTTATCTGTATATTATAATGTATAAGTGCATATTTACTTGCAATGTATAGAGCATCATTTGGATGCTCTACAGACTAACAATGATTTGATCTGACAGTTGGTTAATAATTACAAATAATAAAAGTGTATTCTTTAATGTTTTTATAGACATATAGTAACAGAAAAATGATGAATTCTTCTAACAATTTTTGCAATTTGCTTTGCCTTGTTATGCACTCTAGGACTCTTAACAGCTCTTGCTACTATAGACATGCATATTTTTACAAGATTTCAGCTGGAGATATAAATATTTGTAATGCTCAATTATACAAAGATAGGATTGTTTATTTATGATCAAATACCTATGAATAGATAACAACATATAGCTAAGATGGTATACTCTTTGACATGGAGTCTTCTGGTTTTTCTTTATTATAAAATTCCTACGATAGTGGAATCTTGCCTGAGGTTTGTAGGAATTGTCATAAAACAAATAATAATTAACAACCATAATCTATATACCCCCATGCCACAAAAATAGTTGTACTGGTTAGTTCAAAGGTGAAGTTTGTGGCTATGCTGTGGCTGTGCTACACTGGTACAGTGAGCAGTCTTAGCTCATTAGGTTAGCTGGAAAATTTATTGTTGTAGTCACTGCTTTGATGTGGCTTCAGGATCCTAGGGTGACCCGCTACCGTTTGCCTCTTCTTTTCCCCAGCTGATGAATGTGGTCCATGATCTGCACTAAAGTTGTGACTTCAGCAAGAAACTGCACTGATAGGCCGGTGAACTGAGAGAATTCGATGCTTATATGCAGAAGAGCTGAAAGTTGTGAAGCTGTCCCTCCTTTCCTTTACCTCCTTTGTAAAATTAAGGTAACTCCTACTTCACAGGGAGTTGTGAGGTTTAATCCGTTAACATTTCTAAAGGCCTTTAGATCCCTGGGTAGAAAACACTACCTAGGTGCTAGGTATATGTTATTATAAGTATAGTAATAATATTAATTTCAGAATCCATACTTGGTATGTAACAATATTAAACTTAAGAATTTTAATTTAACCATAGTATTTTCACTCAAGTTCTGAGATATATATTCATTCAAAGAAATTGTTGCCACCTAAAACTTTATATGACTTTTACACTGCATCCAGTGGGTACTCTGAATTTTATTATTATATAAGGACAGGATTTATATTCTCTGGTTCCAAAGAATTTCTATTTGAGATAAGGAAAGGCCTACAGTACAGAATACATTTATGTGTTTCTTAGGTACTAATACCCCTAAGAAATATATGTAGGCCTGACCCATATACAAATTTTGTACTTGTAGAACTTTTTTGTGGTTAGATGTGACATTTTGCTGATAGACTTATTCCAGGATAACACCTAGTATGGCTGTAAGTATACAAATATAAAGGTATGATAATGAGAAGATATTTTCTGTTCCACTGGAAATAGCTAAGTACCTTTTTACTATTCTCACACTACTGCTTTACCAGGCAAATTAAAGTTGCAGAACTTTTTTTTTTTTTTTATGCTTGCCCATATGTAAAAAGTTCTGGTATTATTGGGTAGACAGTTGTAGTAAACAGTGCACTTATTCTGTGCACATTCCTGTAATGATAATTACTTCACATTTAAAAACTTTTTCTTGGAAAGGTATCTTTGTGAGTCGACCTCTTTTCATTTTGGATGTTATTGAAAAAGCTCCTGTATGTGAGTTATTTGCTGTATATAACTTACTAAATTGTGGTGGCCTAGAAATCTGTGATAATCCTTCCATAAGATAAGATGGCACACAAAATTGTAATTGTGTGGCTTTCCCTTATAAGTGTATTACCTCTTCTCCCAGCCTTCAGGTTCTGCAGTTTCTTACAGTCAAGATCATATAGAAAACACACTGAAAAGTATATTCTGTGCAATTGCTGT
Organism: Caiman crocodilus; assembly: GCA_030014935.1. Classification (NCBI taxonomy): domain Eukaryota; kingdom Metazoa; phylum Chordata; order Crocodylia; family Alligatoridae; genus Caiman; species Caiman crocodilus. The sequence continues at coordinate 113,191,350 of JAGPOW010003316.1, read as the reverse complement.
ACATAGTATTGTCTTTTATGAATTATTAATATGTGACCTGATAGACACCCTTACAGTTTATACTGTAATCATACATCCATTTGACAACCCATTTTTTTTAACTCCATTGAAATAAATTCACATTATTTTACCAATCCAAGAGCCCTATTATTTCAGAAGAAAACATTCTCTGATGCTCCCAGGAATACAAAAAAGGGAAAAGAGTTGAACAAACTTGTCTTTTACTGAAAATTATGTATATTCACATCTATTTCCATTTTCTTTAGAACCAATATTTTTATCCAAAATAAAAATGTGCCATTCTTAACCTCATCAAACAAAGATTTTTGCAGTATTTTTTGCCTGGAAGAATTTCTTGCAACAGGCTCCTAAATATGTTCAAAAAATTCTGTGGAGGACTCCCGGAACTTCTTATTTGTCCACACTGTCCTGCAACTTGCCCCAAGGAACAGATGGAGTTTGCCTTGGGATTGTGCTCTACCCCAGCAAGCCTCAACTGCTCCTTGCACCAGCTGCAGCTGCAGTGAAGGAATCTTTGTTAGCTCCATGTGTCCACACTTCTGGGCTAAAAAAGAAACGATAGGTCTCCCTTCCTATGGAAAGAGTAGTATCACTCGCTCAGAAATCACTGTTTTCAGAGTCAATCAATAAGGAGACAAACAATGAAAAGATGTATTACATAGGTGAGAAGAGTTGCACAGCCCATAGGTGTTGAGACAGAAAAGTGAAACAAGCAAAGTTTCTTATCTTCTCATCTGGCTACAGCTTAGCCGCTGCCAGAATTCATATAGATATCTGCCTTCCTGTTGACTCTACCAGTACTGACAACTGGGGTCACTGATCCACCAAAACCTGAGATTCAAACATTCTGTTTCTATCCTAGCTAGACCCTGAATAGTCTCCAAGCCAACCAGCTTCCCCACTACAGCATTATTCTAATACTTATAGGGTGTGTCTGCATGTTGCTGTATGATGACATCGCTATGGTGCCATGCTTTAGTACTTCCTTTGGGAAGTACTATGTGCCATGCACACAGCACACTGATAAATTTTGCCACTACATCACCGTACCGGTGCACTATACCCAGGGAGTGCACCACTATGGTGACATAGCTGGAGAACACATGTAGATACATGTGATTGTTACATCAGTGTAGTGCACTGTATGGTGATGTAGCTCATCACGACATTGCCCTAGGGAGACATGTAGATGCACCCATAAGTCACCAGAATTCTCCAGAAGTTCCTGGCCTCCCTGGCTACTTGTCATGCTTCTAGCTTGAAGGCCATTACTCTCAGGTGTTTTTGGTATAGAACTGATTTCCCTATTATAGGCAGGCAATGCCTTGGGACACAATTCCTTCCCGTTTGGGACTTGAAGGGAGGGTGGGGGAGGTGATAATTGTCTTTAAATATGCATGCCTCAGTCCCCCTTGTATCCAAGACTATTAAGATATATATAATGGTCTATACAGTAATAGCATGGACAATACCAAACTTAGGCGGGAGGGTGGTCACACCAAAGGACAAGCGGGGGATACAGGCCAACTTGGACACACTCTCAAGGTGGGCCAACCAAACCTGATATCCTCCTATGCAGAAAAGTGCAAGGTGCTGCACCTTGGTAGGAAGAACCCCCAGCATACTTACAGTCTTGGCAGTGCTATACTCCCTAGTACCATGACCAAAAGGGACTTAGGGGTCTTGATAGATCACAAGATGAATATAAGCCACCAATGTGATGCTTGATGCTATGGCAGGGGGGCTAAACCCAATGATCATGAGGTCCTTTCCATCCCCTTATGGCTATGAAATCTATGAAACAGTAATATAAATGGATACAACGTAACACTGGCCTTCCAACAGTAATATAAATGGATAGAGCATAACTTTGGCTTTCCATATGTGCATATTAGTACAATTAAACACAGGAGAACATTCACGACAACCTATGAATCTATAAAACATAAAAGAGTTCATGACAGGCCTTATCTGTGTATGTCTCGTCTAATGTCAGAAACTGTCCAGTAAACAAATGGGGTATATAAAATCAAGTCCCCCTCCTTTACACTGTCCCTTTCTGCAAAATGATGTAAATTATGCAGAATACCTTCCAGAAGTGACCTTATTCTACTATCCCTCATTGCTGCCTTGCACGGGTCCAACCACAAGGCACCTTTACCAGTTCCAGAGATTGATTTTTTCTTCACAACTGCAAATCACCTGAAGCCTATGAACTCATGCAAGGCTAAAAATTATATGAGAAATACTATATATGTTATTTTGAGAAAGAAAAATCCAGTGCCTTCCTGTCAACCAACAACATAGGCATCAACCAAACTTATTTCTGCTTAAATATATTAAACTCCAGCTGAAGTGGCTGAAAATTCCTGAGACACTGATCAATATGATATTCTACTGCTGATTAGCTATATAAATAAAAGTTCCAAGTTTAATATGATGAAATACTTTGCAGGGTTAAGGAAGTTTCTCACTTCAGGTGAGATCTGAAAAGCATCATGATGAACAGCTATCATTTTGGTTGGCAACGGACTGCAACATCTATTAGTTGTGGCAGGCATGAATCTGTTGATCTCTGAAGTTTAGGTTTGCAATTGGTTTATATTTTGGGGGGGGACTCTTCTGAATATATGGAAATATATATGCCTATGTAGATACTTCTCTTTTAATAATTATTTTCTAAAGTGATCATTTTTATGGGATGTAGGAATATACAATCCTTTTGGATAACAAACAAGAATAGACAAAAAAGTTGCAAACAATTTAATAAGGAAGGAATAGCTGAGAAGCTAAGATGTTTTTCTTTTTCTCTCTGTTTTGTTTTGTTTTGTTTTTCTGAGTGTTTGCTTAGACTCCATTTGGACAAGAAGAATCATGGACTGTAGAAGGAGGAAGGAGAATTTGTTTTATTCTGTCCTTAAAGTATACTGTTGATGAACTGTACCTTTAAAGATATAAATTTTATGAATGCATATATGGTTGTGACTTGCTAACCTGTTACGATGCATACACAGATAAGTTAGGAATATTCATAAAATATCTATGGTTCTGCTTTTTAGTACACACACAATGGAATAATACAAGGACTGATAAATAGCACTTCTTCCACTTAGTTTTCCAGGAGTAGAATAGAAAAAAAATTACCCAGGTTTTTTGTTTTATTTTGTTTTTTCCCAATAAATCAACTCTATCCATGAAGAAAAGACAATATATTTTTAAATATAGAAAAGAGATTTGTATAGTTGCAGGCTGATAATTTTCAGTCCAGCACTATATACAATTGAACAGATTTCTCAATTTTTAAAAAGAATGCTACCTTTGCCACAAGGCAAATCTCAGAAGATAAGAATTTTAGAGCTGGTAATGAACAAGAAAAAGTGGCATAGAAGGAATTATAACTAACACTGTTTTGTAACCTTAGCTACTGGGAAAGCATTCAGTACCAGTTTAATGCTGTAATAAATTGGGTAGGTCAAAGACAAGGCCTTTTGTGCCCTTCATTTATCTTCATCACCTTGAACTAGAGTTTCTACTGCAAATTTGGCCATCAGTTACTAATACCATTAATCTTATAGTTCTGTCCCTGCTTTATTCCCAGCCTCATACCAGGGGGGAATAATACTTCAGTAAGTGTCCCACATAAGATCCTTTCCTGGAGAGATGAAGATAACTCTAAGGACAATAACATAACATAATACTCTTGTTCCGAAAGAGAAAATATTGAGACTTCAGAGATCAGTGGCATGTTCTGTTACTGTTACCTGTTGCAGATTTCATTGAAGTTCCAATTTTTGTGCATCTTTCTTATATTTTAAGACTGAATATTTAAGTGTCAAAGATCTTTGTGATGGTCAGTTAAAAAATAAACAAATTCCTAAGATTACTATGATTAAGTCAAGTTTGGATTTTAAAAAGAAAATTATGTTATTGAATATATAGGGATGTTTTGGTTTGCTATGCTGGTTGCTCTTATTTAATATATATATATATATATATAATAACATATATATATATGTTGTAGAAGGAATGGAAGTAATTCTCTGCTGCCTTCTATCATTTGTAGTCATTATACCCGTACCATTCTGATTTCATGATTTTTATATTCACTGTGCAATGTTGAAAATAACTGAATAGGACAAAAGCACAAGAGAATCAATCCCCATGAATTCTCTTCAAGTTCCAAAATAATGTGTGGTCCTTTAATGACATTTTTGTATGCTTGTATCGGATTGCTTGCTTTGTTGTTGTTGTTGTTGTTGTTGCTGTTGTTGTTATAGTTGTTGTTTGGGAAGATTAAAAATAAAAAGATAACAGTCTTATATGTACAAGACTGGAGGAAATGTGTGATGAACTAAACAACAGGAAATTTGCAAACAAACATAATAGAAAAAAATAAAACTGAAGGCCTATGTGCCTACAGCAGCACACAAGCCATTATAAACAATGGTCCTCAATTTTTTACACTTGGAACATCCCATGAAAGACTGAAGGCACTTCTTGGAAAAGCTATTAGTTTTCACTCATTTTGTAACTCCAGAAAAATAATGGAACAATTCTTCTGTTGGAACGAACTGAGAAACAACAACCAGAATGTTTTTTACAGTCTGGATTCCTATTTGAAATGTCTGGGTTTATGTGAATAATATTTGCACACCTAGCAGGACAGCAACCCACAGCACCCTAAAGCACCCTAGTTGAGAATCACTGCATTATAGTGTACAATAAGAGATCAGAACCAGACTATAGTATGAAGTAATTCACTTAGAAGGCTGTATAATGTAAGTAATAAGACTCATTGTAGAACAAGTCCTTTTAGACAGATACTTGTCTGTCTAAATTATAGTCTTATTTTTACTAAATGTCATTCACAAGCATATGGGATATGCCAAAAACAGCACTGATGACTCAGTAATCAATTTTATTACATGCAATGTCATTCTCCTCCAAATGATTCCCCCACAGATATCATTCATATTTATCTCAAATATCATTAGTCATTTTCTAAATTTCTTGGGGAAAATAAAAGTTTTTGTACAGTTGTGTTTCTAGTAAAATAGGGGCATACTTTATATATTTAATTAGTCTACACATACACTATATGTCAAAATGGAGTCATCTGATTGTCTCACTAAGTTTTGTGTCAACTTTTAACATGCAAGTGTAAGCAAGACAACTTTTTATTCTTCTCTGGAAAAGAAAATATCTGGTTACTTCATAACTGAAATGGGACTATTGCTAGATTTTTCCCTGTGGCACTTTTTCTCTCAGGCCCTATTTTACTCCTAAAGTACCTCTGTAAGAAAAAATAAAGACACTTGATTATTTTAAAAGGAAACCTAATGATCACATTTTCCCACATGATAGAAAGTAATATCTCCTTGGGAGCAGGAGGTTAGCAAGCAAAGTTTGTAAGGTTCTTCCAAGGACTAGACTGGAAGCTTACACATGGTTGCCAGTAAAGGAACATGAAAGGTGGTAGTTGATTAAGGAAAGACTTACCAGTAGGAGAAAACTTTTCTTCTTTTCTGGAGATGAGAAATGACCAAATGAATGTCTGAATACAAACTCAGAATCATGAATTTTATTTTTAATCTATTTGAGCTATTCTTAGTTTGAATAAGCAGCCCAGAGGCAGTGACAATCTCCATGAAAGAAATCAGAACGTGTGCTGCTACTACAGATAAATTAATAGGGTTGTGGGAGCTGGTCTACAGTCAACCTCTAATTCCTGATTGGATTGAATAAGATCCATATGAAAATGTTATTTAATGGTAATTACACTGCACTTGTGGGAAGAGTTCAAGTGCTTGATCTTGATCTGCAAAGGGGCCTGCTTCCTTGTGCAGAATAATTTCTGCCACTTGAGAACTATATTGAGGTTTTTAGAAAATACTGTGTTGAAATGTTCACCTTACAACATCTGAGTTAAAAAAAATTCCTTGAAAACATGTGCACTTTTTATTTTTCACCTTGTGGGCTTATTTCTCTTGCTGAATCTTAAAATATCTGTCATAATGCTTTTCCTGTTTAATATATTTCCCAGCTCAGTAGGTATTTGACATGTGTAAAACAAAGAAATGAATTTTAGCTGTCTTGGAGCATTACAACATTGCCAGTCCCACTCCCTGATTTTAAAGAAGGGCAGTTATTTTAGAAGTTCAAAGAAATAGCATCTATACAAATAACAATTTAAGTCTGCTGCTTCCTCTCATTGTAAATTACAGCGTGTTTCCTATCCTTTTACACCAAACTTAAAGAACAGAGCAGTGCAAATCGTTAATTTCACACCTTGAATTTGCTAAAATAGAACTTGGTTTTAATGTACGGTGTGTTGTGCCAACCTGACTAAGACTGAATGAAGTTCTTACAGGGAATACATTTGAAGAGCAATTTGAGAATCCCGATGTTCCTGATTCCCAGTAAGATCTAAAGCTCCTACTTACCAGTGGGAGCATCTACATGTGCATTTTCTATGGCACCTGTGTACTCATAAGTAAATTATTCATGAATAAACAGTGCTGGGCAGGCATGTACATGTGCAGGGAAGTGGGAAAAAATGTTTTGCCAATCTGCTTCCATTTCCTGGGGTACTGTAATGTGCCCTGGTTGCCAGCGGATGGAGCTCCAGGCTTGGGGTGGAGCTGCCAACATCCAGCAACCCTCTTCAAAAGCCCACCTCACTTGCTGCTCTCTGGCCAATCACTTCCCTGGCCAGGAGTAGTGTGTAAAGCACAGGTATAGCATGCAGTGGCACTCTAGCTGCCTCTGCCTCTCATGGCTGCTCCTGCCCCTACCCCTAGCAGTGATGGCCAGCCCCTTGTACTCCTGCTGACTGCTGTGCTGGCCCTACTAGCCCACCACATGGACTGTTGCCTGGACCATGGCTGTCTTGCCCCTCCCAGCTCCCTGACATGCAGTGACCACTTGCCTGCCTGCCATGTACCTCCACCTCAAATCTGTCTGCCTGGATGGATTCTACCAGGGATACCAGTAACAGACTCTAGGATGCCACCACCGGGGCTGCCTCACTCTCATTCTCCTGGGCCTCCAGCCCCACTGCCTCTGGGCCCACTGGGCCAGCCAGGATTGGTGGCTGCACATCGTCTAGCACACCTGGGACAAAAAGCAGTGGCTGAAAGCCTTCAGGATGACCTAAGCCACCTTCTGGGATCTCTTGGAGTAGCTTTGGCCTCACCTGGAGTGGCAGCACACTGGCAGTCACAGGTTAAAGCTTAAAGCCATCTCAGACCTATGTAACTGTGACTGGCCACTAGACAGCACAGTAATCAGGGGTGTGATCCAGAATTCTATCCCCCTGTGATAAACAGAGATCTTGGTTTTCTCTGATAAAAAAGCCCAATTTTCAGATTAGAAATGTAACCCCAAATCCACATTTTTCTTTGATTAAAATTAAACACTCCCTCTCCAATTGAGAGAATCATCAACAGGGTGGTGTGCTGTGGAGGGATGCTGTGTCCCAGCAATTACCTCTGTCCTCTATAGAGTCAAGCCCAGACAATGTATACCTTAAAGATATGCAATTTGTTAGGGTAAGACAAGAGTTGGAAACAAGAGCAAAATATGATTTAGAAAATACTTATATGAATATATACAAACCTTACACACCAATCAAGATATTAACAGGCAACCCAAAAGGATTAACTCAATACCTTCAATAGTAACACAGTCATAAATTCCATAGCATATAAATATTTACAAAATAAAATTCTTTTCACAAAATATAAGGTGCTATATACAAGGCACAGGAAGTTAGATATGAACTACTCTCAATACCCAAAAGAATAACCGGGGCAGCCTTGGAAACAGGGCAGCACTCCTTAGATACCAGGGTACGAAAAACAAAGAAAACCCCCAAATCCCAGACCTTTTTGAATCCCAAGGGAATATCCTACGTGGTCTCCCTTTACAACCTTCCTGGTGCCCACCCCTGTTGGGGCCCGTCTCCCCATGTAACACGACTTCCCAGCAGAGCTGTCTGTGCCTCCTGGAGTCTAGCACCTCTTCCTCCTACAGGGGCTCACTGTCACCCACTGCTCCTTGTCAGATGGCCCCCTTCAGGCTGTGTGCATCACCAGCTCCTGCTTGTACTAAGGTGTCCTGGGACACTACCATGAGGGGGCTGGAGACCCTTCCCTCAAGAGAGCCTGGCATGGGAGTTACACACACCAAAGGAGAAAATCACAAAAGGAATTACTTACCAAATACAGAGTAGCAGATGCTGAGTGAACAAAGGAAGGAGCCCACATGGTTCACAAGCCATGCCTATATACAGCTGGGACTGATGGGTGATGTCAGAGGCAATCACCCACCAATGAGGATAAAAGAGGCCAATGAGGGTGAAGTGGGGAGAGCGGGAGAAGCAGCCGGTGGCAAGCAGTGCTGGCAGGAAGACAGATACCAGAAGTGGAGAACAGCAGTAGATGCTGCTGAGACTGTCCAAGATGGTGGTGAACCATCCCAGCTCGTAGATACAAAGCAGAGAGCAGTGGTGGAGGCTGCTGAGACACTCCAAACTAGCTGTCCATAGCGTGGGTTGACAGCAAATTCCTGGGTCAGAAAGCAGCAGCAGAGGCTGCAGAACCTCTCTGTACCATCAACAAGTGGCTCCTGTACAGAGAAGCAGAGTACATTCAGGGTGAGACCCCCACGCTGGAGCCAATCCACACCAGCATGTGGGGAACAGCATCAAATATGGAGTCACAGCAGATCTGGAAATGATGGAGACTTCACACGCCATTCATAGGTACCAGACTGCGGAGATGGTCTGACCCAGAGAAGGGCAGATAGATCCACAGAAGGTTAGAGCTGAGCAGTGTCAAGGGGACACCATCAGGTCATGGCCCTGAGGCAGAAAGAGGGAGATGACGGTACTCTCTCCCTGTCCCTTTTTCTGTCCACCCTCTTGTCCTTTGTTCTAAAACCTTTTTGTTTTAGTTGTAGTCCATATTCGTGTTCTTATAATCATGGTGTTTTGTTGAGATCTTGCCTTTTGGCTTTCTTTTCTTTTGGTTCCCTTATGTATTGCTTGGGTCAGGGTCACCTCGAAGAGGATCCAAAATACATCACATCATTAGTGTGATCCCGAGGCCCAACAAATGATCATCAGCAATGGGGAAGAAAGGCAGAATGGGCACAGCCAGTAAGCCGTGGTTCATCACGGGGACAGCGGCACGAGGCGTGTATTGAGGCTGTAAACCAGCGCCTTCGGGGTTGGTGCTACGATGTGGGCTTTGGATTTTTGGATCACAGCCCACA
>JAGPOW010003316.1:113136777-113181953 GCA_030014935.1 Caiman crocodilus | reverse complement strand
GGGTTCTGTGACCCCAGCACTTGTTTCCTGCCATTGGCAGGGGGTCAGACTAGATGGCCTGCTCTAGGCCCCTTCTGACCCTAGTTACTATGAAACTATCACAGAAATGTACATTACAGGGCATGATTTGAGAAAACAATCTTGTAGAGGACACCAAGTCATCTGTACCAGAGGGACGGCCACCCCAAGATCTGGTGCACCACCGGAGGTTTGTGTAAGGAAGGGGTGTAGGGGAGGTGGAGCCCCATGAACATCCATCAGGAAGAGTGACTGACCCTAAGGGACCAGCAGAGGAGGAACCCCCACTGGAAATACAATCAAAGTCATGGCAGATGAGTTTAGGGGCCTCCTTAGGGGTGATCAAGGTCCCTCCCAGGGATCACACAAATCCTCATTATGCCCACCACCAGGTGCCCATGCTAGGGTGGTGCAGGAATACCAGGTGGTCACACAAAGGTTGGAGGCCCAGCACTTGCCTGGCACCAGAGCTCAGTCCCTCCCCATCCTTCCTGCACTGCACTGAGGCACTGGCCTCATGCCAAGGAGTGGCCCTGTTCCAAGGAGTGGAAACCTGAGCTACTGCTAGGGGATCCCAGGATCTCAGCCTTGTCAAACCCTCCATGCTACACTATCGGCACTGAGTTTCCTGGCCTCTCAACATGGATGGAGGATCTGAACCACCATGAATAGCTCCCAAAGTCTCTCTCCATGCACTGCCTGTGTACTGAAGGCCTGGCCACTTGCCAGGCCCGATCTGTCCTGTGCAAATCCAAGAATCCCAGTCTGTTCCCAGACCATGCCCTGTACTGTCTGCACACCAGCTATCTGGCCACATGCCACAGGTTGCAAACCTGATCTGCCTTGTGCAGCTCTCAATGTTTGGCTTCATGCACTAAGCTGTGCATAATTCACAGTGCTCCTTAGTAGCAGGGCTGGGAATGCAGATGCTTCCGTCTGGTGAGGGGGGTCTTCAGGGTTCTTTGGGGCAATAGCTCTGCCCTTCTGGCCAGCTCACACCAGCTTCTTCTTCATCCATCCTCTTCTCTGTCTCTCAACACAACATCTCCATGTGCCGGGCATGCTGCCCTTCTTACACCCTCCGGAGTTTCTTCCCCCAGATTGCAAATGGATCAATGAGGGTGAAGCAGGGTGTAGCTCTCACCCAGATCCTGACTCTTCACATCACCTCATGTTGGGGCAGGGCCAGCCTCCTTCCACCTACTATGTGATTAGTGGGAACACCTCATCAATCATTCAAAATTGTACTAAGCTGGCAGCTGGCAAACTGAGCCGTTATTGGCAAGCCTGACACACACACACACGCACCACTATGTATATATATATCTCCTCAATTTTCTGACTAAAAAGAGTAACCCCAAATCTACATTTTCCAAAGATTAAAATGAAACGTATATGTATATGTAAAATGATGGGAAATTTTGGATTTGGGGTTACTCTTTTTAGCCAGAAAATTGGGGATTTTCTGAGAAAACCAGGATGCCTGGTGATAAGAAAGGAGGAGGGGAAGTGGTATGTAGGAGATGAAGAAGGAGCCAGCTGGAGCCACATGTCAGAAAGGAAGTTTTGGGAAAAAAAATTGAAGTAAATGGATGGGTAGGAGGGGAGATGAAGTGAAGAAAAAAAATAACACAAGACCAAATGGTTGCTCAGTGCCAAAAGCCAATTGCCAATACTCTTTAGCAGTTAATTGACTTTTAGCTGCTTCCCCTGTACCAGTGTCCATCCAGATGAGTGCACAGGGATTCTAAAGCAAATTGTAAACTATGGACACCTATGTACATGCCTGACACCTGCTCTGATGCATGCTAATTAGTATGAGTCAGAGCAGACTCAATTAATTGAGTCAGGTGGACTGTGCTAATTAGCTTGTTTCAAGAACTTTTGTGTAATGTGTATTCATTGTCCCATGCTTTAAATGGTGGTGGGAGTAAATATCTCAAGATGTTGAGCGAGTTTTAGTTAAAGTGCCCCCACCACCACTTTGAAGCATGGGGTGCTGGATAAAAGATGCTGTATGTGCTTTAAGTAAAGCAGCTTCTGAGAGCTACTCTAATTAAAGCCCTCTCCCATCCCTCACTCCAGAGCATGCATAAAGACACCCGATGTGCTCAGAGTAATCAGGGTATGCTGAGGTCACACACCCTGAGATTGTGTGTGGATTTTAGCTTGGGGCCTGCACTATCCCATTGGGCAACAGAGTTCAGGAGGGTTGAAAGTTTGTCCATTCAGCAAAGGATTGGAAAACTTGGTACTGTGCACCCTGAGATGCTGGAGGATTGAAAATAGAGCATTTTATCTTCCTGAAGCAGAGAACTATGTCCTTCTATATACCCTGGACCTGGGTAAAACAGATCAAAGATAACCTTCCCTTGACTTGATATAACTTTAAAAATTATTGGCTAGGGACAGAAATTATACACAAACCGGTATAAGTGATCAGAAACTGGGTCAAATCTGTAACACAACAGAACATCAGTGCACATAAACTGCTTTCAAAATTACCAAAACAGGTTTAAGATAAACCTAAATGGATGTAGTATCAGACTTAACTGATTTATGTAAAATTGGTTTATTGAAATTCTGTCTCAGATCCCCTTGAGATTCAAGGTAACTGATAAGTGCCCCAGCATCCCAGGATGCTTTGTTCCTCCCCCACAAACCTCTCCACTCACAGGGTAGGCAGGCTAGCCTTGACCCAAACCATCTATTTCAGCCAAACAGGAGACATATTCTAGCACCCCTTAGATTCTGGCCTGGGCCACTGTATGCATCTGGCTGCATTTTCAAAATCAAAGGTCTTTACTTACTTATCAGTTCAATCTACACATTTTAGACTAACATGCAAAGATTGAATCAATTCAGCCTTGAGCTTTTTGATGATCTGTACTAAGCCTTAGAGCAGCAGTTCCCAATCTGTGATATGGGTACCACCAATGGTACACAGACAGTGTATCAGAAGAATGTGTTAACAGATTTATTATAATTACTTTATAAGACTACAGATTGCTGGTGGTCCTTTAGGTTGAACTAAAAATTTGCTGGTGGTACTTAAGTTTGTAATATTTTAGATTGGTGCACAATTTGTCAGAGTTTGGGAACTGTTGCCTTAGAGGGTACTTAGCAGTGATTAACATTATTAATGGGTAAAGGTTCCTGTTTTAAGTGTCTTTATGATAGTTTAAAGATAACCTGTAACACCTCCCCTATTTATTAAACCAAGCTTAAACATGGCCAACAACACATGGCAAAAGGAAACTTCCAAATGTAACCATAAGCATATAAACAAGTGAAATAATGTATTGCTCAGCAGCTCCTGATGCATTCACTGAAGTTCTTAAGTGCTCAATATTTTTTTTAAGTATACTATTTACTCAGATTTAAAAATGTAGATGTCGGGGTCTAATGTTAGGCACGTATGTTTTAAAAATGTGGTCTAACTAATCAACTTCCATAATGCCTGTTTGAAGGGAAGAGGCAAAGTATGTTTTGATTACAGTGGGTTTTTCCTGAACAATAAGGTCTAAAGACTTCATGAAGAAGGCTGTGTAGGTATGTACTTTATAGACTAACTAAATTGGGGATGCATAGCATAATCTTTTGTAAGTAGTAGTCTTACTTCATCAGTTACTGTTCCCACTGCTTCTGAAGGCCTGTGTTATATATATCCGATGTGGTTAGTCTATAAGGTTCAGATCTACCCTTACTTCTTCCTCACTGCAGACTAACATGGCTATGTATTTCTCTGTACTCATTAAAGACTTTATGGTCTGACTCAAAAATAAACCAATGAACAACAAAAATCAATGGGGAGATCTACAGTGACTAACACAAAGATTGTCATAGCAAGGCAGTCCTTGCTATGCCATAGCATAGAAAATAATATGAAGTGGTTATTAAGGCCTTATTTTCTTTATGTATATATCTGGGTATTTAGCATAGCATTTTATATATATATATATATATATATATATATACACACACACACACACACACATATATATATATATATGTATGTATGTATGTATGTATGTATATGTATATGTATAATGTATATTTATATACAGATATTACAGAAACAATTGAACTGGGATAAAAAAATGGTGAAGCTTCAAACTGGAAAGAAGCAGATTTTTTTTTTTAATAGTAAGAAAATTGTTCATTTCAGTGCAGTGTTAGAAAAAAGAACGGTGTCTCAGAATAATTTACAAGGTAATTTGAACTGGGGGTGAAAAGTTCTGAAATAGAGGGAAAGCAGAGGATTGTTAAAAAGGTAAAATTATATTTATTATGAGTAACTTCGAGTTTAATTATAGTAAAAAATAGAGCAGACTATTCAGTTGGAATGCTTGGCAACATATCTTTAAATTGAATTCAGACCCAATAAGTTATCAGCTCTATACTCTTTCTCTGTCACATAAATGCTTTTTTTTCCCCCTGAAAAATGATTTCTTTTGTCTTGATTAAGGAATCCATCTTCAAAAAATTAACAGCTTAGTTATGAAGGAACAGCCACTTTTTCAGGAAAAAAATATTGTTTTGAGGGTCATCAGTCACACTCTCTAAGCTTGAGTTGTTCGGTACCTATCATTAACCTTTAGCCCTTCTTTGTCTACTAACTCATCTACCTTAACTATGATGTCTGCATCTTTGAATATAAAAATGTTTTACCGGTGTTTCTTTGATTGAACTATCCTTCTTTTGTACCTGCCAAGTCAGAAAGTTCATTTCATTTCATATCTTTTCCTGATGTTTCCATAAATACATATCTTTTTGTCTCTTGTTAAACAGTCCCTATTTCCATAGAAACAAATTAATTTAATACTATATTATACTAAATGGCTTTTAAGCATAGTATTGTTTTACACTGTTGAATCAGTCTAGAATAATTTTAATATAGGCTGCAGTTGACATCAAACATCAATCTCAGCATATAATAATATTTAAAAAAATAGAACTAAAACTCTAACTGATACAGAACAACTAAAACCAAATATAGTATGTACTGACCAAACTGCTATTCCAGCAGTGAGGTTGGTGTTGGTTATCTGGGAATGTGATCTTTCATCCCAAGAATTTAATCATTTGTGTCTTATGTTGAAACATCCAATCCCAGAGACACTTTGGGGCCTGATATTCAGCTGGTTTAAAATGGAGTAGTTTCACAGAAATGAAAAGGCCTATTTACAAGTTGGATACTGATATTATGGATTATTCTTTTTTCTTCTTTTTCTTATTCTATTAGGGAGCAGGTGGATTTTTAAATCCTACAGGATCCCATGAGATGACTAATGATAACCACTAAATTATTCTAGGGTAGTACTGGTGTACATGATTTACAGACTATTATAAATTACTTAATAAATAAAAAATATTCTATTACATATTGATAACTGCTAAGCAAAATGTTATTATATTTTTTCTATTGCTTATATGCATCATTTATCTTGATGTATGACACATTTGTGAGAATTCAGTTGCATTTTGTATATTTAAAAATACTATTGCTCTCTTACCAGAAACCAAATGGTCTTAACCTAGTACTGTCATTGTCAACTGAACCCTAAGCACAAAGGACTTCTTCAGTTTTGAAAGCAGGAAAAAGAAAAAAACAAAACAAAACAGACAGATGGAACGAACGAACACAGACAATTAAGTCTAATCTATGAATCAGAGAAAACATATTTTTCCCACTTTTGTCCACTTCATTCTACTCTAGCACTGGTTGGGAAGTTGGACAGGAGAAGGTTAAGCAGGTTCAAACCCCCATTGGTAAGGGGTAGATGCCTAGACCTGGTCATGCACTAGGGTTTGTGCTTTTACCACTACACTGGTGAGCTAAAACATTTAACCCTTTCTAGGCATGTGTTTTTTCTCAGCTACAATTCTCAGGCCTTACACTTACCTATCTCACGTGCATATGGAGCCATTTATCTGCCCAGCCAGAATGCAGCCTACTGCACATGCTCATTGGGCACCTATAAATGATCAGTGAGGCTGCTCTGATGTACTGTATTTACAGTGCATTGGAGCAGGCTCAGTTAATCAAGTCTGCTGGAGTGTGGTAATTACTGCACTCCATCTGACTCCAGCATCACTTGTATCAGTGTCTCCATGCTTAAAAATGGTGGTGGAAGTGCTTTAACTGAAGCCCATCAAACAAGCTGTAGTTAAAGCATCCCTGCCACCATTTTTAAACATGGATATGCTGATATACAAGATGCTCCAGGTGCTTTAAGTAGAGTGGTTCTTGGAGCCACCCTAATTAAAACAACCCCCTCACCCCTCTCCCAGGCCATATGTACAAATGCCCTTTAACTATGTAGAAGCTTAGGTACTTGCATGGTGTTCAATCATAAATGGCTTGTGCATTCAAAATCACATTCAGTTACATAACTGGGTTACGTGTATCAGTTACATGGCTAACTAACTGCTACTTGCGTTCGGAATATAAAATAGGTTATTCTATATTGTGTCTGCCATCCTTCAGTAGTTGGCAGTCTCTTTCGTTACCGGAAACCTTTATTTGAAAAGTGTATACTGCAGAGATAGCTCAATGACACTGTTGTTTATATCTCTGGAGGGTGACAGCTTTTCAATACCTAGTCATTTCTAAAGGCAAGTGTACGGACTCTTCCTAATTAGGCTGAGTATATGTTTGATTCTTAATGCTTCAGTGGATTACCCTTCTTTCAATTTTAAAATACTTTTAAGATTATATTAGTCAGCAAAAGTGGGGATAATTTCTATGTAATAGTTGGTTAGGTTATTTCACTTCCCCTTTTCAGCTGCTATTCTTATAATTTCAGTACTAACTTAACTAATGGCACTCCATCATTAAAGAAAGAATCTTACCAATTAGTGATGGCTAGGTGATATAATTTTCCCTCTCCTAAAACAAATAAATTCACTAAATTGCTCCAGTTTCTTTAAAATGGAGTTCAAGGCAGAAAACTTACCATTTAGCGATTCACATGTTAGTCTTAGGCTCATATTTTCAGCTGTTGGAAATAACTACACACTCAATAACCTATCTCAATGATTTCAAGGCTAAAAAATATCATCATTGTCTAGTTTGACTTCTTGCATTTAATGACTTCAGACGACATAATGTTTCCACTGATTCCTATGGCAAGACCGTAACTTTTGGTCTACATTGAATACACAGTTTTAGTAAGGTCGCCCATCTTAATTTAAAGACTATTTTAATTTATGGAAGATCATCTACCAATTGTTCCAATAATTAAAAATCCTCAGATTTACAAAAAAACCCACCTCAAAATGCCCAAAATCTCTTAAAAACCCCCACTCAAACATCAAGGATGGGTACTAGCCTCAGAAAGATTTTTTTTTGCCACCTTCATTTTTTCTGCTTCTTTTTGACTCTTTGTGTTTATCAGGTTTATACCAGAATGTGAATCCACACTTTTAGGCAGAGGCTACATGTGCACTTGTTTGTAAGGTACTTTGCACATTTTGCAGGCTCAGAAATGATGAATAATAATAACTAATCTCAAAGCTCCAGACTTTGGCAGTTGACACCTACAGTCTTTTCATGTCTCAACAAAACACTGGGAATATTATATGTTACCATTTATTTGCCAAGAAATGCCAAGAGCATGACAAACTACTTTTAAACAAGATCTTAATGAACTACAAAAAGTCAGTACTTAAAATTCTACTTAACTTTAATTTTAGTTCTCATTCGCTGTAAATCAGAGAAGCATCAATGTAGGAATGAAGTGATTATTTACCTTCAGTTATACAAAACTATAGCTAAACTACAAAGAGTTTTAATTAATTAATTGACTGAATGAACAAAAAGTGACTTTTTGTTATTATCACCTAATATTAAAATGTATTCTATTTACAGCAGAAAAAAATAAACAAAAGGGAAATTTAGCAAAAAGGATCAAAAAGTAATATTTGTTTTTCTTTTTTCTTTTTATTTCTATCTTTTCTATAGAGACCAAATTAACAATTCCTTTTGGAATGACACTTTCATAACAATTTATTTTTAACCATTTAAATGTTATTCTACCCAGTATGAACTAATGAAGAGAGAACGTTAGATCGTTGCACTGGTCTATCAAAGTCAATGATGCTATATTGATTTATATCAGTAGAAAACCTAATTGATTTTTGAAATTTGATTTTGCAGTGGTAGATACTCTTATTTATATTTAAACAAATATTGATTTTTTTTCTTTTTTATAAGACCAGATTTTCTATCCATTATTTTGGAATTATTCTCTTGATTATTCTTCAAAAACAAAGAACAACTCTTTTTTCTCAGCTAAATTACTGTACCTGAAGTGTATTTTAAGATAGCTTTTTGTTGCTGACAAATCTAAGATTCCTTCCATTTATTGTAATAGCTTCCTCTGAGTGAAGTGCCTTATCAGTATATAAGTGCTTTATTTCAGCTACCAAAACAATTCACAGGATATTTTTTTTTTCCCCTAAATTAAATATTTTTTTCACTTTATTCAGAAATCATTTCTAACCTGAGAAAAAAAGATGTTAAATTGCCCATTTGCTTTGTGAATCTTTTCTTTTTTATTCTGAACAAAAAAATAATGCCCTCAGGAAAACATGTGAGACTTTTAAGAGACATTTTCCTTTCAAGCTCACTTGGACTCTCTTTAAGGTCTGATTTATGTCTATCTGAATCACAGACCCAGACAACATGGAGCATAATAGGGGCAGTATGGAGGTTTAGGTTTCATATAAAAACTGGGAGTAAGGCAATATAGATTGATCTTCTTTTCTCAGGTAATTTTTCTTATCTCAGGTACTAAGGGACGTTAGGCACCCAGAGAGTGTTTAACTGCCATCCAATTCAAGGGCGTTGTCATTTGACTTTTGGGTCTGCAGCAGACTATCCCATCATCTCAAGATTCCTAGCACACTAGAAGCAGCAATGAATTTAGTCTAAGCATCCAACTCTCACACTACTTGATGATAGTTCCACAGTTCATCTTTTACCCAGTAACCTAGTAATCAAATTACTTCCACAGGTGTTTAGGTCCTCCTGAGTCTGAGAAGAGTCTGACTTGTATTGGCCATTTCTCAGGAAGGTCTCCTATTTACCAGGATGCAGGCTAGACTACATATTTTCCCTGTGGAATTGTGGGGAACCAAGATATTTGGAATCCATTGAAGAAATCCCAGGCTGCTGGCAAATTCCAGGCCCAGCTTATCCTGACCCTTCCATAAAACTTCCAGTAGGGAAGCAGGTGACTTGAGTAGACCAATGACAGCCACAAGTTCCTGACCGGAGTGTTGTGAAACCCTTCCCTTGTTTTAGCAACATCACTGCTGAGTGCAGTTTCCTTGGACTGTTATTTGACTCTGGTGAACCATGTTGCTATCTTGATCCAAGGTTTCCTGGCTTGGATTGATTGTTTTACTCTGACCAGGACCCTGTCTTGACACTTGATTTGATATAGTTTCATAGTTTCATAGTTGGTAGGGTCGGAAGGGACCTGAGTAGATCATCAAGTCCAACCCCCTGCCATGGCAGGAAAGAGTACTGGGGTCAAATGACCCTGGCAAGGTGCTTATCTAGCCTCCTTTTAAAGACCCCCAGGGTAGGAGCCAGCACCACTTCTTGTGGAAGTTGGTTCCAGATCCTAGCTGCCCTGACAGTGAAGTAGCGCCTCCTAATATTTAGTCTGAATCTACCCTCTGCCAGCTAGTGACTGTTATTTCATGTTGCTCCTAGTAGTGCTCGGGGGAACAGGGACTCTCACAATGCCTGCTGGTCCCCCCTGACTAATTTGTAAATGGTCACTAAATCCCCCCTCAGCCTTCTCTTGTGCAGGCTGAACAGGTTCAGGTCGCTTATCCACTCTTCATAGGGCCTGTTCTGCTGACTCCTGATCATGCGGGTGGTCCTTCTCTGGACCTTCTCCATCCTGTTCACATCCCTCCTGAAGTGCAGCACCCAGAACTGGACACAGTACACCAACTGAAACCTGACCAGTGTCACATAGAGGGGGAGGATCATCGCCTTGGAACTGCTCGAGATGCATCTGTGAATTCATGACAAGGCGCTGGCCTTCCTGACCGCATCCTCACACTGTTGGTCCATGTTCATATTGGCATGAATAATGACTCCAAGATCCTTTTCTGCCTCTGCACTGACAAGAAGGGAGTTCCCCAGTGTGTAGGTATGCTGCTGGTTCTTCCTCCCCAGGTGCAGTACCTTGCACTTGTCAGTGTTGAAACTCATCCTGTTCTCATCCGCCCACCCCTGTAACCTGTCTACGTCTGATTGCAGCCTATTCCCCCCTTCCAGCATGCCCACTTTCCCCCACATCTTAGTGTCATCTTCAGATTTGTACAGGGTGCTTTTTACCCCCTCATCCAAGTCGCTGATGAAGATGTTGAACAGTGCAGGCCTGAAGACCGAGCTCTGCAGAACTCCACTTCCCACATCCCTCCAGGTCAAATAAGAACCATCCACCACCACTCTCTGGGTGCAGCCCTCCAGCCAACTAGTGACCCATTTGACTGTGTAGATGTCGACAACACAGTATCCTAGTTTTTTTTAATGAGAATGGGATGAGAGACAGTGTCAAAGGCCTTCCTGAAATCCAGAAAGACTACGTCCACTGCTACCCCTGCAACTAAGAATTTTGTGACCTGGTCATGGAAGGCCATCAGGTTGGTCTGACAGGACCTGCCTTTAATGAACCCATGTTGGTTTCCCCTAAGCCCCACAGACATGCATCAGGATAATTCTCTCAAAAAGCTTACCCAGGATTGAGGTAAGACTGATGGCCTATAATTTCCTTGGTCCTCCTTCCTCCCTTTTTTGAAAATGGGAAGCACGTTGGCCCTTTTCCACTCCTCTGGCATCACACCAGAGCACCATGAGTGCTTGTAAAGCTGTGCCAGGGGTTCTGCAATGACCTCTTCAAATTCCTTCAGCACTCTGGGGTAGAGATCGTCAGGACCTGCTGATTTGAATATGTCCAGTCCCTCCAGAAGTTCCCTGACTAGGTCCTCACTGATCCTAGGCCTGGGTGCACCTCCCCTGGGGTCTACGGGGGTCCCGGTGGTGGTGGTGGGGGGGTGACCCGGGGTGACCCGGCTCAAAAAAATGGAACCAAAGAAATAGTTAAATAGGTTAGCTTTGCTGTCTGGTGCGACAACCAGATTCCCTAGCATGTCCTGCATAGGCCCCATGTTACCTGGTACCTTCTTTTTACCCCCTATGTATTTAAAAAAGGACTTATTGTTGTACTTGATCTGGGTAGCTAGTCCCAGTTCCATTTCCGTCTTGGCCTTCCTGACTGCCCCCCTACAGCCCCAAGCAACTGAGGTATAGTCCTCCCTGGTGATGGCACCTCCCTTTTATTGGGTGTACACCTCCTTTTTAGCTAGGAGACATTCCCAGATGCTTCTGGTGACCTACAGAGGGTTTTGGGCTCTCTTGCTCCCTTTGATCCATGTTGGGATTACCTCCCTTTGGGCCTGGAGGATCGTTTCCTTAAGGAACAACCACTCTTCCTGGACACACAACTCCTCCTCCCTCCAGGACCTCAGTGCCTCCCCAACTAGTCTCTTTATCTCATTGAAATCTGACCTCCTGAATTCCAGGGATGATTCCTTGCTGCAGGCCTTTGCCACCTTGCGCTGGATGGTGGTCTAACATCCGCAGACCCCTCACCAGGTCGTTGCCCATGGCCAGGACCAGATTGAAGAAGACATCTCCCCTGGTGTGGCTGTGCACCTCCTGGGTTAGATGGAGGTCCTGTATCTCATCTAGGAACCTACATATGTGGTCAGACCTAGCTGACTGCTCTTCCTAGCAGATGTCTGGAAAGTTCAGGTCACCCTGGAACCTGCACTGATAAATGTATTTGACCTTGACTGTGTCTGCTCTAATAACCACCTGACTTGGCCCTAGTGTAAGCTACCAGGTCTTGGATAATCCTTGTCCCCCACACTCCCAACCCAACAATGCGTTAATGGACAGTAAAGAGTGAACTGAAGATGCACAGGACAGTATGACATTACAGTGATGTGGGCATTCTCCTTGAGGGAGCCGGGGTTTTGGTCCTGATCCCCAAAAGCATTTAACATAACACAGTCAACACTTCTCCTCCTCTCTTCAATCAAGCTAGTGTAGAACCTGGTGATCATCAGGAATCCTTTTCATTATGATTAAAAAAATAAATTCAAAACTTTGCATATAAAAAAGTAACCCAAAGTCCACATTTTCTCATGATTAAAATGAATAACGCTGTATATATATGTATATATCTATATATTAGTGGTGTTTCATTTTAATCATGGAAAAATGTAGATTTTGCGTTACTTTTTTATGTCTGAAAACTGAGTTTGTTTGTTTGTTTGTTTAAATCAGAGAAAACTATAATCCCTGGTGATGAATAGATAGCTAAAAGATGTACCTAGAATCAGTCACTAGGCATTCTCCATGGATGCCAGAGGAATCAGGGTCTTGGGAGAGCTTTAGGTACCTTACTGAACTGAATTATATCTTAGTGGAATCAAAGTAGGACTTACACTTCTAAATGACCAATCTGGACTGCTACTGAATATGCTAGAAATATGTGTCTAGAAATATTCACTTCCATTTTGACCGAAAATAATAAATCTAGATAGGTGTTTTACTGCTATATTAGAGTTGGTTTGGATTACTGTTGTTGACTTAGGTGTTTAAATTTTATCGAAATACTTCTTAGGCATTGTCAAGAACTGTAGCAGATAACATAAACCAATGATAAAAAATGACATGAATCTATATAGCATAATATGGGCTTTTCAATAAGACCCCGCAAGCCATATTAGAAAAGAACAAATACAATAAAATCTTCATGACATATTGTGAACACGACAGTAAGGTTGTCATTATAGGCTTTAGGGAGCCCTGAGACCTGAGGTACTAAATTAGTTTCAAGACTCAGCTCTTTGTCTTTCAGCATTTATCGTATCCAGGTATGATTTCAAACAGCAAGCAGTGCATCTCTTAATGTATTATGTGTTCCTGAAGCAAAAACCTTAGTCAAACCTCTGACTTACCCCAGTCCTTATCCATTTCCCCCTTTAGTAAGGGTTTTGGCATTTCTCCTAACACATTTTAATAAATAAGCTAAGGAAATATGGTCTAGATGGAACTACTATAAGGCAATTATTTACTGATTGAATAATACTGTTGAAGAAATAATCACCACATTACCCTGATGGAAGGAAATATCAAGTGGGGTTCCTCAGGGGCCATTTCTTGTCCCATTTATAGTTAATTACTTCAATATTAACTTGAAAGATGAAACTGAGTATGTGCTTAGTAAACCCTAATATAACATCAAACTGTGTGGGGTAGCATACAGTTTAGAGAACAATATTAAAATTCAAAGCTACTTTGATAAATTGAAAATATTGTCTAAATAAGCAAGATGAAATTCAGCAATCACAAGTGCCAAGTTAAGCACTTAGCAGATAACAATCAAATGCACAAACAGTAAATGTGGATTGACTGGATAGGCTGCAAGTACTGTAAAAAAAAGCTCAGTTATACCTAAATATAAGAAATATGGATGAATATAGTGCCCATCTTTAAGAAAGGGTAGAAGGAAGATGCAAGGAAATATAGAACAGTCAGCTTCACCTCAGTCCCTGGAAAAATCATGGAGCAGATTTTCAAGAAATCCGTTTCTAAGCACCTGGAGAAGAAAGTGGTCAGGAACAGTAAGAACAGATTTACCAAGAAGAAGTCATGTCTGACCAACCTGAATGCCTTCTATGATGACGTAAGTGGCTCTGTGGCTAGGGGGAAAGCAGTAGACATGATACAGCTTGACTTTAGAAAGGCTTTTGATACAGTCTTCCATAGCACTCTTGCAAGCAAGCTGAGGAAGTATGGGTTGGACAAATGGACTGTAAAGTGGGAAGAAAGCTGGATGGATTGTCCAGCTCAACAGGTAGTGATCAATATCTCGAGGTCTAGGTGATAGCCAGTATCAAGTGGAGTGCCCCAAGGGTTGATATAGGGGTTGGTTTTGTTCACTATCTTCATTAGCAATCTGGAAGGGATGGCACCCTGGAAGGGATGTTATACCCTCATCTATTTCATAGATAACAGCAAGCTGAGAGGAGGAATAGATGTACCTAAGAGTAGATTTTTTTTTCTTGTAACATCATTTTGTTGTTACTGGTATACTACTGGAGGGTAGGGCTAGGATTCAGTGCCAGAGAAATTGGAGGATTAAGCCCAGCTCAACAAATCCCTGGATGGAATGATATAATTGGAGATGCTTCTGCTATGAGGTAGGGGGGTACTACATAACCTCCTCAGATCACTTCTAACCCTAATTTTCTATGATTCTAAGAGTCAAAAGGTGCAATATTGTTTCAAAACAATTAATCCAGTGAAGTACACAGATGTGTATTATCAGCCCATTGTATGCAAATCAAAGGAAGTATTGCTTCCATTCAATTCAGCACTAATGTGGCTTCTTTTGGAGAAGTAAAGTTTTGGATACCACACTTCAAGGCTCGCACAGGGATACTGGAAGTAAACCAGAGAATCAAAAAAAATGATTTAAACTCTGGAAAAGAAAGACTGGAAGACCTGGGGTTGTGTTGTGGAGATGACAAGGCTGAAGGAAGATACAGTAACAATTTTCAAATCCAAAAAAATGTATAAAGTGCATTCTTTTTTGTATCTAAATTCTACAGAATAAGAAGAAATGGGTTTAAATTGTAGGAAGAGAGACTTAGGTTACCTTTGAGGAATAATTTTCTGTAGGAGATTCAGCTATGCTAGGTTGTAATTCTGCTAAATTCTAGTTAAGCTAAGATATCACAAAGGACCTTGCAAGTAAAAGGTTTCACTGACAACTGGATGGCCTGATAAAGGATGCAATAGCAAAAATACTAATATGGTGGGGAAAGAGCTGATCAAGTTGGGTAGTGAAAAGATAATTTTCTGAAGTACAGCTAACAAGAGGTAAGCTATATTCAATAGACAGAAGATACTCAAATGCAGTAAGGGAGTGAATTAGAAAAGGCTGAACTCAGAAGAGAGTGAATTCCAGATGCCTGAACTTAGAAAGGGGGTGATGCTTTTAGCAAAGAATGAGCTGCAGGTTTCTGGACTTGGTCATGGGACAAGCAAAGAGGGATATTTTGACAGAGAGAACGCTAAGATTTGGCACAAAGTGGGGCATATCAGCTATAAATACAGGGGTTCCCCTTTTATAGTGATGTAGGGGGCATCTGGCTATATAATGTGTTGCTTACCAATGTCTGGGCAGTTTTGCTGAGATGAAGTGATTGTTATGCAGACCCACTAGCCACTGTCTTAAAAAAACAATAAACCTCTGTGAGCTTTCACCAGATAGAGCTGACCCAAGCAGGGTGCAAGGCCCAGGGCAAATCAGCCCATGTGGGGCCCCAACCCTATACTGATCCCACCTTTCCTGGACCCAAAAAAGCTGCTGCTGCCATCAGAAGTGGTGGCAGCAGCAACAGCAGGAGGGAATAGTGAGTGGCTAGACTTGAAGCAAGCAGTACAGAGTCACCAGGGCTTCTCTGCTTAGCTCGATGGGGCTCCCCAAAGCTCAGAGCTGAGGGCGATTGCCTTGATTTGCCCCTCCCTCCTCCCCCACCAGGGATGGTCCTGACCACTGAATATAAATTTGAGCTGTTCTTTCTGCCTCACACTGAACTCCAGGAGGCTAGTTGAAGGCCTCTGAGAATACCTTGACCCAAGCAGCCTGAACAAGAGCAACATCAGGCAGAAGGCCAGCTGGAAATCCTCCAACCCCCCAGCACCTCAGAACAACCCTTTTTAACTAAAGAAAGTTAAGAACTGGAACACATTACCTGTAGAGGTTGTAGAATCACTATTATGATGTTTTGGAGCCCCTGCTTCAGAAAGGGGTTGGACTGGATTAACTCCTGAGGTATCTCTATAATGATATCACTTATGCTCTTTTAAGAATACATTTGTTTTGGTGGTAGGCAAATTACTTACCAAGCTGATCCTATCATGATGTGTCTCAAAGTCTGCAATACTGTGACAGAGGAAGAGTATAGAAATCAAGGCTCTTGTCTTTGTTTTGGATGTTTCCTAATTGGATAGTTGTCATCTTTACAGGGTAAAAAAGATGTTTGCCATAGATAACAGTGACAGATTTTTAAGATACACAAATATGGCAATCACTCTCATTCCACACCAGTGAACCTCTGTTCCCATTATGAATCTCTGTGGCACATTGTTTCTGCAAGTGATTCTTTATATTTACCAGACTATTCAATATATTATATGCTATAAGTTTCAGATATAAAGTATATCCCTATTAAGAGGAAATAAAGGGTAATTTCTAGACAGCTATTCCAAAATCACACTAAAGACAAACTTAGTTATCAGTAGTTAGAGATCAAAATTTGAGCTCTGGCCTTGACAGTATTGTAAAAAAATGAAACCTTATATTCAATTTCATTCCCTAGAATTTATTCATGAAGAAAATTAAAAGGGCAGAAAAATAATGATTAGTGGGAAACATATTTTAGGAGAAGAGGCTACAGGGGTGGTGAGCCTCGCCCTTTCATAGTGACTAAGGGGGTGTCTGTGCACAGAATGCATCACTTATCATTGTCTGAGCAGTTTTGCTGAGACAGGCTGATTGCTATGCAGACTCACTGGTGACTGTCCTCAAAGGCAATAAACCTATCTGAATTATCACCACTGAACATGAATTCAAGTCTTTCTTTCTGCATTGCACCTGAGCTCCAGGAGTCTGTTTGGAAGGCAACCACCTTTGAAAGCACCTGAATGCAAGTAGCTTGAACCCCAAAAGCTGCATCAGGCAGGTGGCTGACTGCAAACCCTCCCAACTCCTGAGTGCCTTAGAGCAGCAGCCATGGAAAAGTGAGAGACATAATTACCTCTTCCCCCTCTCCTCCCATTTCACTGGGGACGTGGCAGAAGCAGAGCCAAGTGGAGCAGGGGCAGATGCAGGCTGCCTGCTGTGGGCTCAAGGCTCTTTGCCCTGCTGTCTTTCCTCCAGGAGCTCTGTGCTGGCCATGAACCCCTTGCCTACCTGGCAGCAGGGGGGGAAGGGGCACAACCCCATACTGTCATCACCTCCACTACTGTTGTGCAGGCAGGGGGTTGCAGGCACCTTGCCATGGTGGTACAATCAGTGCAGTGCTCCGAGGGGGAAAGCAGCAGAGCATGGAGCCCCAAGTCTGTAGTGGGCAGCTCATGTCCTCCCCACCCTAAGCACAAATCTGGGGTGGCGCATGCCCCCCATGCCACCCCACCCCCTGAATAATCCACCCATTGCTCTGTCCTGCTCTCCGCCTTGGCCCTGGGCCCTATGCACTGCCCTGGTTGAATAGCACTCCCAGTCCCAGTCCCTACCCCATTCCCTCCCTCACTGTGGGGGGCCTTGATCTGCCTCCTTCTGTGTCCCTGTGCCCCTTTCGCCCCATAGATTTATCTGAAGAAAGCTGCTTTTCATGCTACCTGGCTGTATTCCCTGCCACCTGCATATGTGTGGTTGCACACATGTACGTGGTTCACTCTGTGTCTAACTGCTGACAGCCACAAGCAGTCTGCAACGGGAAACCTGCCACTTCCCAAACCCAGATCCCTGCACAACATTGTGAATCTGGACCAGAATCCCAGAGTCATGCTGCCTGGGACATGGACTTGACGTTCCCATTTCAGGACTGTCCTGCCCAATTAGGGATGGGTGGTCATCTGAGTCTAGGCATGTAGCCAAGTTCATTCGTGAATAAAATAATAAGAGAGAGTTATAGGTATAGGGATTTAAAAATAGAAAAGAGAAGGAAAAACAAAAGTCTAACTTCATGAACTGGGGAATACATATAGCCACTGTGGTTAGGTAGTCTCTTAAATGGGATTTTCAGAAAGAAAAAAGCTACAGATGTATGAGCCATCAAGAAGAAAGCTCATGCACAGATGTCCTCATATTATTAATATACAAGATTCCCTAAGAGTGATCCTTAAAACTTTAACTCAAACCATGTCCCTTGCATCTAATATCAATGGCATTATAAGAGGGTCAGATTAGCTACTGCCTGATATTAGATATTTCTGGAATTGGTATGATTGCTGTCCATGAAACTGTTGCCACAGGGGAGGTGAAAAACTTGCAAATAATTGTATCAATGGTTCTACAGCTGCTGTCATGAAAGGGATCCTGGTTTTCTCTGATTAAAAAAAATCTCCAATTTTCAGATTAAAAAAGTAACCCACAATCCACATTTTTATGTGATTAAAATGAAACACCACTATATAAATATATAGATCTAGATATAGATTGATCTATCTATTTAGATATAGATGTAGATATATAGATGTATATTTATATTTAAATATATATTCACATTTTTTCTGTGATTAAAATGGAACACCCCTAGATAGATAGATATATGTATCTAGAAATGCCACTTAGATAGATAGATAGATAGATAGATAGATAGATAGATAGATAGATAGATAGATACTTGTGTTTCATTTTAATCATGGAAAAATGTGGATTTGGGGTTACTTCATTTAATGTGAAAAATGGGGATTTTTTTTTATCACAGAAAACCAGGATCCCTGCTCATGAAAGTGGAAGATACAAACACCTCAGATGACATGCTATTGTATTACAGATGCCAGACACCAGACTCAGTCATTTATATGGCTTTCCAATTCTCTAGAAAGTCACTTGAACCCACTACTGCGCACCTAACCCTAAGCACCTTGGTCACACAATCTGATCATACATTCTTGTTATAATGCAAGAAATAAATAAAGTAATGCTTAAATACTAAATAGGGTGAAATTGGCTAAGCAGAAATATTACATAAAGTATGTAGAGGTTAGAGTGCATCACAAACTGAAATTGACACAACAAAACAATGTTGCAAGAAAAAAAAAGCAAATTCTACTCTAGGGCATATCAGATGCAAAACAGGAGTAATTATTTCTTTCTACTTGATACTGTTAAAACCTTACCTACTTCCTGTTTTCAGTATCGCATATTTAAACCAATTGTAGACAATCTGGAAAGAGTACAAATAGGGAACAACAGTCACAGAAAGATATAGAGAAGAATTCATAGTTCCATAGTAGTTTCATAGTAGCTAGGGTCAGGAAGGAACTGAACAGATCATCTAGCCTGATCCTCTGCAGCAGGCAGGAATGAATGCTGGGTTCACAAGACCCCAGACAGGTGATCATCTAACCTCTTTTTGAATTTACCCAAGGTAGGGACAAGAACCACTTTCCTAGGAAGTTGGTCCAGATTCTGGCCACCCTGACTGTAAAATATTGCCTTCTGATCTCTAACCTAAACCTACTCTCCATCAGTTTATTACCATTGTTCCTCAGCACCCCAGGTGGTGCTGGGGAGAATAGGGCTCTTCCTATTTTCTGATGATCTCCCCTGATGAGTTTCTAGGCAGCCACTAGGTTCCCCCTCAGCCTCCTCTTGCTGAGGCTGAACAGGTTCAGGTCCCTCAGTCTCTCCTCATTGGGCCTGTCCTGGTGCCCTCTCATCAAATGAGTGGCCCTTCCCTGAACTCTCTCCAGGCCACAAATGCTTATACAGCAAAGCCAAGGGCTCTGCAATGACCCCTGCCAGCTCCCTCAAACCCTTGGGTGGAGGGCATCTGGACCTGCAGATTTAAAGAAGCCCAGCCCTTCCAGAAGATCCCTAACTACATCTGCGCTGACCCAAGGTCTAACAGAGCTATCTCTGAGATTGTATCTACTTCTAGTAGGAGGGATGTCCCAGTCCCTGTTCAAGAAAACCCAAATAAATGGGTTTATTTAGTAAAGGGAAGGGAATACTGCAAGGAGAAAAGTTAACAGTCCTCCTGTATGTAAAATATTGTTAGAAAGGTACAAGCAGGACAAATAGAGAAAAGAGAAAGAACTGGAAGCATTAGGATGTAATTAACAGAAACTTGATGGGGTAATTCACAATTAAAGTATTATTATACAATAATATAGCTTGTATACTAAAACAACAGGAATAAAAAATAATATGCTTCACAAAATAAAACTTCAATAAAGTCTCTATAGGTCAGATTTCATAGGAAGCAAATCAAAAGAAAAACAAATTCACCAGTGTTGGGAATTTCTTAAAGGAATATTATTAAAGAATATAAAGGTTAGAAAGGACCTCAGGAGGTCACCTAGTCCAATGTCCTGCTCAAAACAGGACCATCCCCAACTATATCATTTTAGCCAAGGATTTGTCTACCTGGGTCTTAAAAACCTCCCAAGATTGAGATTCTACCAACTTTCTGGGTAGCCTGTTCCAGTGTTTTACTACAATCCTCATGAGAAGGTTTTTTCCTAGTATCTAACCTAAACTTAATGTACTGCAATTTGACACCCTTGTTCTTTGTTCTGTCATCTGCCACCACTGAGAACAGTCTAGATCTATCATCTTTGGGACTACCCTTCAGTTGGTTGCAAGCTGATACTAAATCCCCCACCCCACAAGTCTTCTCTTCTCCAGATCAAATAAGCCAAATTCCCTCCCTCAGCTTGCCCTCATATGTCATGTTCCCCAGCCCCCTCACTGTTTTTTTCGCCTTCCACCTCAATCTCTCTAATTAGTCTATATCCTTTTTGTAGTGGGAGGTTCAAAACTGGACACAGCACTTCAGATGTGGCTTCACCAGTGCTAAATAGAGGGAAAGAATCACTTCCCTCAAACTGTCAGCAATGCTTCTACTAATGCAGTCCAGTATGCTGTTAACCTTGCCAGCAACAAGGGCACATAGTTAGTTCATATTCTTCTTATTGTCCACTGTTACCTCCAGGTTCTTTTCTGCAGAGCTGCTGCTTAGCCACTTGATCTCAAACCTATAGTAGTGCATTAGATCCCATTGCATTTTTCCTAATGCTATTTATGAGCTCATGAGATTTATTTTGGTCAAATTCTCCAATTTGTCTGTCTCTCTGAATCCTAGTCCTACCTTCCAGCATATTGAGTATCCCTCTCAGGTTGGTGTCATCTGCAAACTTGCTAAAGGTGCACTCCATCATCTTTCAGGCCATTAATGAATATACTGAACAAAAACAGCCCCAGGACTGACCCACATGGCACTTCAGTTGATTCTGGTTGCCAGCTAGACATCAACGACCCTCTGAGCATGATGATCCAGCCAGTGTTTTGTATCCACCTTACAGTCCATTCATCCAATCCATACTTCCTTAGTGTGCTTGCAAGAATGTTGTTAAAAGCCTTGCTAAAGTTAAAGTATACCATGTCCACTGCTCTCCCCACATCTACAGAGCCAGTCATTTCATCATAGAAGGCAATCAGGTTTGTCAGGCATGACTTGTGCTTGGTGAATCCATACTGACTGTTCCTAATCACCTTCTTCTCCAAGTGTTTAATAATGGATTCCTTGGGGCCCTGCTCCATGATTGAGCAGGTGAGGCTGACCAGTTTGTATTTCCCCAAATACTCCTTCTTCCCTCTTTTAAAGTTAGGAACTATGTTTGCCCTTTTCCAAACATTTGGACTCTCCTGATTGCCATGAATTTTAAAAGATGACAGCCAATGGCTCTGCTATCCCATCAGCCAACTCCCTTCACACCCTTGGGTGCATCCTGTTCAGCCCCATGGACTTGTATTTGTCCAGCTTTTCTAAATAGTCCAGAACCTGTTCTTGTGCTACTGTTGGCTGCTCATCTCTCCCCAAACTGTACTGCCAGGTACTGTAGTCTGGGAAGTGATCTTGCCTATGAAGACTGAGGTGAAAAAGGCAGTGAGTAATTAAGCCTTTTCTGCATCCTCTGTCACAAGGTTGCCTCTGCTATTTGGTAACAGATCCACACTTTCCCTCATCTTCCTCTTCTTGCTGACAAACTTGCAGAAAGCCTTCTTATTACCCTTCATGTCCCTTGCTAGCTGCAAGTTCAATTGCACTTTGGCCTTCCTGATTTCATCCCTGCACGCCCAAGTAATACTCATTACCAGGGATCCTGATTTTCTCTGATAAAACAAATCCCAATTTTCAGATTTAAAAAAAAGTAACCCCAAACCCACATTTTTCCATTATTAAAATGGCACCATTAATATATATTAACTCCATTCCTGTTTGTCTTACCCCTGTGGAGGATAGCTTATAAATATAAACTATCCTCTGCAGGGGTGGGACAAGTAGGAATAGGGTTGAATTGCAACAAGATTTAATTTAAACAATAAGAAATCTTTCTAACTGTAAGGAAAGTTCAAAGTTAGAATAGGATATACAAGAAGATTGTGAAAACTCCATCACTGGAGCTTTTTAAAGCTGATTATGGAAATACATGTCAGACCTAGTTAAGGTAAAATTGATTCTGCCTTAGGGAAGGAGTTTAACCTAGGTATGTTCTAAGTGTCCCTTCAATCCCTTCTTTATGAGTCTATGATATATGGAAGGTATTTTACATACAGTTTTAAGTGTTGATTTGCAAGTTACATTCTTAAGAGCACCTGTGTATTTTTGCATCATTCAGTTTGATTTTGAAAAATAAGGAACCAGCCACTCATGCATCATCCTGACAGCTGATAGCAGTTTGGACATCAAATGTGAACAGCTGTTTGCCTTCACTGCCAGGGATCTTTGCATTATGTTTTAAGGATACTTGTGCCATTAGGCAAATTGTTTCCTGGTTTATTTACTTATGCAATATTTCACATGTACAACCATGAGTGAGCAAAGCCAAGGCAAGCAGATGTGTAGCCCCAATATCTATTGTTTCCATTCAATCCACAATGGGGCTACACATTTTAAATTAAGGTACCAAAACATTTTTTTTTCTGCAAGCATTCTCCTCTGAACTATGTAGAGAATAAATGCTTGAGTAGAAGTGTTGTAATGATGTAAATGTAATCAACAAGCTGCAAGATGCACAGCCCTGGTTTTAGAGGTTCTTATCATCTCCTACAGCAAGACTTTCTGACTTCTTAGGAGCCTGGAGCTGCATTAGTAAGGTCCACAGAATATGGTGCTGCAGCAGCAAAGGACAGCCCCCCTTTCTTCCCCCTCTTTCCTGGCTGCAAGCTCCCACAGTACCCTTTGGACCAGTGGTTCTCTCAGTTTCTGCACCATAAACGTGGGTGGGTGGCTCCCCATGACCACTGCACCGTGCACATAAGTGGGAAGTACTGATCATAAATGGGTTCAGTGATACCCCGCCCTGGCTCAGAGCTCCCATGCTGCACCATGACATGAGCTTACCTGGCAATACAGGTTGAGCGGAGCTGAGTTTTCCCACCTTGTCCAGCCTCGCCCCCTGTACAAGGAGATAAAAATGAGTGAAGAGATGGGGAGCCTTTAGACCCTAGCTTCAGCAGCAGGCAGGATGACGAGGGGAGAAGCAGCCAGAGGGAGACAGATTAACCCTTTGTGAATTACATGCAGCCCAATTGCTGCCAATTGGTCATTCCTGTCCTACAAGCTACTGAGTGCCCTCATTTGTCCTGCCCTGGATCTGCTGGTATTAGGGAAACATAAACAAATAGCTATTCTATGAACATGTGGGTAGATAATAGTGTTTGCTGTTAGTTAAGTAATATGTTTACTGTATATGCTACAACATTATCAAAGCCTCATTTTAGCTCATCATACATATAGGAAGAATATAAAAAGAAGTTTGAATTGCTTTCATAGCTTTCACAATAGCATTAACTCATACTGTTGTTGCCATAATGTCTTTCTGGAAGCTATGCTTAACTCAAAATGTAGTTTGGCTTAATGCAGGGTAGCTAGGTGTAGTTTAATGGCCTGTGGTATGATATGCTCTAGGTCAGACTATGTAGTCCTGTTGTTTCTTCCATGCTTGAATTCTATGAAATTATGTATGCAAGGTTTTATAAGAGAATGTAGGCATCCCATATGTAAGCTTAATTCGTCCTAGTATTTCCATTGAAAGAAACAGCGATATGTGCATATAGAACAAATGCCTGTGTGAACAAATGTTGCAGGATTGGGTTCTAATAGTTAAAAATTTATCTTTGAAAATGATTTTTCTATTTTCGCTTTTCTTTCCTGTATCTCAGTTCTGCTGCATTTTCTCATGAGGCTAACTGTTATTTGCAGGAATGGTCAATATTCTTGAACTGCAGTTGTTTTGCAGTCACAGTGGTACACAACATCAACATAAATATCCATGAAAAAATGTTGTGGGGAAGAGCAGTTGGCCCTATCACAGAATCCTAGTGCTGCTTAAATCTATTAGACTTGGTCAAAAGGTTACACTCTAGGAGTTTAGCCCCCATCTTTTTTTCAAAATTTTATATGATGCTAGAATGTTTTCTTATAAAAATCACCATGAGCAATGAGACTGGTAGAAAATACATTTTTTTTTCAATCAGATCAAGTCTAAATTGCATCCTTTATGTCTAAACATCTTATACAGTATATACAACCAAAACAGAAATGATTAGCAGTCCTGTGATGTTAATCTAGGATATAGATACATACCACAGACCTTCTAGGTGGTAATGGACAAGACTGATACCTAAAAATATCCTATTGATCTCAATAGAGTTTAGATACCTACATGTCTCTGAGGACCCAGACATAGTCTTATTTGTCTCACTCCGTGTTTCTAGAGGTTTAAGCTTTCATGGGCTCACTACTCCATCAGTTACTCATAGCTCTCTGAACCAGTTAGTAAACCAGAACCAGTTAGTAAACCAGTAGAACCACTTAGTAAAGTGACACCCTGTCCTGTCTTGTCTGATAGGGTGTATCATATAATCTTTGTTAAACCAACAGTCTTACCTATAATTTTGGTCTTACATGTATTGAAGAACTGCAGTTATCTTGAAACCTTGATTTACACCCATCAAATATTGAAACCTTGATTTAAACCCATCAAATATTTGCTACATTTCTCAAAACTATTTTCCCAATACTATTCTTATAAAAGCAAATATTTTTTATCCAATACTGTGAACTTGTATAAATGCCTCTTATGCTTGAAAATATAAAGACAGATGTTCTTTAACCAAAACAAACCCATGTTGTTGTGCTTCAGATGCCATGTGGTCATTTAACAAACATTTCTATCTCTTCATATTTGTAAAAATAATCTTGAAAACATGAACAAACTGTAGCTGATGCAGAGTAATCTGATTGAACATGAACATAGCTAATAACAATTGCTCTGTAAACTGTGAGCTGTCCCATTAATCTCATCAGATACCCAGTGGTAATGATATATATGTATTGTTCACTACTTATTAAAACATGTAAGGAAGAATAGGCACAATCATATTATGACATTCTGCACAATTTTGGCTAACTGATAATACTGGTATAATAAGTGGCTAACTGGGAGCATATTATAATATTTATTAGCATACCACATGCACCTTTTTAAGATCAACAACAAAAATAGCCTTCCAAAATTGGATCATAAACAGGGATCCTTGTTTTCTCTGATTTAAAAAAAAATTCCCAATATTTGGATTAAAAAAATATCTCCAAATCCACATTTTTCCATGATTAAATCCACATTTTTCCATGATAATCATGAAACACCAGTAATAGATATATATTATATATAATAATATATATATACATATATTAGCACTGCTACCACCCTCCCAGGGTGCAAGCAAAGGCAAGGACTGCCCCCCACCCCATGAGCCATGCCTCAGTTCCATGCCCCACCACCTCTGCTAGACAGTGCCTGCCCCGCCACCTCACTGAAGGGGGCATTGATATGCCCTCCATGTTCCTTCCCTTTCCTTCTATCACAAGGAACTTACCAGCTGGTGGGAGCTGTATCATATATCAGATCGGTATCAGTCGATATGCCTCTTTAAATATTGGCTATTGGTATCAGACCCCAAAATCTCTATCAGTACATCCTTACTTTTTATTTATCGCTGTAAAGTTTTGACAGAATTTTATTTCAAGACAAAAAAAAAGAATCAACCTTCCCCTGTCCCCAAAAATAAAGTAGCTAAGTGGCTGTAAAGTATTAAGCTAGTATGGATTTTTTGGGGGTCTGAAAAGAGAATAGGTGAGACAAATGGGATATTATATGCAACCCTGCTTGTGTTTTATATGTTAGGTTATGATAACTCTTGTATTCCCCTCTGAGTATGATTTTATTAGTATGTGTGTCTGGATGTTTGGGGCCTACTTGTGCCTGTTTTTACTGTTTGTGCATAAAGTGTGCAAAGGTAAAAGTCTAGGTGGACCAGATCTTTGTGTTTACAATCCCTCTCTTCCAAAATTGTGGAGTGTAAAGGTACAGAAAATGCTACAAAGGGAAAGGGACACAAAAGTCACTGAGAGATCAGCACTCACTGGGCATGTCCACACATGCAAGCACGTGGTACAAATTTGAGCTGGGGCTTTTTGCCTCAGTCCATGTGCTTGGCAATGCACTTTGGTTGGAGCAAATTGTGCTACTTGGGGCAAAATAACCCTGCCTAGCTCCTCCTGGATCTGCAGCCAGGGGTAGCTAGAGCCTGGGACCAGCACCTGTGCTATCTCCAACAATATAAGAAGTTGCCCTGTCACAGCCCCAGCAGTATAAAAACCACACTAGCAAGTAGCTCAGGACTAATAGCTCTCAGGAGCTTCTGAGCTCTAGCCAGTTGGGACACTACCCCTTGTCCCAGGTGGACTGCTGATGCAGTCTTGAAGGTTCCCTGCACCCTCTGCCCACTACTGCAGTCTGGCAATGGAGGCTGTTGCCTGGCTGTTACCAGCTGTGCACCTTCCAGACCCGGATGGGGACTGCACAGCCAGTAGAGGCATCTGATCCTCTGGGCCAGCTCCCAGTGGACTGTGGTTGCAGGGTTGGTCTCTGTGTGGCACTACTGCCACATCTGCCCCTTGCCTGACCATCTTGGCAGCTATCACCTAGAAGATGTTCTGGGTGTGGCGGCCTGTTTTGAACTATCAAAGCATGCCCTCGTGGCTCTATTTGGCCAGGAGGCCAGCCACAGCCAGCTGGGTCCAAGGTGCCAGCTCTTAGCAGGCAGGGTCCTACTGGTCTTCCTAGCAGAAATTCTGGTGTTCCCTATTGGAAAACTGAAAAATCCCTGATAAAAAAAAAATCCCCAAGTCACTCCATAAAATACCTCCAAATCCATGATCCTCCACAAGTAAAACAAAACTATAAAGAGAAAGAGAGTGTGAGAGAGAGATAGCAATCAGTCGGACAATGTTTTATTGATATATCTACAGTGTTAAAGCAAGTCTCATCATAATAATAAAGTGAAATCTAAATAGATGTTTCATGAATTCATTAATGTATATTTTGCTGCCCTCCCACAGGGGTGATGGCCCCCACACAGGGGTTACGTCCCCCCAAAAGGGGATTTGGCCCCCACACAAGGGGTTCATCCCCCCCAACAAGGGATTTGGCCCCCACACAGGGGTACAGGCCCCCAATGGGGAGTTCAGCCCCTACACAATGGCTAGGCTCCCCAACAAGGGCCAAATGGCCCACTTCAGAGGCTACTACCCCCCTACAAGGCCCACATGCCCCCCAATTACTGCCCCACCTGGCCCCATCCCCCACTAGCTCCTGCAGCCCCCAATGGCTGCCCCATCCGACCCTACCCCCCAGTCC
Organism: Caiman crocodilus; assembly: GCA_030014935.1. Taxonomy (NCBI): domain Eukaryota; kingdom Metazoa; phylum Chordata; order Crocodylia; family Alligatoridae; genus Caiman; species Caiman crocodilus. Next base: position 113,154,325 of record JAGPOW010003316.1, on the reverse strand, counting down.
CCCGACTTCCCCAATGGGTTCCCCACCCACCCTCACCCCCCAATGTAGCCCCAGGCCCTCATGACTATCCCCACAACCCCAGGCACTGTCACTTTAAAAAAATCCAGAAAAAAATGGAAAAAAAAGGCTCTACTTGCCTTAGAAGCAGGAGTGGGGCAAGGCTCCCAGGCCTCCTGGAAGAGCCCCTTGAGCAGCACAGGGCAGCAGGGGGCAGCAGAGCCTAGGCTGGGGCTGATGGGGCTGTCCTTCTTCCTGGCAGTGTGCGGGCAATGCCCCAGTCAGCCAGATGGCAGCTCCAACTACTGGTAAGTTCCAGGTTTTTTGGGGGGGATTGTTTTTTTAAAAAACTTCTGGGTGGGGGGGCAGGGAATGTGTACTCCATATGAGAGTGCATATGGAATTGCTGGTGTTGTGGCAGCCCTCAAGAAATGCCAGAACCACAAACCTCCCTGGTGAAAGGAGGTGCACAGTCCTGGCTAGAGAAAGCCAAGATCTATAAGATCTTTGACAAGCCTGAGGCCTGCTGGTTGCAGTGGAGTTGTGAGGCTTCAGGTGAGCTTAGCTGCCTGGGATGCCATTGGCAAGGCATGGGCCACAGTGTTAGGGGAGGTATGGAACTATGGAACAGATGCATGTCACCCCTAGACATTGTGGTGAGCCAGTAGGGGATGCTATCCTGTTGATCCACCCACCTCACTGTGCCCAACCACCTTCCAGGCTCTGAGTGGCCCTGGGGACACCTATGTCTGGCTGACCCCCTTCCTAGAGCATATCCACTAGCCCGTGATTCCCCATTATAGTCACTGGATCTCTCCAAATCTTCCAAAGACAAATCAGCCAAATCAATTTGGGACAGTGATCTGAATCTAATAACTGTCTTCCATATCAGCCAAATCTGAATCCAAATTGAATACTTCCCTATTTGCACAGGCCTATTGTTTTGTTTTAAGCAGATCTGCATGTGTACCTGTTGCTGTGAATAAAGTTTCAAGACAGTCAAGGGGCTAAAGGGATCTGGGAATACATAACGGAATGTTAAGTCTATTGTGTTTAGGTCTTAGCACTAATGGTGTTGTGAATGGATGGTGTTGTGAATTAAGCTCGTTGACTATGTGAATTGAGCTTCTTGTCTGAGTGTAGAATCTACAGAGCATAGTTCCCTCACTCTCTTGTCCCTGAGAATTATTCTTGCAGCTGACAATCATAAAGACAGAAGCCAAAGTTTAAAACAGAGTGATCACATTCACTGAAAGAGTTCCCCTGTGGGAGACTGTGATACTATCCATAAAAGGGACTCTCATTCAACTTCATCAAGACAAAGCACTATTCAATCATTCCTCACAGGTGCAAAACATTTAGAAAAAAAGTGTAAGGACCATATGCTTGTGTATTTCTTACACTTTGTAAGCGCTCCTTAGTCTTACTCCATCTCTGGGAAGGAAATACATCCTTTTTTTCCCACAGCATCTGGATCTGAATCTCCTTCTGCAAGTCTTCTTTGCCTATCAATTTTCCCTTACCTGCCATGGGTGGCCTTACCTAAGTTCTTTCATATTTTAGACTCTTCCAGGCTTCTTAAAGAATATTACAAATATTTGACCAGTTTTCCAGAATTGTATTTGAACAGGCTATGTAATTTCCTCTCACCTCCTGTACCATACAGAGTTTTTTCAGCTTTCCAGTTATGTTGCAACCACCTTTTTATCAATGGCAAATCTGTGCACAGATACAATTATGCATACACTTGTTCCTGTCAGTAGTTGTAGGGCTGAACCCCCACCATTGTTGCCAGAGCTGAAATAGTCCACCAGGAATCATCCTCCCCTACAGAAGGACTTAAGAGCCCTGCACTTGCAATCTCATGTGTGGGGCTGTGGGTGAAGGGCTCTGAAGTGTCACACAGGTGGGGAGCTTCATCCCAACAGGGTACAAAGCTGACACCAACAGCCTGTTGAAGAACATTGCCAGTGCAGGACTCTGCATGTGATCCATGCTCCATACTTTAAAGATGATAGAAGAATCTGGGGTTTTTACTAGATCAGCTCATATCAGTTAGAAGTGTGATGCAGTCACAAAAATGCAATTTTGGGTTGTATCAGCAGGAATACTAGATGTAAAATATGGGAGGTAACAGGACTGCTTTACTCAGCCTCATCTAGAGTACTGTGTACAGGTCTGGGTGTCACATTTTAAGAAGGACATGGAGATGCTAGAAAGGATTCAAAAGCATGAAAAAAATGATAAAAGGTTTGGAAGACAGGCCATACATGAAAAGGTTGGGGGCAAGGAATACTTACCCTGCAGAAGGGACTATTAAGCTTATGGGGAGTGCGGGGAGGGGTATGTTAGTAGTCTTAAAATATCTGCAAGACTTTCAAAAAGGGAGACAGAAAAAACTAATCTCCCTTCTGCAAAGAGCAGAAAATGAAGCAATAGCTTTATATTGTAGCAAAGTTGGTTTAGATTGGAAAAACTACTTCACTCAGCAAAGGCAGGTAGGGAATAGAATGCCTGGGGAAGTTGTGAAATATTATTCACTGGATGTTTTCAAGAGGAGGCTGAATAAGCTAGGTCAAGAATGATTTAAGAGGAGCATTCCTGCATTTATACAGAGGGTTGCATCATATGACCCTTGAGGTCTAATCCAACCCACAATTCTAACATGTATTGCATTATATATGTAACCCATTCCCTAGGCACTGGGCAGCAGTAATAAAGCTAATTTCAAATTTAGGGGATGGCACAAACTTTCTAATTTGACCCAAGCATCTATATAGAAATCTGGAAAAATAAAATTTAGTTGGGAGTCCCCAGGTGAACAAGCTTACAAGCAATAGTAAGTACAACAGGGGAAAAGTGAGAAAAGAAAAAAACCCTAAAAATAGTGAATGAAAAACAGTTATAGTCTAACACAGTCATAGTTACAGATACCCAGCGTGTCATACCTAGCACAGCCTGCTGGAAATGGATTCATCCACAGCTGTGATAGAGAGGCTAAAAGTGGCAAATGCTGGGCATGACTTTAGGTTGTATCAGCTAAAAGTGGCAAATGTTGGGCAAGAAAGACCACCCTAGGGTTCTTGCTGCTCCTCACTGCATGCGTTGCAACTCTGCTTCTGAGACTCTACCACCTATGCTAGCTAAAGTAGCAAGTGCTGAATAGGAAGGCCTGCCCTGAGTTCATTCTCACTTTACCACTGCGGTTGTTATTTCTTCCTTGCCACTTTTGGCTGCTGCTACCCACCACTGAGGATGACATCTGCTAAGGATCACTGCTTCTATTCAGGTTGCTTGCACAACCACACCCTTTTAAACCCTGACCCACCCCCAATCAGGGTGGTTAGGGATTTCAGTTCTTCCACAATTACTAGGTAATAGATTTCCACTGTAATCCACTATAAGCATTTATATCTACCGATAATTTCCTTTTGAGGGTTGAAAATTACAATGCCTTTCAAGAAATAACTTTGATCTGGTCTCTCGTACTCTTCATACACTTCTCTCTACCTTGAATCTGAAGATCACCCAACTGCAGATTTCTACAGAACTCATAGTGGGCACATCCAGATGAGTATGCATGTGCCTCTTGCCCCATCTCAAACCCCTTTGAGGTGGGGCAACATGCACATGTAGGAACGAAAAAATGTTCACTGCACTGCAAGTTTGCAGCCCAGAGAGAAAATTAGACCCCTGGATATACAGGGGTCAAAAAAATTGAAGTTTAAAAAAGCAGAGCAGGGCACAGTCCCAGACCATGTCCTGAGGCAAGTGGAGGCTGGGCCCTCCATGGAGATGCTCTGGCAGCCAGACCATCTCTGTGGTTCACCTCTCACTCTGGTGCTGAAACACATGGCCGGGCACGCTGTGTGTTTCGGCACCAGGGCTCCAGTGCTGATGAGTAAGGAGTCAGGGGGCTGGATGAGGGGGGAAAGGACCATGGGGGGGACCCCCAATGGCCCTGCCCACTCCCTCAGTTCCCCTGACACCTGCCTTGGCCATGTCTGGCCCCTCCCCAGCCGCCCTGGAGGCCCCTTCCCCCTGCCCTGGCCTAGCCCCATCCACCCCATCCCTCCTCATATGGGATATGCACTCTCATATGGAGTGAGGAGGGTGACATTCAGTCCATCTGCAGGTGGAGCTTGGGGAACCCCAGCAGTGGGAGGTTCACCTTTAGGAACACCAGCTGCTCCACCAAACCAGGGTCCAAGGAAGTACAGTAGGGTGTCACAACATCCCCAGCAATGCTGAACACCCTCTCACTTGGAACACTAGTTGGTAGACAGAACAGGTGTTCCCAGACAACTGTGACCAGATTCTGCCACATCTGGCTGTGAGTTGCCCAACAGGCCCAGTGGCTCCACATCCTTGGTAACATAGGTAGCTATTGAAGCCTTGGTGCTACCTGCCCGAGGCTGGGATCTGGTTGCATCTGGACCCCAACATTGAAGCCATGACCTTGGCCCACAGTGCTGGTGTGGAGGATACTGGCTTGGGCTGGGAGTGAATGCCCCCACATGTGCACTTTGGTGAGGGGCAAACTGTCTTGCTTTAGGCAAACTGCCCTTTCCCTGTTCCTCCTGGTTCCCAGAATGCTGAAGCACCTAGGGCACAAATGAAATAGCAGAGATGCTCTGGCTGGCCATCAAAGTGCCTCCCTGGAGGGCTGAGCCCCTGTTTGATAGTGTGAGCTTCCTTCGTAGCATGTGCCATGCCACCTTTTTTCCCTTGTTTTTTGTTTGTTTTTTGTCTTGTTTTATTTTACTATCAGGAAATCTTGGAAGCAAATTTTGCCCCTGTGCTGAAAATTTGCAGTGCAGGCCATCTTTTAACATTCTGGGTTTGCAGTTTGCTGCACCACAAGCTGCATGTGCCTGCATGCCTGGACATGGCCATAGTGTCCACTTCTGCCACTATCAGAAACAGAATACTGGACTAGATAGACCCCTGGTCTGACTCAGTATGGCATTTCTTATGATCTTATCTTCCAGATAGCATAAATGACTATATCAAATATACCATCTCAATTCCTCTGTCCATCAGACTCAGATGAGGGAAATTTTACACCTTCCTTATAAAATGTTTTCTATGACTCCCATTTTTGCAGTGAGACTTCACATAAACCTTTTCTATGGACTGTAAGCCACCATCACCAATATACATATAGTGAATAGTTCCAGCCAACTAAATACAGATTATGTAAATTTTAAGTGGGATATTATTTTACCTTAATACTAAATTGAAGTCTTTGAATGAAAACAAATTGAGGAATTTATTTTGTTTTACTCACATTCTTATTTCCATAGAAAAAGACAACTATAAATTATACCTGGAAGGCTGCAATTTTGAAAGTGATGGCAATAACATTTCCTTTTGGACAACTTAGTATTGGTGCTCTTAGCATTAAAATACATTTAACAAATGGCCATTACTCACCCTGAATACTTATGCAACATAATGCTGCTCCAGAACGAAAGGGAGGTATTTTGTATTCCAAGATAATATTTTGCTTTTTCACTGTCATGAACATCCCACATTTATTATCAGTAATTAAGTATCTGCCATTTCTATAGAAAACTTCCCTGCCAGCCTTTGCAAAAAGTTACTCAAACTTGTGGTATAGTATGTGGAAGTGGTCAAAATAGATGAGATAAATCACGCAAGCAGTGGTATAACTGGCTAAGTTAGCATATTAGACAAACCCTGCAAGACAGCAGGAGGGACATATTGCTGATAGTGAGGTAGTGGAGCAGAAGGCACAGACTGCAAGGTGGAAGGACATGGATTCTGAGAGGGGGAGACCAATGGGACACAGATTCTGTGAGCAGGAGATATGCAGGTTGCAAGAACGGAGGCAGGGCATGGAGAGGGAGGTTCAGGTTCTGAGAGCCAGGATTGAGGGGGAACATGGGTTGAGACTGGCGGGGTAGTAGCTTTTCCCATACAGGAAACTTCTAGAGTCCCTGCTGGGTTGTTCCATGTCCTTACGGTAACAGCAGCCAGCAACTATTTTGAAGTCCCTGGCACAGCAATCTCAAGGCATGACAGCCCTCCTAATTTGACACTCAGGGAAGGAAATCCTCATTATATGCTACTGCATGCAACATCAATTAACAATAAGAAAACTTCTTGACAGATGATTTCTTCATATCGTCTCAGTTTAGACAAATAGAGGCTGTGTTTTCAATTTTTAATATTGATAATAATGTGGGGGAAGACAACATTTGACATGCTTAATTTTCATCATGTATTTGCTTGTATTGCATCTTGTGAAATATTTGACAGCTAATACTCATCATAATTAATGTTTGATTCTACATTATTCCACAGTTGGCCTTGGCCTTGGCTTCAGATTGAGTCTTAAAGTTCAGTTCAATTTTCCCAGCATTAGTTTCTGTATTAGGTGAAAACACATACCCAAGGGAACATCAAAGTTCAGATGATCACAGAAACATAATACTTTAAAAAAATACAGGGAAAAAAAATCCCAACCACCCGCATTAGAGAGGAACCTAAGTGAAATAACTTGAAAATAACCTGAAACTTTCAAGACAGAGATTGAAGCAAAAGTTACTACAACAATTCATATTTCCTAAGGCAGATTTCCCAATGCAATTTTCCCTAGATTAAAACTGCACAATTTTTTATTTGGTATTAGCCTTTTAATGTCATCTGGGAGACATCAGGGAGTTGTATGCAAAATTGAGGTAAAAACTTTTGCCCAAAGTTCTTGTTGTGACACAAGTGATGATTAAGATTACAGAAAAAGTCAACTTTCCTTCCAGTCACTTCTTGTCAGTAAAGTAGTAGCAATTAAAAAAGTCAAGTCTTAGAAAAAAATGAAAACAAGGCAGAAAAAGATGTCAAACCAAACTGAGGAGCTGGTTCTCCATGTACAATTTGGCAAAAAGATATAAGGGACTATCTATATCACAGATTTACTGTGCTAGGTATTTTCTCCCTGAAATATGGCACATTCCTCTAGGAAAGTTACCTTCTGACCTGGAAGCACCATAGCTGTGTCAAGTGGGCTAATTATCATTATATGTATATCAGGACACTGCCAACTGGCATTCTCATTTTTTAGTGGATTCTGCCCCATCCCTGCAACCACTCAGGAACAGAAGGCTAATGAAAAGATACAGATGCTGGAGTCATCTGTACATAAACAACGATACTAGAAAAGAGGGATGTAGGATCTGCTATGCAAGAACCATAAAGTAGAATTTGATATGTAACACAGTTTCTAAATGGGATCAAAGTGATGGATGGGAGAGAGAATTCTGGCAGCAGCTGAAAAGATTTGGGATTTGTTTTAAACATTTTAGAGGAAAAATACAAGGAAAATATTTGAGGATTCTCATGAAATATAAAAGGGACAATTGTTTTGTATAAAAAATATATATACTTGTAACTACAAAATGTATAAGTACATATTGTTTATAGAGGACAGGGCAATGCCCACTTTTGCAGTGAGTCTTTATGCAAACCTTTTCTATGGACATGTCTATATGTGTGCCCTATGGCAGAGTTGGTACTATACAACCATTTAGCATTTGTTTTAGCAAGTAGTAAATAACTGCACAGTACCCACCAATACTACATAGTCCCACCAGAGCACGGGTTGTTTCCAACTTGATTGCACACCATAGTGTCTCATGTTGATGTGGCCAGTATGTGCTTAAATACAAGTATTGCTCTATTTAACATTTGAGTTCCGACCCTAGAATGAAAATTCAGAAATATCTAGTTAGGCATCTAACCTGATCATAGATTAGAGAAAATGGGGACTGATTCAGACTAATTGGAAATACTAGGAAGCAGACAATGGCAAACAAAAAGTTATAGAGATGTTTATGAACTCCTGAACTTCTCAAACTACTCATTAGCAGGGATTCTGGTTTTCTCTGATAAAAAATATTCCCAATTTTTGGATTAAAATAAATAATCCAAAATCTACATTTTTCCATGATCAAAATGATACAGCTTTATCTATCTATCTATCCATCTATCTATCTACCTTAGTGGCATTTAGTTTTAATCACAGAAAAAAATGTGGATTTCGGGTTACTTTTTTAAAATTAAAAAACTGGGAATGTTTTTTACCAGAGAAAACTAGGATTTCTGTTCATTAGGCATCCCTAATCATTTGTAGTTCAAAATGCATATTATATGTTCTGAATTATATAATAATAGGTAAAGAGCCATTTTGTCTGAAATTAGGCATATGGTTAGGCAGGATGACACCTTAGAGACTAACTGGCTTAGAGGTGCATGGACTTTCATAGGCAACAACTTACTTTCTCAGATGAAGTTAGTTTTTGCCTGCACAATCTCATACCTCTATGAATGATTTAGTGTCTAAGTTGCCTCTGGCCCCATTTTCTGTATGAAAATAGGTGGAGGTGCTCATATTTCAACCAACAGACTATTGATTACAGTATAAATGCAAGATGTGGGTAACTTGGTCCCCCCTCAGCCTGAGTGAATTTGAGCCCATCTTTGCTTCTTTCAAAGACTAGCGCAAAAAATTTACAAATGGTACTAGGAAGCAAAGACTGGAATCTATGACCCTGCTAGGGGAATGACCTAAGCATAGGGCTACAGAAGCGGTCTCCCTCTTTATTTGTTCTCCCGAAGAGTCTTCATTCTTCAACTACCCAATAGCCCAGTGTCAACAGGAAAGATGGAAAGTTTGTTCTGCTAAACTCTCTTATAGCCTATAGTTACCGTGAGTAGATGGTTTGTGTACCTGGATGTACCAAGCCTTCAATGGAGGAATCCTGCTTCTCATGTGAATACCCTAATCTCCACAAATCCTGGTTTTCTCAGACAAAAAAATCCCCAATTTTTTAATTAAAAAAGTAAGCCCAAATCCACATTTTATGTGATTAAAATGAAACACTACTATATGTACTATGTGTGTGTGTGTGTGTGTGTGTGTGTGTGCATGCATACATGTGCATGCAATGTAGTTGTGTTTAATTTTAATCACATAAAATGTGGATTTTGGCTACTTTTTAATTAAAAAATTGAGGATTTTTTATGATTATTTTATATCTATCTATCTATCTATCTATGGAGATAGATAGATAGATAGATAGATAGATAGATAGACAGACTAGTGGCATTTCATTTTAATCTTAGGAAAATGTGGATTTTGGCTTACTTTTTTAAATCCAAAAATTGGGGATTTTTTTTTTTAATCAGCAAAAACCAGGATCCCTTTTAATGACACAATACATTTAGAATGGCCTCACATGCAAAATGAGTATCACATAATAAGAAATGTCCATCCAGGTATAAAAAGAGCCAGCCAGCTACAAAGTTAGTGCCTGCAAATGTGTAACAACTTAATAGCTGATTTCTATCCAGCTTCAATTTAAACATGTAGTAGGGTCCTAAGACACTACCCTGCTTTGCCTTCCGCCTGACTTTGAATTAATGTAGTTCCTACATCTCTCTAAATTAGGAGAAAGAAACTCTAAAATCTATTACATTTTTCATGGAGCCACATAACTGGATCCTGATAAAGCAGGATTAAGCCACAGACAGTACAAATGAGGAGCCATCAATCTGATGCCTCTCTATCTAGACAGGTTTTTGTTTGTTTGTTTGTTAATATTCATTCCTTTTTTTTCCCAGTCTGAGTCAGTTGTGCATGGGAGGAAGTCTTTGGAGCTTCTGAAATCTATTCATCTCACCACTGGGACTTTTTTTTCCCTATTTTCATTGCTCTGTGATACATAATACTGCCCAAGAAGAAAGAGAATATGTAGAAATGTCTCAGTGTGAGAAGAAACAGAGTTATACTCAGGAGTAATGCCCAAATGAACAAATGCTGGATTCAGTCGAGACATTATGTTCCAAAAAAATCATTCATTATGTACTGTATGGTTTTCCAAGTATTTTTCTGGGTTTAGACATATCCTTTGTGTACATTTGAAGTCAATGCTTTTTGCATTACCCTGCCAAAATTTTTCATGTACACACACACAAGAAAAATTGTGTGAATGTGTATATGTATATACATATACATACCCACATATCTATATATCACATATATAAACCACAAGGATTCTCACACTATCTCTCTTTCTTTCTCTCTGGCCTGTGGTGAATGAATGATTTTTGTTTAAATTCACTAAGGAAGTGGTAGGCCTTTATTTTATATATATAGTCCTCATGGTTTATATATATATATAATCCTCATGGTTTCTAAGCCTCTTTTGTTGTTTTCTTGTTTCAAATTTGTCTATAGCACATTTTGAAAAAATATCTATTTAGTTTCAATGTGTTGATTTCAGATTGTATCTCCAGTTATCTCAATTATTTTGAATTCTAATCCTGTTTTCCAAAGTGTCTGTGATATATCCCTACACTACTTGATATATCTTTCCAGTTTGACAGAAAAACATTGATTATTACTTTTTGAGTATTGCTTTTAAGCTACTTTTATGTCCTCTATAAAACAATTTCATATGGGCTAGGGTTACAATTTTATGTATAAAATGGTTTAAGTGATCTGAAACTGGTTTAAACCTATAACAGAACAGAAGTTCAGTGTACTGAAACTGCTTCCAAAATAGCTGAAAATGGTTTAAAATAAACCTGGTTGGACTTAACTGATGTAGGTAAAACCAGTTTATGGAACTTCTATCCCAAATCCCCTCCTGGTTCAAGTTAACTAACAGTTCCCTAGTATCCCATGATGCATTGCAGCCCTGGGATATGCTATCTTCTCCAACAAGCAGGGCCTACCCTGTCCTGTCCTGCCCTGCTGCCCTATAGTTGCAGCACTATCACTCTGGGTGGCTGAGGAGATGGTGGGGGGAAAAAAACCTCACCCCTCTAGCCCAGCACCAGACCCCCAGCCTGGTGCTGCTGGTTGGAGTGGTGGGAGGTGGGGGGAAGAAGTGTGGAGAAGGGAACCAGAACCCTATCTGCCAGCCTGGGGAAGGGAGCGGGAGTCTGCAGCACAGGCTTCACAGAGGCTGGAGCCAGGAGCCACAGCCCCTTTTCAGTCTTAGAACTGGCTGAGGGGAGAAGGGGGGATGAGGGAGAGGAGAAACCTGCACCAGGGCTTGACTCATCAGAAGCCACACATCCTTCTCAGCCTCCCAGCTGTCTGGGAAGTGAAAGAAGCTTGTATCAGTGCTGGATTCCACTCCCTAGAATGCAAAGCAGGGCTGCAGTCTCCTGCCACGTCCCCTTCTCAGTGTCTGAGCCAGCTGAAGGTTAGGGAGGCAGATGCACACAGCAGGGTTTGGCTCAAAGCTGTGAGTCATCCCAGAGGCTCAGAAGGGGATGTGACAAGAGGACTCCAACCCTGGTCCTGGGTCTGGTGGGTGGGGCCAAACCCCAACACAGGCTTATGACTCTTCCCAGCCAGCCTGGAGACTAAGAAGGGTCCATGGCTCCCAACTTGGGGAGGAGTAAGAGGGCAGAGCCAAGTGCCCCTTTCCACCCCTCTCTCCTCAGCTCACCTCGAGGCTGAGAAGGGGACATGATTAGCGGACTCCAGCCCTGATCCAAGCTCTGTAGGGTTTGGAGCCAAGCCTGGCTTTGGTCTTTCTCCCCATCCATCCTGGAGGCTGAGGAATGGGTGTGACTCCTGGCTTCCACATGTGGGGGCAGAGCCAAGCCTCTTTCTCTGCCACACACACATTCCTCCTCAAACCCAGCCTCAGGCTCAGGACGGGGCATGGGTCCTAGCTGCCTGTTTTAGGGGCAGGGCCAATCCCAAGTGCAGACTTCCCTTCCCACTGCCTCAGCTGGCTCCAGAGCTGAGAAGGGGGTCTGTCTACGATATTCCAATCCTGTTCACAGCTGTGGTGGTGCCCCCGGTAAAGCATCCACTTTCAGCTTCCCCTCCCCCGCCTTCTGGGCTGGTCCTGGCTGTGGGTCCAGTGACAGGCAGGATGTGTGTGTTTCCTCCTACTTCCACCACCACCAGTGGGGAGGCTGAGGCAGGGATGTGGCTTGGGGAATCAGAGGGATCCCAGTCTTTAAAATGGCCAACAGGCTGGGAGGTTTGCTCTAGTGCTCCCTGACTATTAGTATGGGCCACTGCAGGCTGCCTTTCCTTTTTGAAAAGTGAATGCCATTTCACTTGCTTATTGATTCAATCTATGAGGTTTTAAAAAAAAAAACCTGCAAGGACTAAATTGATTCAACCTCAGACTTTTTTACTTGTCTGTATTTTGCCCTAGATTTTATTTCCCACATTTGCTTATGAAAATGTTATTTGGTACTGTTGCAGCTGGTTTCAGTGTTTTTCTCTGTAGACAAGTGGTACAGAAAAGCCTAAGGTACTGGAAAACTGGGGTTGATGGGTATATAATATTCTAAGTAGTAGGTAGAAAAAAAAAAAAAGAATAGGGAGAAGACACATCTGCAACAAACACCATGCAGGCTGACAGCTGACAACCAAGCAGCTAAAGGAAGAGATGTCAGGTCATTATGCTGAGCAACTGCCTCCTGAGAGTCACAGAGGCACATACCTGTCAATCAAATCCCATAGCCTGGGAGGTTTGCTGCTTACCCAGAGCCAGGATCTGGGAAATCACTTTAAGGATTCCCAACCTCACCTGGCTCTCTGATTTCTAGACCATGGTCCTCATCTTTGCTGCCAGGAGTAGTCTAGACTGTGTCATGAGTCACTACAGGGGCCAGGCATAGGATGTTCGGGGTAAAGATGGACTTCTCCATTCTTCTGGTCATCAGTCTCTGCCAGCATCAGGACTCCTGCATCAGGGAAGTCAACCTGTGGCTCTGGAGTTTGTGACACCGTGTGGGTTGTGGCTTCTACAACCACGATCCACACTTCCATGCAAGAGGCAACTGGGGATGAGATAGTCTCTTACAGGTTGGCTGATCTCCTCTGAAGGGCTTTAAACTAGGTTCATTGGGGGATGGGGAAGCAGAGGATAAAGAGCACCTAGGATCAGTGAACCACAAGCAATGCACTGGACCAGCCCAGCTAAGCACTAAAGTAAGCACTAAGGGGCCTGATAGACATCAGAACAGGAGGGTACCAAGGACACCCATCAGGGGGCTTAAATGTCTCTACACTAATGCTAGGAGCAGAGGGAACAAGCAAGAGAAACTTGCAGTCCTGATTGAAAGCAACAACTTCAACCTGGTTGGACTAACTGAAACCTGATGGGACCCTACTTATGACTGGGCAGTAGGCACTGAGGGTTACAGGTTCTACAGATGGGATAGAGTGGGCAAAAAACTGCAGGGTGTTGTTCTCTATGTTAAGGAACAATATAAATCTTCTATAATCAAGATGGGAATCAGAGGAGAGCAGATTTAGGTTGATCATTAGAACAAACTTATTCACAGTAAGAGTTGCCAGAATCTGAAATGGGCTTCCAAGGGAGGTGGTGCTCACCCCTACCTTGGGAGTCCTCAAAAGGAGACTGGACAAGCGCCTAACTGGGTTTGTCTGACTCTAGTGCGCTTTCCTGCCCAGGGAAGGGGCTTATACTTTATGACCTACGGAGGTCCCTTCCAAGCCTAACATCTCCGAATCTATGATAGACATCAGAACAGGATGCAACATCTATGAATGCAAAAGTGGCCATAGAAAAAACATTATGTAATATAGGGTGAATCTACATGAGACATGTTACTGCATATCACCACTATTTACTGTGCACTAAGCATCTACATATATGTATGCTTACTTCACAGAAGAAACCCTTAATCCTGCTTACATTTGCTATTTGCACAAATTTCCACAAATTTGTACATATAAGTAGCAAATTTAAGCAGGATTATTTACTGCACAATAACATGCATATAGCTGCAACCCAGGAGCAAGTTTGCTCCCGGGTTTTCCCAGCCACTAAGGGAATGGCCAGCCCCAGTGCTGTGGGCTAGGAGCCTTTCCTGCTCAAGGGCTGCCCCTGTCTGTGGACTACCCCTGCCTGCAAGCTTAAGTTGCATCTATGGCAGCTCCTACCTGCAAGCTATAAAAGTGTGCAGACTTTGGTGCCTTGGGGTACCCTCACCAGGGATCCTGAGGGCACTATAGATCCTGTGTGTCTCCTTGGGCAGGCCACAGCCAAGCTGTACTTGCCTGCCTGCAACCCTGAACTAGTGCCATGTACTTGGCACCACACTTCCAGGGCAGTGCCAGTAGGGTGCTGAAGGGTGCTGCAGACTGATGCAGACTTTGGCCAGGCCTGTTATTCTCCAAGGTCCAGCTGCCTGCTGCACACCCCCAGCAGCCTGCCTTGGGTCTGCAGGTATTACGGAGCATAGCTTCTGCCTACGGCTGACTGTCCTGTGCTGTGACCTTATTCTAAACACTGACAGCAGCTGTCCAGGCCTAGAATCTCAAGGATACCTGTGTGGGGGCCCAGAGAGCTGGTGTAGGACCCACCATGGCTTCCTCCCTGTCCACGCTCATGCCCATGTCCTCCATCTGGGGTCCCAACTGGAGTAAAGAAGAGACTGTGGTCCTTGTGGCAGTTGGGGAGAGCACCAGAGTTGCTGGCAGAGGTGCTGCATCAATTTGGGAATGGTGGCTGCTCCAATTTGTATATTTATGAGGTACTGTCAAGCTTGATGTAGGAGTGAAGCCACAACCAGTCAGCACAGCAGTGCCGTATAAAGGTCAAGGCCTTGTAAGCACAGTGCCATGACTGACCAGAATCATTTATCTGGCCATGCCCACAAGACAATTCCCTGTATGCAGCAACTAATGACCATTCTGGCCTCCTGAGGCCCTGGCTACAGCCATGCAGTTTAGACCAGTGTAGGTGGCTTGCTTGAGCCTGCACCTCAGCCTGGTATCCCCAGTGACATGTCAATGGTGAAGGGCCCCTTGGGTTCTCAGTGGCCTACCCCACCCAGGCCCCCGGCTGCAGTTTCCACCATCAGCTCAGAAAGTCCTGGCCAGTGCCTGCTTCACAAGTTCCACAGTCTCAGGACTAGCCACAATGTGCACCCAGCCATGACATTGCCAGTCACCAGCAGTGCAATCTCCTCCCTGTGGGTGTCCTCAGCTGGGTGCCTGCACACCATGCCTTGTGGGATAAGAACACCAGGTGAAGCTGCATGCTGTTGCTGACAGGTAGGACCACACTGAGCTGCCAACTTTACCAATCCCAGCTATGGGGTAAGCCCCGCACTGAGGGAGGGCCCTCCCCACCACAGCCCCAGCTCCTACCCCTGGTCCCTTCCCCTCTCCCTGCTTGGCCTACTTGGACCCCTCTGACCCCAGATTCCCTCCACAGCATGCAGAGAGGTGGGACACAGTGTGGAATTTTATTGAGCAGCCTTTGCCCCCAACAGCTAGGTGGGCAAGGGCCTCTCACATGCCAAGAAATGTGTCAATGTCAACAGTGATGTACTCCTTTGCAGTGGGGTCAGGGACACATATCACACCCACAAATAGCCCTCCAGACAGTGGCAGAGGTTGTGGGGCAGCCCAGGTTTTTGTCCATGCTGTCATAGATCATGGTCCCATACCAGGAGTTCAGGTGCACCAGGGCCATCATAAGGATCATTATCACAGAGCCTAGTGGGTTGAGCACACCTTAATATACAGAAACAGCTCACTGTACACAGCCCAGGGTAAACATGGCAGGGGCATGCTTAGGGCCTAGCAGCAGTGCAGCAGGCCTAACTTTCTGCATGCCTAACTTCCCAGAAAGGCATGCTGAATGGAAGGTGGAGATCCATGCAGCTTCTCTTCCTGGTTGTCCAGGAGCAGAGATGGTGGAGGTGGTGACCAGTGTGGCAATGCAGCGGATGGAGAGGAGAGATGCTGGTGGGAGTGGTGGAGCGGAGGAGGCGAGGAGAACCAGGAGAGAGCGGGGAGTGGTGACAGACCAGTGGAGAGGGTGAGCAAAACCAGAAAGGAGGTGAGCAGACAGAGGGCTGGTCCATTGTGGGACGCCACGGAAGGGTCTGATCAGTGTGTGGGGGGGGACTGGGAAGACTCCCGAGGAAGGTTGTCTGGCGGTGACGGTGAGCAGCCAGCACGGTTCGGAGAAGGGAGCTGCAGGCATGGTGAAGGCGCCGGGGGTGCAGAAGGAAGGTGACTGGAGGAGGGACGCTCATTGGAAGGTGAAGGTCACCTTGAAGAGAGAAGGTTTTGGAGGGGCCAAGATGCTGAGCTGGATGGACTTTATGGGGAAAGTTTTGTTGGGGGCTTTGAAAGTTAACCCTGTAGATCTGGTATGTGTGGTCGCTCTGGACAATTATCGCAAGTGGCACGTGTCTTTTTGGAGTGTAAAAGCCTATCATAGCTTCTGGGAGGCCCATAGGGCCGTGTCGGAACGGGGGGAGCTGGAGGGTTTGTCATTTGAAGTGGACTGGCATTCATGGGAGCGGGTATTGTTTATAAAAATGTATACAGATGTTTTGGAGGAGGGGGACATGGTAGATTGGTTAGAGGCACAGGTGCAGCGGGCAAGGAATGTGGACAAGGTATTGGATCGGTGGAGGGTTTGGACGGGGGCTTGGAGGGCACGGGTGATTTTGCAAGAGGAAGTGAGGAACCCAGGTGGGGTGAGACCTTTGCTGCCGATGATGCGGATGGGGATGCACAGGGGTATGTCACATATATAGACCAGCCAAAGGTGTGTAGCCGGTGTGGGTTGGAAGGGCACCTGGTGGCATTTTGCTCATTAACAGTGTGATTCAGGTGTAGAGGGATGGGACATAGGGCACAATTTTGCAAAGAAAAACTGGTGTGCATGGGATGCAAACAGGAGGGGCATGTGCAGAGAGATTGTCCTTTTTCATATGCTAACAGGGTGCGGGCACAAGACGACCAGGGGGAAAAGGGAGAAGCAGAAGAACAAAGGGAGGAGGAGCAGCTGGAGGAGGGGGTGGAGGAGGAAGAAATGGGGGTGGAGGAAACACCTGAGGGGGAGGGAGGTCAGCGTCAACCAATTGAAGAGGCAGCTCTGGAGCTGATGGAAGAAGGAGGGGGAGATAGTGGAAGAAGAGGAAGGGGGGGCGGAAACTTTGTAGAAACTGAGGGGGATGGTGGAACGTTTGGGGGAAGCAGGGAAGACTACTGGGGAGAATTGGGCAGAGAAAATGGAAGCCTTGGAACAAGGGCAAGAGGGGGGTGTGAAGAAAAGAAAGAAGCAAAGGGAGGTGAAAGGGAGCAGGAAGAAAGCCGAGGGGGAGTCGAAGTGGGGGTGTTGGGAGAGGTGGGGAAAGAGAGAATTGGGAAAAGGGAACAGTGTGAGAAGGGAAAGGTGGGAGAGGATGAAGAGGAGGGAGGAACAGGTGTGGGGGGGCTTTTTGAGTCCTGGGGCTGTGGAAGGGTTGGTCAGAACAACGGGAATATGGAGATGGGGAGGAGGGTTTGGGAGGGGACTTGGAAAGTGAAGTGGGGAGTGAGGAGGGGAATAGGATGGAGGGGTGAGAAGGAGAGGGGCTGTTTTTCTTTGAACTTAAGAATTGGGGATGGCGGTGCGAATAGGTTCAATTAATGTGAGAAGTTTGTTAACAAGGAAAAGGTGGGAGAGGGTGGGGGCGTTTTTGCAAACATTAGACGTGGATGTGATTTGTGTAC
>JAGPOW010003316.1:113122551-113136677 GCA_030014935.1 Caiman crocodilus | reverse complement strand
GGGGTTGGAAGGATTAGGGTGGGAGGGACTAAGGGAAGCAAGGCAGGGGCTGAGGGAAATTAGGGGGAGGGATGGGATGGCGGATATAGGGGAGTTGTCATGGGAGCAGGTGGGGAAGGTCTGGAAGGGGATTGTGGGGCGAAGATGGAAAGGGGAGCATGAAGATTTTGCTTGAAGGGTGGTGAGGAGGGTACTGCCAGTGAGGGCAGAGTTGCGGAAATGGGGAGTGATAAGGTCAGGGGAGTGTCCAAGGGAGTTGTGTGCAAGGGAGGAGACGGTGGTACATGTGCTATGGGAATGTAGTTTTGCGCAGAGGGTGTGGCAAAGGGTAGTGGGGTTTTGTAAAGCAATAGGTTGGGGTGAGTGTGTGAATTATGAGGGGGCAATGTATGGGTTGGTGAGGCATAAAACAAGGGAGTGGGAATTAAGGGTGTTATTGTTGTGTGTAAAGGTGGCAGTGTGGAAAACGAGGTGTCTTGTAGTACAGAAGGGGCTTTGGTTCATGTCAAGGGAGTGTGTATATTTAGCATACGCAGAATTGGGGTTTTATAGAGATAAAAGGGAAGGGGAGTTGGAAGGTATTGATTGGAGGAAACTTTGTTTAGAGGGAAGGAAGTGGAATAAGAGGCGGAAGGGGTTGGTGGGGTTGGGAGGTGTACGGAGAATGACGGGGAAGTGAAAAGCTTGTGTTTTGTGTTGATTTGCTATATGGGAATGTGTTGGTAGTTTGGGATGAAGTGTTAAGGATCTCGGGGAATGTTTGTTGTTTTGTTTTGTTGTTTGATGTTCAAAGCTGCTAAGTGTGAAAGCAGCGGATGCTGTAAAGGAGATTTTTTGGGTTTTTTGTTTTTTTTTAAATAGATGTGAGCACTGCAGACTGAAGGATGATGGCTCCGGGTCATGGGAGCAATGTGGTTATAACCAGGCAGTTTTAAGTTAAGTTATAGCCAGGAGGCTTGTGTTTGTGTTGTTAGTGTTTGGACACCGGTGGTTTAGGTGAAGCTATTAGGGGTTGGAGAAGGCCTCATAGGAGACCCATAGTAGAGTGGGGATCCTGGCACCAGTGGGGGCGCAGTTTGTGGGGTGCTTGGACCCCAGCCCCAGAGAGGGGAGGTTGAAGAGCCTAAGTGTGGGCGTGGCGAGCCCCAGAAGGGAGGTTGCATGACTAAGAAGCCCAAGGTGGGCACAGTGAGCCCCAGGAAGGAGGCCACATAGGGAAGCCCAAGTGTGGGCGCGGAGAGCTCCAGGAAGGGGGCAACTTTGAGAGGCCCCAGTGTGGGCACGGAGAGCCCCAGAAAGGGGGCCATTTTATTGAGAAGCCCAAGTTTGGGCACTGGGAGCCCCAGAGAGGGGGCAGCACTGGTAAGAGGTCCAAGTTGGACACAGTGAGCCCCAGACTAGAGGCAGCATTTTTGAGGAGCCCAAGTAGGGCAAGCATTAGGAAGCCCAGTGCAGGCACAGCGAGACCCAAAGAGGGGGCACCATTGAGGAGCCCCAGTGTGGGCATGGCAAGCCCCATAAAAGGGATGACAATATTGAGAGGCCCAAGTGTGGGCACTGCAAGCCCCTGAAAGGGGGCAGCGTTAATAGGAGTCCCAAGATGGGCATGGGGAGTCCCAGGAGAGTGCGTTAGTAACGCTCAAGAAAACCAAGTTGATATCTGTGAGGCTTGGGCTGCGGTATTGGGGAGGAAGGAGTCGCAGATAGCGCCATTAGTGGAGGGAGTGGTATAAGGGCAGCCTCCTGCTAATTAATTAACATCAAAGACGTGGCAGGTGAGTAGGCAGGCGGTTGGCCCAAGAACAGGTGGGCGGGCCACGGAGAAGGCGGACCCGAGGAAGCCCCCTGTTACACAGGGATATGAGTCCCATCCAGGGCCAATATACCACAGGAATACCAGTGCATGGAATCCAGCCACCACCACCAGGGGTCATGGATGTAGAGCACTGTATCCTCCAGCATAACCTGGAGGGCCCCACACATCTCCAGGATGGTCTCCCCAGAGTGGCTACATGTGTAGATGCACCCAGAGTGTGTGTTATTATGCCACCTATGAATTCTTAAGCAAGCTCTTGAGTGCTGGGTTTCAGTCCACTGTGAGACTTCATGCAAATTAATATATGTATCCAGATATCCTCAATCATGTTTGTCTGTTATAATTTAATAACACACAAGTTTGAAAGCCTCATCAAAGAGGAGGCAATAAGGTAATTGGACATATAAGGATTGTTTCAAGTGGAACTGAAGAGATACTACTTAAGGATGCTTCTGCTTCATGTAACACTAGCTACATCGTTCTCAGAGTTGTGCACAATTAATGAAGTATAAAGTGTGACATTTAAAGATGCAGCCCAAGAGTGTGTCTTAGTGTCAGTATTGTCATTCCAGATGCTGCATACACAAATGTATTTGAACTATCAGGAGACTCCAGGTAACTTTATAAACAAATTAAGTGCAGTTTCTGTGAGAAAATTGTAAGAAAAACTAACCAGTAAGACAGAAATGTAGATGTTAGTAGTGATAACTGAATGTTTGCGAGTCAGTAGTGTGGATTCTATTACACTGACCCTAAATGTGGATTTCAGGTTATTTTTAACCTGAAAACTGGGGATTTTTTTTTTTCTGGTAGAGAAAACCCGGATCCCTCTTTGATAACAAATGACAGATATTTTACTACAGACTTAAATCACAACACAATAGATTAAAACACTATTGGAAAACAATTGCATACTATGTCCAATAAGGAGCAGAAAATCATGGACATCATTATTGAAGCCATTCAGTCTGTTGAACAAGTTTCCAAAACATTTTTCATTGGTAGACTTTGGTGAGGTAGATGAGACATGTATTTAAATATGTCTATTCCATCTGCTCCATGGGCATGAAGTACTTTGCATTTCTGTTACAAGTAGGCAGACTTGTACGTAATTGCTTTAAGCTTTCATTGAATTTAACTGAAATTTGTCCTTCAAATATCAAAGTCTGAAGAAAAAGCATAGAAGCAAATACTATTCAATGTAAACACATCCATAAAATGAAGCTCCAATGGCTCCTGCTTTGTTGTTACAATGTGCTGACCAAATTTTGCTCAACGTCCTGAACACTGAAAGTCCATTAGGAAGGAAAGTTATAGCTTTTTGGGGAGAGGGGGGATTTTGAGGCAGATTTTGCCTGTTGTTTGTTCCTTGTGGATCATGCATATTTATGACTGAGAACAGTCAAAGGCATCAGCATTGTGGAGCCATTTTAAAGTATTGAAACTTCCCCATAACATGAGAGCAATGGCTGGAGCAGCTGATTTTGCTGCTTAATGCAAAAGGATCAGAGAGAGAGGAGACAAAGCTTACGTATGGGGATTGCTCCAATCTTATCAGAGTACTAAAAAACCCCGCATTTTAAAAGAGGGCAACTTAATCAAGTGGGTGTATGGCAGTATATTTTCATAGGATGTTATTTTTTGCAACGAAAATTCTGCAATTCTTTGTCACTAAAACAAACACCATGATGATATGAATGAGGACATAATTGCCAGAATAACTGGAGAAGAAAGAGTGTACTTAAAGATAGATTGTGTGGATAACAAACAAGGTAACAAACATATTCAATATTCAACTGAGTTTCTTAACAGTTTGTTACTAAGGAGTTTGCTTCCCCTCAGGCATGTGCTTTAAGGTGGAAACCATTGTAATTCAGTTGCAAATTATGAAAACTCAAATTACTTAATCAATGGCACAAGATGTTGTTAAATGAATCTATTACAACACTATAAGATTCAAAATAATAACAGTAGAGCTTGTTGGAAAACATGTTATTTTGCCAAGCATTATAATATACATTTTAAGATACACAGGAGGCAATTTCCCACTAGGATAACTTTTCAAATGCCAAGGTCAAATACTTGATGGAGTAGGTGCTTACATACCACAGCCTATGTTTGGACATAAGTAGCTACATTTTGCAATGTCAAGAGTAAAATTATTTGACAATCTGAACATGAAAATTATACAGACATAAAGTCAAGGAATATTAGCAAACATTGAAGGTGTTTACATAAAAAAAACTTTGTATTCTGCTAAATCTTTCAAATAAGAGCTTTATTATAATTATGAATTTAATATCATATGCTGTTTTTCTCCCCTTCGGAACTTGCAAAATACATGAACCTGCTTATGTGCATTTAAATGATGTGTTTTAATCCTGTTATGACCCTACTGTGAGTTGAATATATGATTTCAAAGGGTAATTGGACTGTTTTGTTACATTTTTAATCCCGAGAGGTGCTAGAATTTTCTGGAATTATTTTGAAGCAAAGGCCTTTACATCTCAATAGGATGTATGATAAGGTAAAAAAGTGTTGAAAAGTTGCCAGTTTTTTAGATAGAAACAATATGTTCTGCTTTACTGAAGATTTCAAGGGTTTTAACATGAACTTTACATGAAGCCAACACACAATTTAGCTGAAGATCAACAGGAAATTGAACAGAGCCAAATATTAAAAGCAAAATTACAGCACAAGGAAAGGAAAACGAGACAAAGTTGCAAGAATAAATTAAATGAGCTCAAATTCATCAATGCCATGAGGTATTTGATCATGTGTTACCAACTGAAGCATCTTTTTGCTTTGAGCCTTCAGATAGCTCACAGTGAAGAAATTCAGTGTAAAGCATTATTCAAGAACAAATCTGTTATATAAAGCAAGTATGCAACCAGAATAAACATTTTGTCAAAAGTGCTGATTACATACTTCTAGTACACTAGCCTAACATATCAATTATTATGTTTTGAACTTAAAGCATTTCATTATATTTTACTTCTTAAAGATTTATTTCCTGGAACTGATTTTTACTATACTATTAAAACAAGACTATATTCAATCCATATAAACAATTTCAAGGAATTTCACAGGAGTCTATCTTGATGATGTGTGTAGTAATACCACTGCAAAAAAGGTAGCAGACATTCATATACTTTGTAGAAGTAAGACCAAGAGGTACGAAGATGTGGGAAACAAACCCAAAACATTTTATAAGTGGTCAGATAATAGGTATATTGATAGCTGGTGATATCTATATAAATTAAATCACTTATTCCAGGGACAGATCTGTTGGCTTATGCCAAGGGTGGGTAATTATTTTGTGTGGCGGCTGCTTAACAAGTTTTGGTGAGCTGTTGAGGGCTACATGGGTAGTTCTGCCCCTTGACAATTCCCATGCCCCATTGTTGCCATCTTGGATCTGGAAGTCCCACACCCTAACACCTGACCTCTGCCACTGGAAATTCTTCCCGTTGGCCCCCAGAAATACTTCTTTTAGGAAGAAGGTTGCCATCTTGGAAGCAGAAAAAAAACAAGATCATACACTAAAAGTCAAACATCTACTATAACATATTTTAAATTTATTACAAAACATATTTTGTCATGATTTGTGTTTGCATAGTGCATATGGGCTGATTGCATAATAATTTAAAATAAATTCTTAGTTTTGTGGGGAGAAGGTGTGTGCATGTGATTTGTGCATGGTGTGTGGGGGGTTCATGGTGTGTGTGTGATGCGTGTGTGGCATATACGATTCACAGATGCTAGGGTCAGAAGTTACATCAATAGATCATCAAGTCCAACCCCCTGCGTAAACAGAAAAGAGTTCTGGGGTCAGGTGACCCCAGCCAGATGCCTATCCAGCTATCTCTTAAAGACCCGCAAGGTAGGGGACAGTACCACCTACCTTGGAAGCCTATTCCAAATTTTGGCTACCCTTACCATGAAGACATTTTTTTTTCCTGATATCTGCTCTCTGTCAGTTTGTGATCATTGTTTCTTGTTATCCTGAGAGGCACCCTGGTGAACAGAGCATCTCTGATCCCTTGCTGCATCCCCCTAATGAATTTGTAGGTGGCAACAAGATCACCTCTCAGCCTTCTCTTGGGGAGGTTGAAGAGGTCCAGGTCCCTTAGTCTGTCCTCATAGGGCTTGTCCTGTAAGCCCCCAGCCATACAAATGGCCCTTCTCTGGACCCCCTCAAGTCTATCAAAATCCTTCTTGAAGTGTGGTGCCCAAAAATGGATGCAGTGCTTCAACTGTGGTCTGACCAATACTGCATAGAGGGGAACTATCACATCATTGGTTTTATTTGTCATGCATCTGCTGATGGCAGGGGGGAGGGTTATTTGCAGGGGGTACAGGGTATTGTAACAGGTCACCCTCTTTTGTAACAGCACCAACTTTTGCGTTATCCGCACCCTATGTGGGGCACCCTTGGAGTCCCCTTCAGTTGCTGGCCCCTTACTGCTGCCCAGCCCAGGGTTTTTATAGCCCTGGCCTGTCCCCTTCCAGTCACCTAACTGGCTGGCCTGGCTCAGCTTTTTACCCCCACCTTAACAGCATGCTGTGCCCCAAAAGTTCTGTTTTTAAAGGGACTGACCTGCCTTCTGGTAACAGTGCTAGGGTTCCCTAGTACAGGTATGTTGGGGGTTGTGTATATGTGGGATGTTGTGGAGGCAGGTTGTGTGTATGAGGGAAGTTGGCAGTGTGTGGAGACCCTCCAACACTACCTGTATGGTGTGAAGGGTACAGCCTCTGTCCACCTGTATTTCTGGAGCTTCCTGTCACTCATGCATAGTCCCTACACTAGTACAGCAGGGAAGGAAACCCATCTGCTGGAGCCAGGTGCCTTCACTCCTGGGGCTGTGCAGCACCAAAGAGCAGCCTCAGGTGCTGGAGCTGGCTTCCTTCCCCACAGGAGTTGTGCTGCAGGGGAGGGAAGCCCCAGGCAATGAAGGCAGCTAGCTCCAGAGCCTGAAGTTTGTCTCTGATCCTGGCAGGGAAGACACCTGGCTCTAGCATGTGAAGCTTCCCTCCCTGCTGTGTCAGTTGAGGGGCTGCACATGAGTGACAGGGAAAACCAGCAATACAGGTAGCCATGTGGAGGCTGCACCCCTCTCTGTGATGGGTAGCAGTGGCCAAAGTCACACCCCACAGGACACCTATGCTCTGAGCCCCAACCTGCTCCTGCTGCCACCACCTGCTGGGGATGTGCACCATGGTGGGCTTGTGGGTAGTCTCCACACCCTCGCACCCAGACTCACCCTCATACCCATACACTGTCCATCTCAGTTCCACACTTCTGTCTCCCCCTGTCCTGCAGGGCACAGATTCTGTGCTGCCACCAGCCACAGCCCCATGTTCTGCGCTCCTTCCCAGCTGCACAGGAGACTAGGAGAGTGAGGAGGTCCCAGGAAGTGCAGCAGGAGGAGCCCTGCATGGAAGCTGCACGGTGGCTGGCCAGGCCACTCCATCCACAAAAGTGAGAGCCAGTAAAAAGAGGACATTTTTGAAGCTGTGTGTACATGTGAGCACCTCACTCCTACCTTTGTCGGCTTAATGTGGCCTGTGGGGCATATTTTGTCCACCCCTGGCCTACATATAATTCATAGTGATTGTTTCAGAGCACCAGTGGGGTGCTTGCTACAGAGTGTAGGCTGTAACAGGCTCAGGAATGCCTGTATGGAAGGCAGTGTAGAGGCACCCTGAGGAGTTTGTTTTAGGGGAGAGGTGTGTGGCTCACTACTTTAGAACTATCACAGATTCTGGGGGAGCCTGTTTTTGGGAGCAGCAAGGAAAAGCCTTCCCTGCTAAACATTGTAAGGGGGAAGGTGGGTGCCAGAATACCTAAAGTGCTCTGTCACTTTAAGATCTGGATCAGGCAGCAGGCAGGTGTGGCTCACCCCAGATAAGCAGCCATTTTAAGTCTCAGGTTAGCAGGGCTGGAAGAAGCAGTTTGCTGTCAGACACTACAGAAACACCATCTCCTGGAGGAACTGCTGTTCTGAGAACAGATAGGAAGTAAGGGTGAGGAGTAATCATTGGTCCTGGGCATGACCTAAAACTACATCCTGCTGAGATAGTGATGCCTGGTGGTCCTGCCTGTGGTGAGGCAGTGACCAGCAAGTGCCAGGACTGAGGACCTCCCCAGTGTAAGGTGGGTTGGGGCACCTAAACTCCTGCCCACCCACTGGGTTAAAGGTCTAATATCAGAGGGAATAGTGGAACCAGAAATATCCAAAAGGGACATCTGAACAGATTGGGGTGCAAGACCAGGTTGCCTTTGAGAATGACTGAGACTTAAGGGGTGAAAGACCCTGAAAGGGGAGCAGTTGAGGTTCTGAGAAAGGGGGCAAGTAGTTGAGATCCTGGTGATAGGGAGTGAGTTGTGGGCCAAGCATGCCAATGAGTGGCACCTGAGTCTGAGGGGGTGTTCAACTCCAGAGTTTGGGGCAGAGTAGATGCCTCAGTGGAGGCAGTGGTGTAGAGTAGGATGCAGAGGGGCACCTGAAGGGTTGCACATCAGTGGTAGTTGTGGAGTCCTGTGACTGAGAGGGATGAGTTGAGGCCCTGTGGGCATGGGCCTGAGCTGAGGCCCTGCTAGTATGGGGGCCTGAGTGAGGTCCAGGTACGCCTTCAGGTGCCTGAGGCCACAGGTGGGCTGGAGGCCAATTGGAAGGTGGCAGAGGAGGAGCCACAAAGAGAACTGGGGGTGAGCCATCCACCCCTTTATGGAGAACA
Organism: Caiman crocodilus; assembly: GCA_030014935.1. NCBI lineage: Eukaryota > Metazoa > Chordata > Crocodylia > Alligatoridae > Caiman > Caiman crocodilus. Next base: position 113,128,120 of record JAGPOW010003316.1, on the reverse strand, counting down.
GCTGGGAGAGTTACCAGTCGAGACCAGGGGCAGAGTCACCACTATATTTTGTGAACTATCCAGCACTTGCTCAGATGAGGGTAGAGGGAGATGCCCCCCCAAAAGGCTGTAGGCTGTGTGTTTGCCGGCCATGGAATGAAGGGTATCAAGCATGAAGACCCTGAAGGAGAGGGCAGGGTGAGTGTGGTCCCTGAGACAGAAGGGGTGGTATGAGGGAAGCCAAGGCAGGATGGAATGAAAGAGACTGAGTGAGAGGCAGTGGAGTGTGAGAGGCCTCAGTGAAAGCGAGGTGGTATGAGTGTATCACTTAGCAGGGCAGAAAGAGAAACTCAATACTCAAGTTGGGACCAGCTTCAGGCCAGAGCATAGCACAGCTGTTAGCAACATCTGAAAGGCATGGGACACAAGGGAGTTAGGAGTGTGTCTATTTGGCCCTTGTCAACATGGCAGTTGAAGGGCAGCCTCCTGCCTAATTAACAACGCAATTATTTTCAATCAAGGTGTGACAGGAAAGCAGATAGGCAGTATTGCCCAAAGATGGGTGGGTGGCCAGTACCATGCTGGTCTGGGAGTTCCCACTTGTCACAGTGAATATAACGATGAGGGCCATTCAGCATATGCTTCGCTCAAGATTCAATATTGCTGAGATACCAGTTACAGAGCATCTAGTAATGTTCACTATGTTGTTAAAGTGCCATGAAGGCCTCGTCTCCAGAGAACTGTGAATGCATCAGAAGCTAACGGCCTCTGATCTGGTCCTCCAGGTTGGAGATAGATGAGCTACCAACCTGCTACACTATGTCAAAAAAATAAATTTCAGTCTATAAGAGAAGAAATTAGATAGAAACAATGGCATGAAAGCTTGTGAAGTTAAAACAGAAAATGATGCATAAACCATAAAGTGATGATGACAAAAGGTTATAAAAAAGTTAAATTCATCTTCCCTGTACTGAAGTACAGACTAAAGTAGTATATAATATTACTTCTAACGTAGACTGAATGATGAACATAATGCCTCTTTCATGACACACCTGCCAATATACAAATATTAACATACTGTATTTGAGTAAAAACTTATTCAGTATCCTTTGCTCCTTATCTAGTATCCTTTCCTACCTACTTGTACATCAAGAACCAATCCAGTTCTTTTTTAAGCAGCACTTTACTGCCTAACTTTAGCTATTTGAGAGTATGCAAGGATATTATGTCCTACTCTCCCCTGCACAACTCACCATGTTCTCTGTGCATGCCTTGAAGGATTCATTATTTATTTACACTCTGTAACCTTCCCACTTACACAAAGTTTATACACTTACTTTGCTATGCATTTCTGAAATGTTAATTGCAGGGGGAAAATACCATCAAGTTCAGACTATTTTATCTATGAGGTATTTAAAATGTCTTAGATATCTTATAAGGTAAAGTTACACTTTACACTTAACATTTTACAGTTTTAATATGGTTTAAGTAGTGTTAAAGTTAGAATGTGCTATAAGAAGACACCAATGTTAAAAGTTAATATTGTTTCTTGCCTGCACATCTCTGACATGCTACTAGAAGGGTGGCAAGCTGGGGGATACCTCTAGGAGCCAGAACAGGTACAGCCACAGGTGGACAAAATGCAACACACTGACTGGATCCAACCTACTAACTGATTGGATCTGGCCCACAGGGGGGTACCTCCCAATTGACTAGGTCTGGTCTGCAGCTGCTTTGCAGAGTTTGTCATGAAGCCAAGCCCTTCCTGGGGCAGCCCATGCCACTTTAAAGCCTGAACCCACTGGCCTGGGTAGCATGCACACATTCCAGCATGGTTGCTCCCAGTGCAGCTGCTGCTTGCCTCCAACAATGGCTCTTCCTCCTGCTCTGTCTGTGCTGCTCTGGGCCAAGAGGAAGCTTCACTCACTGAAAGAAGACCACTCACTTCACTCACTTCACTCCATCTCATTGGAAGTAAAAATGTTTCAGGTTCTGGCCCCAGTGGGGCCCATTTTACATTTAATAGTCATTAGATAAAAGAGATCTACAGCAATGGAATAGAGTTTGCCCAACATGGGGCAGAAGACAAATCCCAATACTTCTTTCTTTCAGAAAATGCCAAACTCATATAGTCAAATTCCCTTTGACTTGCACTCCTGCTCCCATGTATCTTTCCTCCTTAGCTGCCCAATGATCTCCTTCAACAAGAGGGAACATTTGCAATGATTACCTTATGACCTGGTAGCTCAAGAACTTCCCTAGGGGGTATACATTCAGAAACAGTTTCTCCACTTTCCTGGGTATGCCTAATCACTATGTTATTGATCTAAAACATGGTATGGCCGTCCATCTCCTTTGGTTTTCACAGCTTATACTGAATTGTAAATTATCCCAGAGATGAGAAGGACTAAAATCTAGTTAAGTGATTCACAATGCTATATACATGGCTAAAGTTACCAGTGTATGTGCTATTTACCCATCTAAAGACTGAGTCAGATTTAGGTCCATGTGGATTCAATATCTTCCTTAAGGTTTTTATGATGCTTATGACTTGTGGGTCCATAGTGTAGGTCGAGTTGAATTCCTACCACTGCCATTAACAAAATTTCACTCCCACTCACCCTGTAACTGGATGTAATCCCAGAACTAGCCTGTAGAGCCAATTACTTTTGACACCACTGCTTGTCAAAGATCAGCTTGTTTTCATTACTAATTCTTCAATGGAAGGGAAAACAGCAAAACATAGTAAAAAGAACACAACATGGCCACATTATTATTATTTGTTTTGTGGAATATTTATCATAAGACTGCTAGAGTTAACTGTGTTACTATAGCTTTTATATTGGCATGTTGTGGTGTTCTTTCAAGTGTTGATATCCCAAGCCAAATAGTCCAAGCCAAAATAGAAAGTATTTAATGAATGGAAGGGTCATTAAGCATACTGACCAGAAAAGGAACTTTGGGGTTATAGCAGAAAAGTCCTTGAAGTCAGTATATTAGTGCAGTAAAAATGGTTAACAGGATACTAGGATGTCTCAGCAAAGCAGCAGAGTACAAATCAAGTAAAGTGGCAAAGTCCACAAAATGCCTTTAGTTCAGGCCATTTTTTTGCATCGGAAGGGTTTCACTGATGCAAAAAACAAAAAAACCAAAAAACCTGTTGTAGCATTTAGGATAACAAGAATGATTCCTAATACAAAATATACAAAAAGTCAAGTACAGACAAAAATATCCACTTATGTTGATCTTTGCAAATATTAAAAACAAGTACTGGACATAGATTCCTAAATTTCATGATTGAAGAAAATGATACCCATACTGTGGAGTCTTAGATTTTTTTTAAACATACAATGGATAACTAGAAACTAGCAATTGCTTGGATTTATTTCTGTTCCACAGTAATCCCATCACATGAAGTCTAACAGAGATACAACACAAACTTATATCCATTATTTGATCCTTTTTTCCTCCAAATTTCAGCCACAAAAAATTTGTTTCCAAACACTTAAATCTAGGCTTTTTAGAAGAAAGAGTCATCAAATTTCCCAGGGTAGGGATACAAGGGATCCCTATACTGTCAGTAGAGAAACTTAGAGTGCCTACAGATATTAATGCCCGTCTCTAACTCATAACACTTTACAGAAAGTGCCATGAGTTAGAGCCCCCTCAGGGGCAACAAACATTTGACTGTTGGTTGAGGGAGGCGGGCTGGAACTGGTCTGCATCAGCCCTGGCCAGGAGGAAGGGGCACTCCAGCAGCCTCTGAGGAGGGTTCCAAACTGCTTCTTTCCTTAGCACTGCCCCCACCAGCCCCAGCTCCAGGGGGAAAGGAAGGGGAAAGAGGAGGGAGTTTCCAACTGCTCAATGACCAGAGCTGAAGGGGAGGTAGGGGGCTGGGCTTAGTTCATAAGCCCAGCCTAGTTCCTGCCAGTACCCCAGCTGGGGTAGATGGGTTATAACCCACAAGGTGAGGGGGCTTCATTTTCCACTCCTCCCTCTTAGCTCTGGTCATTTAAAGCAGCCATGAGCTCTCTCTCATTTTCTCTCCTCTCCTTCAACTCTGACAGTCCAGGGGCAGAACTAGGCTGGTGCTACCAGCCTAGAACTGCACCCCATGCAACCTCCCCCCCAAATCTGAAACAAAATAAAACAAAAAAAAACAACAAACCCTGGAGGGAACACAAGTTCCATATGGCACTGTGCTTTAGAGAGCCTTAATTTGACCAGGGTTAAGTTAAGTTTTTGTGCAATCAGCCATTTAAAAAGTACTCTGCAGTTGTGTGCATCTGTTATGTCATGGCTGTAGAGCACTTTTAGGGACCCAGTCATGTAAAAAATGTCACTTACATATTCATCCTTAGATACTGTTGAATAAGCAAAGTAGTAAACAGACAACAGTTGCTCAGAGATGAGCAGCCCAAGAGAGGAACTGACTTTTGGAGGCTTTTCTGAGACCTAGTCACTATGGATGTCTGATTCATATTTGAGTGCTTTCCTAGTAGTACCTGGTGTGCATGGTTTTCTGTGGGGTGTGTGTTTTATTTCCCCTCTAGAGTGACTAATTGACAGGAATTGCTCTGTGTGGAACTGGTGTAGCTAATTGAGAGGAGAAGCTAGGATGGTCAGCCAAATAAAAAGGCATCCATCAGTGAGCAGAGAGAGCAGGGAAAAGAAGGCAGCAAACAGAGAGGGCATTTCCATAGGAATGATCTAGAGATCAGGAGACTCAATGTGTATGTGCAGGTACTTGTTTGTGTGTGCATGAATGCATGCATGGGCCCACGTGGGTGCATTTATGTGTAGTTTTTTAGGGTATGGTTTTATTTTGTTGCTGTTTTATTTCTTGTATTTTTTGTTTACAGCTTAGGTGCTCACCAGGGGGAAAAGAAAGCACAAATGGAGGCTAGTTCAATAGTTATTGTCTCCATGGAATGTGCCATGTTAGTATTCCTCCCAGAGGGTCAACCCCTTCCTTGGAGGAAGACATTCAAAGGTTGGAAGCATGTGTGATCAGGCTGCATTACATCAAGAAAAAGGAAGATTACTTGGACAAGAATTATGAGAAGTTGGTACCAGAGATGCCAAAGGGAAATAAGAAGTTGCAGCAAATTAGTGTCCCGACAAGTAGTCGCCATGCTACAAGTAGGATGTTAATCGGCACCAGGTGGTAAACCAACCTGGACGACGGCACGTCACGGTAGCAGGTAGGTATGGACTCAGACACGAAGTGAATAAACAAAGTTGAAACTTTACTCACAGGAATGGATTCAACGTGATGCTGACAGGAATACAGACAGTCGGTCGAGCGAAGATACAACCGCAACGCGATGGGTACACTAGTCACAGTTGTAGACAGAATGAACTCTATATATGTGGCTAGTGGAGTTTTTGTTCTACAGCGTCCTAGGGGTTCACTCGGCTAGGCAGGTGATCAGTCTGCCTAATCATGCGCACGAGGAACGCTGCGCTGAGGTGAGCTTGCCCTTTTATCACCTTCTCCACCAATCAGGGCCCTTTGTGACAAGAAGGTTCCAGAGAACACGGCTGCTGGCCAGGCAATCATGTCTCCAGAGTAGCCACTGATTGGTAT
>JAGPOW010003316.1:113062680-113116470 GCA_030014935.1 Caiman crocodilus | reverse complement strand
TTCTGGTTGGGTGGTCTATAGCAGACACCCACCATTAAGTCCCTTTCCCCTCGTCCTCCTTGCAGCCTGACCCAAATTGCTTCCACTTGGTCCTCAGTCACCCCCAAGTTAACGCTCACTGCAGAGAAGCGTTCTTTGACATAGAGCGCAACCCCACCGCCTCTATTACCCACCCTGTCTTTCTGTTAACCTTTACTTTTCAATGAGCACTTACTATGACAGATTACAGTATTACTTTAATATTTCTGGTTTAAATGCATCTGTTATAATAATATTGCATGTTTCATCTTCTCTGAATAGGTTGTAGACAGAAAAAGAAGGGTTAATTGTGTTTGGGACTAGAACTATGGAGATATGCTTAAGTGTTCTTTTTTTATTGGGTAGTGGGACATCAAGTAAAAATGTGTTACTCTGCCTATTTTGATACATCAAGTGGAGCTCATGATAGCATGCTTCTGTTCTTGGGTTCAGGAAGGTGCTTGAGAGAAAAGGTTAGATGATGTTAGATGTAACCTTGCTCACGTGTTAAATGCTCTCAATATGAGAGTGTCCATGCATAAGGCAGGAAAAGCGGTTGTAAGTATAATCTGAACATCTCAAAGTTATACCTCTTTGGGTGAGGATCACCCCAGCAGGTGGCTTACATTTCAGTAATGTCAGTATGCCCCAAAGGGTCAACGCCTTTAATCTGTAGTTCTCCCATGTTCCAGGATGCACCACTTCTAGCACCTTCCTATGTAGACAATCTATCACCCAGAACTCTAAGGCCCTGGACTGACAGAGAGCTGGGGGGGAAATAGGCAGCTGCAGATAAGTGGGGAGCCATGGCTGGGGGTAGGGACTGGTGAGTAAGGAGCTTCTAGGAAGCTAGGAGGGTAAACCGGAGAGTGGGGGCAGGGTGAAGAGGTAGGAAGGTGGGGATAGGATTGGGGAGCTCCTGGATATTTAGGCAGACACAGAGTAAACTTGGAAGCTCTTACCTATGCTCCAGCCTTCTATTGGTAAATCAGAGCTGTGCACACTACAGAGAGCATTAACTCTTAACATAGATTCATAGATGTTAGGGTCAGAAGGGACCTCAATAGATCATCAAGTCTGACCGCCTGTATGGCAGGAAAGAGTGCTGGGCTTAGACGACCCCAGCTAGATGCCTATCCAACCTCCTCTTGACGACCACCAAGGTAAGGGAGAGCACCACCTCTGTTCCAGACTTTGGCCACTCTAACTGTGAAGAAGTTTTTTCTAATGTCTAGTCTAAACCTGCTCTCTGTTAGCTTGTGGCCATTATTTCTTGTAACCCCTTAGGGGCGCCTTGGTGAGTAAGACCTCACCAATTCCCTTCTGTGCCACCATGTTATAGGTAGCCACAAGGTCGCCTCTCAACCTTCTCTTGCAGAGGCTGAAGAGGTCCAAGTGCCCTAGTCTCTCCTCATAGGGCTTGGCCTGCAAGCCCTTAACCATATGAGTGGCCCTTCTCTGGACCCTCTCCAGGTTATCCAGTGCGGTGCCCAAAATTTCATGCAGTATTCCAACTGCAGCACGATAAAGTGCCATTAGCTTTTCTGATGACTTTGTCACACTGACAACTCATGTTCATCTTGGAGTCCAGTAGGACTCCAAGATCTCTTTCCACTTCTGTGCCACCAAGCAGGTCATTTCCTAGGCAGTAGGTATGCTGGACGTTTTTCCTCCCTATGTGCAGCACTCTGCATTTCTCCTTGTTGAATTGCATTCTGTTTTCCACCCATATGTCCAACCTGTCCAGATCTGCTTGTAGTTGTTCCCTGCCCTCCAGTGTGTCCACTTCTCCCCACAGTTTTGTGTCATCCGCACACTTGGACAGAGTACACTTCACTCCCGCGTCCAAGTCTCTGATGAAGACATTGAAGAGTATTGGTCCAAAGACATGTGACTGCTAATAGCAGATGGAAACTTTAATGCTGCCTACATTTCCTTAGAGGTAGTGCACACAAGTTGCAACACGTAGCAACACCAAAGAGTGTACAAAGAGACCTTAAAACAGGAGATACCCAAAACAAAAAGGAGGGAGAGAAATAAAAGCTAGTCAAGAGTAGCCTGGAATGGTTAGCAATTTTTCGTCTGCTGCTGTGACTGAGGAGTCATATTTAGGAACCTCTCAGCTCACCGCACATGAAGAAAGCATGAGCCCTAGAGCAGCAAGCCTCTGGCTAGGCAGGAGTTTCCTGCCTAGCCAAGGGCTTGCTACTAGCTGCCCCATCAGTGGATGGTGTAGAGGACATAGAGCTAAGTAATAAAAAGGTGCTTTAAACCTGGGCTGTCTTATCTGGTCCTGGCTGGATAGCCATATCCAGCAGGATCACTCACTCTGTGGTTAAAAACATCACAAGTAGGAACCTACCAAATTCATGGCAGAATTAAGGTGCATGGCAGCTCCATTAATCTTACAGGTAATTCCTGTGTACCCCGTCACTGCTGATTGCTAGAGGGGTGCCACTGCTCCTGCTCCTCCCTCCCCACTCACTGCTCACTCCTGATTGGGATGGAGGTGAAAACTGTGGTTTTAAATACGGTGCCATTTTGCCTCCTGCCACTGATTGGTGGAGGAGCTTTGGTGGCCCCACTGATTGCTGCTGGACAATGGGGAGGCAAAAATGGTGCCATATTTAAAATTGAAGTTTTCACTTTCCCACTCATTAGAAATGGGTGGGGAATGGAGAGTAGAGAGCAGCGAGTTGCTGGGCCCCTCTGCCAATCAGAGGCAGGGGACAAAGGGGAGGAACATACAGTATTAGAGAAGCCATTGTATACCCCACATCTGCCATGAATTCAGTATGTCCCTAATCATAAGACAATGATTTTCACAATATGAAATATTCAAAACTTGAAGGATAACCCAGACATGAATGACCAGACAGAAGAAGCATCATTGCCTCCATGGACTTAGTGAAATGGAACATTGACACTGAAGCTCTGAGTGAGACTAGATGACTGGATGAGGCTCAGCTGAAGGAAGAGGCCACACCTGCTTTGGGAAGTTGAAAATGGCTCCGGACAGATGTGTTCACAGAGTTGGCTTCAAAGAATCAGCTCATCAGTCACTATATAGATCTATCTGTTGGAATTAATGAGCATCTTATGACCCTCCATCTTAAGTATAGCAACAACTAATAACACCATCATCATCAGTGCATACACCCCAGTGTCTGATGCTGACGATGATGTCAAAGAACAATTTTACTCCAACCTTAAGCATGTAGTGACACTGATTAGCACTGACAAGGAGGACAAGATCATTCTTCTCAGTGACTTCAGTCCCAGAGTTGGACATGGCCTGCAACTTTGGAGTGGCACTATTGGGAAGGAAGGACTAGGGAAAGCCAACTTATATTCAAATCCAATGTCGGGGACATCTTCCCCTTGCTGAATGGAGTGAAAAAATCTTGTTTTGGATCTGAGAAATTATGGCATCTATCTTTTTTAATTTCTTATTAATTACTGATCTTCAGCTTTAGGCACCTCCATATCTTTGGAAATATAGCCCTGAAGTACCAAAAATTCCAAGGACTTCTAATGAGACCTATGTTATTAAAGTGTCAAAGTGCCAAAGTTATTTTGAAAATATAATTTTATTTCCTAAATTAATGAGGACTTTTCCAAAATATTGCCTACAGTTTTAGTATCGGAGGTATACTTATCAATATTGTTCAAATGATTTTTTTGAAAATTATTTGTCCATCTCTAATAGAGATAAAGATTCCAATCTAGAACATAATCCTTATTCATCCACCATGCTTAAACACAGATTGACTATCAGTACATTCTTAAATTTCATTGAATATAATTTTGTTTTATCATAATGTTATTGGTAGCTATAGAACTCATATGGCTACTTAATTATTGTTTAATATCAGCAGCCTTGAGAGTTCTCTGCACCTCTACCCAGTGCAGCAATCTGGCAGTGGGGGCTGCTGCCTGACTGTGACCTGTTGTGCACATGCCAGACTTGGATGGGGACTGAAGAGCCAGTAGAGGCATCTGCCCCTTTGGGTCAGCTGCCAGTGGACTGTGGTTGCAGGGTTGGCCTTTATGCAGCATTACTGCCACTTGTGCCCCCTGCCCAGCCAGCTGGGCAGCTATCACCTGGAAGATTTTCCAGGTGTGGTGGCCTGCTTTGACTTGTCAAAGCATGTCCTCCTGGCCCCATTTGACCAGGAGGCCAGCCATAGCCAGATGGGTCCAAGGTGCCAACTCTGGGCAAGCAGGGTCCTGACACTGGCCTCCCTAGCAGGAATTCTGGTGTTCCCTATTGGAAAACTGAAATATCCTTGATTTAAAAAAAAAAAAATCCCCAAATCACTCCGCAATCTACCCAAAGTTCATGTTCTCCCACAAGTAAAACAAAAGACCACTATAAGGACAGAGAACAAGAAAGAGACAGTGATCAGTTGGACAATGTTTTATTGATATATCTTACAGTGTTAAAGCAAGTCTCATCATAAAAATAAAGTGAATTCTAAATACATGATTCACGAATTCATGAATACATGTTTTGCTGCACTCACACAGGATGATCGCCCCTACACCAGGGGTTATGTTCCCCTAACAGGGGATTTGCCCTCCCAACAGGGGGTTGTGCCCTGTTACAAGGGGTACAGCCCCCAACAGGGGGCTCAACACCCACACAAGGGGTACGGACCCCCAATAGGGGGTGCAGCATCCACACAAGGGATATGCCCCCCAACAGAGGGTCCAACCCTGAAACAAGGTGTATGGGCCCCCAACAGAGGCTACTACCCACCTTGCAACATATCCCACCCCAGCCCAACTGGTGCCCCACCTGGCCCCATCCCTCTCCAGTTCCAGCCTCACCCCCTCAACTTGCACCCCCAGGGCTCCATGGCTACCCCCACAACCCTGGGCACCATCACTTAAAGAATCCCCCCCCCAAAAAAAAAACAGAGAAAAAAAGTCTGCTTACCTTAGAACCAAGGGGGGGGGTCTCCAGGGACTCCTGGCAGAGCCACCCCAGGCAGCACAGGGCAGCAGAGGGGTAGGAGGGCTCAAGATGGGGTGGGGCTGCTGTGGCTGTCAACCTGCCCTGCACTGTGTGGGCAGGGCCCCAGTCAGCCAAACCACAGCTACAACTGTGGCTAAGTGCCAGGGCTATTTTTGTTTTAAGTATGGGGTGGAAAGGCAGGGATTGGAGGGACTTGGGGGAATGGGGTCATCCGGGGCAGAGGTCAAGAGCCTTGGAGGGTGGGTGGGAGAGAGGCCAGCCTCAACAGGGGTCAGGGGCTTTGTTGGGGGGCTGGCGGGGGAAAGAGCCAGCCAGGGCAGGTCAGGGGACTCATGGGGCTGGCAAGGGGAGAGGCCAGTCCTGGCAGTGGTTAGGGGAGTGGGTGGGGCCATTGGTAGTCCTCTCCCATGATCCCCTCCCCCCTCCTTTAGCCCACCTTACCCCTTACTCACTGGCACCGGAGCTTTGGTGCTGAAACATGTGGCCTGGCCAGCTGTGTGTTTCAGCACCAGGGTGCCAGAACATCTCCATGGAGGACCCAGTCTCCGGGTGCCTCAGCTTTTTAAACATCAGCCTGCCCCGATTTTAAACATCAATTTTTTTAGACCCCTGGGTATCCAGGAATCTAATTTTCTCCCTGCGCTGCAAACATTTTTTTGTTCCTGAACATGCCTGTTGCCACACCTCAAAGGAATTTGAGGCAGGGCAAGAGGCACACGCATACTCATGTGGATGCGCCCAGTGTGTATGTCTACATGTGCATTAGATCTGGGAGAAGTTTACTAATGAGTAAGCTACACATGAGCAGGGCTTCTGGTTTTCTTTTATTTAAAAACCAGCCCCATTTTTCAATTTAAAAACAAAAACAAACTCAAATCCACATTCTTCCATCATTTAAATAAAACACCATATATATATAAAATTCCCAGGTTTTGGTTAAAAAAGTGTATTTACACACACACACACACACACACACACACTTTTTTTAAATAAAAAAATTGGGCATTTTTTTAAATCAGAGGAAACCAGGATTCCTGCTCATGCAGAAATGCTCCTGGGCAGGCCTAGGAGCCCTACGTGGGTAGGGAAGTGGGAGAAGTTTTGCTGCTAATGTCAGAAAACTGCTCTTGCTTCCTGCAATGGGCCCCTGCTGCCATCAGTGGGAGCTCTAGGCTGCCCTGAGTGCTAGGCAGGGAGCACAAACATAGCTGTCTTCTGGTCAGGGCTGGGACATTGCTCCCTGCCCCCAGGGAGCTGCCTGTTGCCAGGGCAAAGACAATGTCCCCTTGCCCCACCAGTACTGGCTTCCTGATTAGTGCAGGGGTCTTGGAAAAATCTTCAGGGGTGGGGCTGGGGCCAACAGAGCAGCAAGCCCCTGGCTAGGCAGGAATTTCCCACCTAGCCAGGTGCTTGCTACTAGCTACCCCACCAGTGGATGGGGAAGGAGGCTGGGACCTGACCTACCCCTGAAGATCTTTCCAAACCTCATCCCTGACCAGGACAGTTCTCAGCCCCTGGGATTGCAGGATTGGGGCTGGAGAGCCTGTTCTCTGCTTAGCTCCATGAGTGTGGAGCAGATTCTCTCAGTCCCACCACTCATCAATCATGATGGCAAAGTGGGCAGACCTGGAGATCCCTGCTGCCAGGCAGGGGTACATAGTCCCTGCCTGAGCTTCAACAGAGGAGCCCACTCGAGCAGCAGGCAGCTCCTAGGGCAGGGAACAATTTCCCACCCCTTCGTGCCTGGGACTGGTTGACTGGGAGCAGATTTGCTCTCAGTCAGGTGTCTACATGAGCACATCTGCAGTTAGTAAATCACAAGTAAATTTGCTACTTGAATATGCAGGTAGCAAATGTACTCATGATTAGCAAGGTTTACTTCACAGTAAGCATATGCATGTGCAGATGCACATGCTTACTGCACAGTAAACTATGCTACTTCACAGTAGAGTATCTCATGTAGATGCACCCAGTATGAGCTAGCACAGGGTACTTAACAAAGGGAGCAGCACATTTGTTCTATACTCTTACTAAATTTCACGTTAAAAAAGACTACTCAGTCCTGTATGATTACGTAGTATGACTTTTTTGATTGAACATCTGTATACTGTTCATTCAGTTATAAGTAATCTCTTGTCTGTGCCATGTATAGAAGTTTACTAATAAACTTTCTTAAAATGTTATGGAAATAAATTCCAGACTCTAATCATAAAAAGAAGGGATTCTATTTTCTATTGAAATCTTCTTTTCTTTTTTCATTCATCCATTACCAAATCCCTTTTTAACTGTTGTCATGATATCCTACCTTAAGGAGAAAAAAACTAACAAATAATGTGTTTTTCCATATGTTAAATTCTGTATTGTGATATGATGAATTGCTAGTCATTTCCTAGTTTTGTTGGAAAACTCCCTTTGTTATGTTATTAAAATTAAAGTTACCCCAAAAGACAAGCATCTCAAATGCAATGTTACTTAAGACACAATGCATATATTAAGGACTTTTAAATTTTGAAGTTTATTTTATGTTTTAGCTCTCTCTTGATTCCTCATCTCAATATCTCCTGCAATTCAACCCCACAAAATGCATTAACATAATATAAAGGTAATATTTTTAACACAATGCATAGATTAGCTTTGTGCCTCCCAATTCTGTTAAAGTAAGATGTATAATATCTTTGGATAATGTACTGAACATCTATCCCCAGGGTCTAACTTAAACTAACAATAACTTTGAATTTGAAAAACATGCTGAATCTTTCCTTTCAATACGTTTCTTTACACTGAGAAGTTGAAAGACATACATTACGTGATTTTGGTGAGCTGGTTTTGGAGAATGTCATATCATGTAAAAACAGTTTTTAATTTCTGATTTGAGAAGTATTGCTTGTCCTCCTTTCTCTCTCTCTCTCTCTCTCTCTATGCACACACACGTTATATAAGGTATATAACTTTCCTTTACTATTTTTGTGCTTACCTCATTTTTATTTTATAGGAAGGGGACCATCTTTCTTAACTGTTGTGGCTCAATCAGAAATGAAAATAAAGACTTTTCTAACTCTATTTTTTCCACAACTCTACTTGTACTTGTACTAGTACTATTTGAAAATTTCAAGTCCTTTATATGCAAAAGTGAATATATCCTCACAATGACTATTATCGGTATGGATTGTGTTATTATCCTATTTAAATGGATTGCAAAGAAAACTGTAGAGTATAATTTAGAAGCTGATTTCCTGACTTCTACCACTTCAACTCCTTTCCTTGATGCCAAACTAATTTTTATATACTCTTCTCAATTTATTCTGCTGAGAGGCAATTTGCATGTGGTAATTTCAGAACAGCAGTCCAAGAAAATTAGCTGGTGTTTTGCTGTAAACAACATAAGGGCTATTGAAGGAACGGTATCAATGTCACAAAGAGCAGCCACCATGTGCAGCATACTCCTATAAACACTCATCAGAAATCTATGAAGGAATTGATTCTGCCTGCAAGGTATTCATGTCTGTTCTGTTCCTGCACCTCAACTGAGTGGAGGAAATTTTCATCAGGTAAGGAAATGGAGGCTGGGCAAAGCCTCTTTAAGAGATGAAACAGTAAAAGATCCAGAATCAATAATCACAAATAGCTAGAAGGATCAGTTCCCACATTAATTCTCAGAGAAAACTTACACATACATACATTTATGTGTTTAGCCCTATTCAAACTAGTATTTCAGTACCTGATACACGTTAGTAAACATGTCTTTCAGAGGACTCCTGTAGATTTCTGTTTTACAGATTGGGCACTAAGGTTGTAAACAGACACTGCCTTTGTCTACTATCCATTTTTTATGGCAGCATAGAGGCTAAGCAAATGGTGGTATGATTTTACGCTGCTATTTTTGAGGCTGACAACTATTTACTTTAAGACAAGAGAGCGCAGGCAGTCCAGAACTGTTTTTCCTAGAAATTACCATTCTGTACATTTGTATACCTTATTGAGTTTGTCTGAATATATAATAGAAGAAAAAATTGAATAAACCATTATTGCCAGAATAATTAAACAATTTCCCCAAACATCGTAAGAACATTCTTTCTTTGCAAGACTATCAAATTGTTAATTCAAGTAACATCCTGTATTATAGATTCAAAGCTAAATAGCCGTCATTTTGAAATTACAGTATGCTTGAAATTTAAAGGAAACTTACTAGGGTTTGTAATATTTAAAAGTGCTTGATAATTATGAAAGAAACACTGTTTTACATAATTTTATCCTATGAAAACAAACAAGACATCTGTTGAAGCAAAAATAGGGAGCAACTTGGGCTCTGTAGCTCCCAGCTGCTTGGAGGCTGGGCTGGCAGTGGTGTGCTGAGCAAAATGGCCTTGTGTGCCATACTTGGCACACATGCCAGGGGTTACTGATCCCTGATCTATGGGTTTGATGACATAGCTCTGGGGGCTGGATTTGGCCACAGACTGAGTATCTGTGTTAAAAAAAATGACATTAATAGAGTTTAACACTGAGTTTAAATAGAAGGCAATTTGCTGCTCCCTGTACTTAAGTATGTCGCCCCGAACCGGATACAGTACTCCAACTGCAGTCTCACCAATGCTGCATAGAGGGGAAGTATCACATTCTTGGTTCTATTTGTCATGCATGATAAAGTGTGGTTAGCTTTGCTGATGATTTCAACACAGTGACGACTCATGTTCAACTTGGAGTTCACTATGACTCTGAGATCCCTTTCTGCTTCTATGCTGCTGAGAGGGTCATTTCCTAGCCAGTAGGTGTGCTGGATAATTTTATGGCTTAGGTGAAGCACTCTGCATTTATACTTGTTGTACTGCATCCTATTGTGTTCTGCCCACTTTTCCAAACTGTCCAGGTCCACCTGCAATCATTTCCTACCCTCCAGAGTGTTCACTTCACCACACAATTTAGTAATATTTGCAAACTCGATCAGAGTACACTTCATGTCCACATCCAAGTCACTGATGAAGACATTGAAGAGTACAGGTCCAAGGACTGAGCCCTGCAGGACCCCACTACCCAGCTCCTTCCAGGTCAATACTGACCCATCTACTACCATTCTCTGGATGCAACCCCCAAGCCAATTTGCCATCCACCAGACCATGTAAATATTTAAGTCACAGCCTCTTAATTTATTTGAGATACTGTATCAAAGCTCTTCCTAAAATCCAGGAAAACGACATCTACCTCTACTCCTGTGTCTAAGCATTTTGTGACCTAATCATAAAATGAAACCAGATTAGTCAGGCATGATCTACCTGCTATGAATTCATGCTGTTTGCCCTGCTGCATTATTTTTCCTGCTGGACTCCCACAAATATGGTCCTTAATAATCTTTTCAAAGACTCTTCCAAAGATGGAGATAAAACTGACTGGCCTATAACTACTTGGGTCCTCCTTCCTCCCTTCTTGAAAATTGGGACCACATTGGCCCTTTTCCAGTCCTCCAGGACCTGACCCATGCACCACGATCACTCAAACAGCCATGCCAGTGGTTCTGCTATGACACTGGCCAATTCCTTCAGTACTCTCAGATGCAGCTCATCTGGACCTGCTGACTTAAACACATCCAGTCCATCCAAGTGATGCTGCACCAAGTCAGCATCAAGAGTTGGTGAGCTGGTGTCCCTCTGATGTCCATCTAAGAACCTGTTAGATTTAGCTTGACCCTTGATCAAGAACACTGAGGCAAAAAAACTCATTGAAGAGCTCACCCTTGTCCCCAGTCTGTCACTAATTGCTTCTGCTTGTTCAGTAGGGATCCTATGCTCCCCTTTATCTTCCTTTTACTCCCTACAAACCTAAAAATGACTTTTTCTTGTATTTGATTTGTGTCAACAGCCTCAACTTTGTAGTTGCTTTGGCCTTTCTGACTGCCTCCCTACAAAAGTGGGTCAAGTAAGTATGTGCCTCTTTGGTAGCTTCCCTCTGCTTCCACCACCTATATGCCTCCTATTTTGCTCTTAGGCTCCCCTAGGTTTCTCTGTTTAGCCAAGGAAGTTTTTTGGCTGATATTATAGGCTGATCAGAGATGGGAGCTAGCCTATTGCTACTATTAATTTAATGTTGCCTAAGGTTTTGGTTTTTAGTAAAAATATGTCATTGGTTTGCCATACATTTATTTTTTTTTAAATAAAAATGGTTAACAGTTGTTTTGTTTGAGCGAGAAACAATTTTTTTTTTTGGTGGGGGTAAGGATCATCCAGTTAGTTAACCAAAGTATGAATTACTTGTATAAATCCAGTATGGAGTCCATAAAATTCAGTGCATAATCATAAAGGAACAGAGTTGAATTTCAGCATCTGGTGGTAATGCAGTTGGGAAATCAAGATATTTAAAATAAGGAAAGCAATGCAAAAGGTGAAAAAAAAAGTATTTTCAGCTGTCAAAAAATGAAAAAAAATGTCTTTCAAGGATCAAAATGTGTTATAATAAATATACAGAGGGTTTTTTTTTTCCTTCAAAATAGCATATAAATGATAAATGTCAGATGGCTGCTTTCTTCTTCTTTTTTTTAATTGAATACTTTCTACTGAAGGAAAATGTATTAGTAATGGACTAAATGCCATATTCTGGCATTAGGCATCTAAGTGGATTTTGGTGCTGATGTGCAATTGTATTCCACCCTGTTCAAAGTGAAAATCAATTAATCCATCAATTTTTGTAACACATTGCCATTTTACTTTAAAGTGTGAGTCGCAATAAAGCAATGAGAAGGGTGAGGAAGAGGACCTATCCACCTTTTTGCATTAATACATTTTCAGGAATTGATGCAGGATGGAATACAATTGAACTGAAGTTCCTAATAACCATGAATCATGTTTTTCTCTGATACAAAACAAAATTAAACAACCACAACCAAATTTTAGGATTTAAAAAAATGAACTCAAAATCCACATTTTTCTGTGATTAAAATCAAACACAACTATAACTCCTGACCACCCCCAGCTGAGCAAGGATTCCCCTCTGAGCAAGAGGCTGACTGCTAGCTGCCCCACTGGTAGCTCCCCAGTCCTGGTGCTGCTCAGCTCCCTAATCCTGTGGGGAGCTGGAAGCACCACAGTACCAGGACAGTGGGGAGGAACCATGTCCCAGTGCTGATCAGCTCAGGAGCTGAGTGCTGAGCAGTGCCAGGACTGAGCCCTCAGCTAGTGTGGCTGACTGAGCAAATTTGCTCCCAGTCAGCATTTACATGAGCCCTACTGCATTGTATTTACAAGTACTGAACTGTGCAGTATTTACTAATTTACTGTGCAGTAGTTTATTAGCATGGTTACTTAGTGATGTTTATTCTTCAGTAGATTTTCTTCAGAGAGAGAGAGATGATAATGATGGCCAAATGTTGAAAATGGGCACATCTATATCAGATTCTTAATGAACAGTATAATGGTTGACTGAGCATTACAGCATCATGGTAGAAACCATGCTATTAGACTAATGCACAGTAGTATTAGTCTAATGCACGTTAACCATCACCAAAAAAAACCCAAACAAAAACATATGATCACACTAATGCAGAGTAGGGCAGCCTACTCTGCATTAATTTAGTGTAACTTAAAGTTCCTCAATCTGAAGATGCCCAATTTCAGCCTGATCTTCAAAAATGTTGAACATCCTAGCAACAATTAAAGCTGATGACATCTGTAAATATTCAGGATCTTTTCAGGTCTAACTCAAAATACTTTACTTTAGGCTTCTTTGGCTAAAACTACAAAGGGGCTTAAGTATTACAACACTCAACATTGAAAGTAAAACTTCAAAACACCCAACTCCCCGCTAAAAAATAGTTAGGTATAAAAAAGGCTCCATATAGGCTCATACAAGAGATCCTGTTATGTAAGAAGCAGATTCTAGAAGTCAGGAATTCAAGTGGAGTCTAACTAAGCTCTTTTGTAGGAAAGGCTAAGCGGAAGACTAAGTTTCAAGTCCCACACCTCAAGGGCAGTTTAGTATTTAAGTATTGGCCAGAGGTAGGCATCTAGCCTCACTGGGGATTCTCAACCTCTCCTGGAATTTAATGGCAAAACCAAATTAGTAGGCTGGTGTGAATAGGGAAGTATTTGATTGGGATTTCGCCGATTTGGAGGACAGTGATTTGATTTGGAGATTCAGATCAATGTCCTGAATCAATTTGGCTGAATCAGCTTTGGAAGGTTTGGTACTTATTCAGAGAGGTTCGGTGATCCAGATTGGCTGAGAAGAGGCAGGCACAGGCGGGTGCCTGCTAGTTCTCCCACGGCTTCTCCAGCTGTGCCTGCCTCCCCTCAGGTGGGGTAGCCACTGGAGAAGCCCCTATGACTGCTTGGTCTCATTCTGTGCCTGGCCCCAGCCTCCCAGCACTTGAAAAAACAAACAAACAAAAATAGCTCCACACTCACCAGCAGTAGGAACAGCTGTTGGGGGTCTGGGGCTATGTAGCAGAGACACCCCCCAAAGCCCCTGCTCCCCAATTTTCTCAGCTGGGGCTGAGTGTTACTGAGCTCTGGCTGATTGCTGGAGCTACCCCGGCCGTCAGACAGTATGAGACACCCTGCTAAGCAGCACAGCACCCATGCCATGGGGCAGGCACAAGGGCCCAGAGGCCTGAATTGCCACCACTGTAGGCAGTGAGCGAGGGGTATTTTTTGTTTATTTCTAAATGCTGGGAGCCTGGGCCGAGGTGGGCGGTGGATGGAGCTGGGCAGGTCAGGGCAGCCATGGGGGCTTCTACCTTATGTCCTCTAGCTGTCCCTGACTCTGCCATGGTGGGGGGAGGCATGGGGGCTCTGCCCTACTGCTGCTTGCCAGCCAGTGTGAAGCAAGGGAAGGAAGGTATGCTACAGGTGTGGCTCACTCCGAGTAGCAGCAGGACATAGCTCCTTCTTCCAGCGCTGTTGCGCCTGCATGCACTGACAGTGGGGGACTGTACCCTGCCACCACTTGCTAGCTGATGTGAAATACAGGGATGATAGCACTGGGAGTGGGTGCTACGCCCTGCTGCACTTTCCCTTTTCTGCCTGGAGTGAGCAGCACCCTTTTTCAAGTATTCTGCCCCCCTCCCACCCAGGCTGGGCAAGCAACAGCAAGGCAGAGCCCCTGCTCCCAGCACTATCGCACCCACATCCCCCTCCCCCCCTCACCCTTCCCCAAGTAACGCACTCCCTGTCCCAGCCAGACAGCTTGTCCCAGCCCCAGCCCCAAACCCTCCCTCCCTCATGCCCCCTCCCTCCCCCAACCCCCCTCAAATTTACCAGATGGAGGCAGTGATCAGCTGCCTGTTTAACTTATTGCTGAATCTCTGATGCAGCCGAATCTTTTCCGAATCAATTTGAATGATTCAAATTGATTTGAAGCTTTTACTTGGTCTCATGATTAAATTCAGATTCAAAGATTCAGTCCTGAATTAGGCCAAATCTCTTCTGAATCAAATTAGCTACCGCAACTTCACACAGCCCTACAAATTAGTCCTTTGCAGTGTTGCCTCTAAGCTGTGTGGTATATGCGGCCACATAGGCATGCTCGTGCCATGCTGACAGTTATACCTGTGTGGCCATGGATGCCACACAGCTTAGAGGGAATGCTGGTCCTTGCTGATTAAATGAAAGTAAAATCTGTGTTATTACAGACAGCAAGCCAGTGGTTGGGACAATCATCTGGGAGATCAAAGGTCAAATACTAACTCAGCCTGTTTTGAAGAAGTGGCTTGTACCTATGGCTTCCACATAATAGGAGAATGCCCACAAAAGATCTAGTTTTGGGGCATGGCTTATTGGAATACACAGAGCTGTGTGCTATCTCCCCTTAATTTATTTTATTCTGAGTACTCACTTGCCAAATAATGTTTACATTTTAAATATGTCTATCAGCTTTTCCCTTGATGATCTCTTGATGTGAGAGGTAAAAAGTTGCTGACACTTATGCTGTCATTATAATGAGCAGGGATTCTGGTTTCCTCTGATAAAAAATATCCCCAATTTTTGGATAAAAAGGTAACCCCAAATTCACATTTTTTGATGATTAAAATGAAAAATACACATACACACACATATATGCATTATATAAATATATATATATAGTATATTATATATATAATATAATATATACAATATTAATGTTGTTCTGCTTTTAAAAAAGTAATGCACTAATATATTATGCCACTAATATATTAGTGTCATTACATTTTAATCATAGGAAAATGTGAATATTGAATTACCTTTTTTAATCTTAAAATGGGGGGGCTGTTTTGTTTGTTTGTTTTATCAGAGAAAACCAAGATCCCAACGGATGAGCAATATCTATGGATGTAACATCTGATGTGATATCTGACTTTCTGGTGACCTCCATTTTGATGGGGGAACTGGAATCATAGATTGTTTTTCTGAGGTTATTGGGTAGAATTTCATAGGTATGACATCCCTGTACATTAGTTTATTACTCACACTATGGATGTATGGCTAGGCTTCATGCTGACAATGCAGCAAGCTGAGGGATTTGTCAAACTGATTACAGTGGAAATATTCACATCAAGCAAGCGGTCCTTAAGGGATTATATACATACATTTTGAATAAGCAGGGCTTCATTTATCTTACCTATTACATCTTGATCATGAAAGATGTAGAGCACTTCCCATGAATACTTCATGGTACTTAGGTCTTCTAGGAAGCACTTGATACAACAGGAAATTGAGCCCATTGAGCAACGGGGGGGAAAAAAAAAACAGATGGCCAGTGTTGGAACTAAGACTGAAAGGAAATATTATACACTTGAGCTCAGCTCCCAGGAAGCAAGGGGTATATTTTCATTCCCCTGTGGCTGAGGATGGCCTAGAACCTGTATTTCACATTTCCTGAGTAAGAGGCCTAATCAGTAGATTCTTGCATTAAAACCCTGAGAAAGCTTTCTTCCCCCACTTTGTTTCGGGCAGGCACACACAGGTGTGCATGAAAATTCTATTTCAACAGAGAAAAAAATTAAAATATAATATTTTGTTAGAGGGAAAATTAAATAAAATATTTTAGTTGAGGGCAAAATAGAATCTGAAACCGCATAAATGTAAAAAATGTCACTTACACAGCTGTGATGTAGATAGGCGGATAAAGCAATATAAGCTTTTAAAATTTTATCAAATTTCAACCAAAGTTTAAAAAAAAATATAACAGTTAAATAAAATCACCACGATCAAATGTTCAATGTTTTATAATTTCCATAGGTCAGCAATGTGCATTTATTTTTTCCCTAAAGTCCAATACCAAAAAACTTCTCCAAAGTTTCAAGCCCATCACTGCATTAATCCTTACAAAATTACATATGAGAGTAAGCATAAAAATATTTCAGATATGCATCTCCGTGTGTATTTGAATTTTCAATAGGAACACTTTTTTAAAGTATTTAAAAACAAACTATAACAATACAAAGAGAGAAATACAATGTTTTTTCTCATTTACAATATTAAGAATGAATTCATCTAGTAGAGGCGCAAAATGGTAAAAGCACAGCCACTGAAAGAAAATGAGTGCCTAAATGTTTGCCCTTCTATCCAATGACTCTGTATATTGAAAATATAAATTATTTTTCTTCCTGAAGCCTAGCTTTCCCACAAATATAGAAGTTCTAATAATAACCACTAAAACATTGTACCAGCCAAGCTCTAAGTCTCAACATCAACTTTCTTCAGCTTCTCACTACTGCAGATGTGAGTGAACACAATGTCCTCTAGCAAAGACAAAGACAAAGACAAGACTGACCATTGAAAGGAAGAGTAATTTATCATGTAGTATATCAGGATGAAGAAATCCCATAAATAAGCAAAAAAGGTTGCAGCATCGGTAGCATGCAAAAAAAAAATAGATAAAGAAAAGAATATAAGCTGTACCATCCACTGTTAAAGCCATCATTGCATATGTTCTCTTGAATATGTGAATCTCTCTCTTTGAATATACACAAACTGCAAAGGTGTTTCTACAGGTGCACATGTAAGTAATTATGGAAAATATCTTCATGACAGATGTTGAAAATAAGGTATCAAAAATACAAACACAACAACAACAAGGTAAATGCTCACATCCTTCCAATTGTAAACTAAATAGTAGCAGTAAAGCAAACAAACAGATATTAATCTGTTGGTTAATTCTGTTATGCAGTGTAATACAACAGAATAAAAAATGTTATGTTTTTGAACATACATTGTTGATCATCATAATTCAGACTGTTGCAGGATGTGCTGTTGATGCTTGAGCAGCTGACATATTTCCTCCTCTATCACTATTGCATCAGTGCCCTTGTTATTAGGCAAATGTTATTGTATTGTGAATGAAAAAATAGACTGAAGTTCTGCCTACAAACACTGGCTTATTTCTGAAGACACTGGAGGCTATACTAATTAAGAAAAAAATAGAGCTGGAATAAATAAGCATTATCTAATTCTAAAATATTAGCATAGATGCCATTTTTGCTACTTGACTATTTCACATATTTGAATTGACTGTTTTCCCCATTAGAGAATGATTTCAGTGATGTTCAAGACATCTTCACGCTTGCTTTTTCCTTCTCCTTTTCCTGGCAAATGTCATGCATGTGAAAAAACTGGAAGGATGATGATAATTGTTAACATCATTTTTGGATGACTTCCAAAGAAATGTTCCTTACTCTAAGGCTTATAATTAATTATAGAGGTTGGAGCTTGAAAGACTTATTTGAGGCTAACTGTTAAACTTTGATGACTTCATTACTTTTCACATTCTTTAAGTATACAACGTAGAGGATGCATTTACTGCACAAACTGGCTCCAAAGAGGTTTTTATTGCATTTAATATGTAAAAGAGAGTTCCCATTATTTCTTTTAAAACTATTTTCTTTTTATTTCTTTCTATTTTATCCTTTAATGGCTGACTTCCTTCACTTTCCCACCTGTCCCTCATCCCCATATCTTTTCCGCCTCCCATTACATTTACCCACTTTCATCCTACAAACTCTGTCTCCCAGCTTCACATTCCTGCCACCTCCTCCCAGTCCACAATGTCTCACACACCCAACCTGAAGCCTGGATAAAACCTTGTCCTGGCTTACTAGCTCACTAGAGGCAAGTTGCAGCTATAGCTCCTAGTCTGGCCCCAGCCCTCACCAGTCCGCTAGTAACAAGTCACAGCTGCACAGGTTGAGGATAGTTAAAGAAGAATTATAACCTTATGATGGGACTACTCCAAACTCAAGCTAGCACTACAACAAAGCAAATTTGAGCCGCTTAAAATGCAGTGTGTAACAAGGCCCACAGGCGCACCCGTTCTTTGTCTAATAGTGTCGGAAGGTATGTAAACACATACTAAATAACTTAGGACATTTGTAGATGACACAGGGATTTAATTCTCCCTAAATTGAAGTGGTGTTTTTTTGAAACCATCGCTTCAATTTAGGGCAAAGCAAACCCCCATGTCATATAAACCATGCTGAAGACCAATTCTTACCAGCTTCTCCATTGGCAGAGAAGGGAGAGTGAGCTGATAGCAGACACAGTGGTCCCTGAGGCCTCCCATAGGCACCCAGCTTAGGCAGTCTCGGGGGGGGCACTGAAGCTGTGGAGGGAAACATCGGGCCCTCATGCAGGCATGCAAGCTCTGGGGGGAGAGGGAGAGTCTGGAAACAGGCTCACCACTTTTTCTTTGGAGCCTGCCTTTCTGAGCTGCTGTCAGGCTGCCTGCATTGTCTACCTGCACAGCTCCTGAGCTACAGAGCCCAGTGCTTCCCTCTATGGCTGTAGGTCAGAAACTAATACTCCTCAGAGGTGTTTTACTTTGCAGCATCCTAAGGTCATTTGCTGCATCCCAAAGTCATTTAAGGTTCATTACGCCACCAAATGTGCTATAGCGGCTGGAATCAATGCACAATAAACTGCTGAATGTGCAAACAGGAATGCCATTGAAGTGGTGTAAAAGGCATTTAACCCACTTTAAACCCATTAAAAAGTGTTGTTGTCTACAAACAGCCGTAAAGGTAACTTAACTAAGCCAACTTAAGCCATATCGGATCATACACACGTACGGCTCCTTGATATGGTGGGAGCCATCTTGTAAGGTAAGTCAACTTAACTAATGCAACTCAAGACAATACACCTTGAAAGTATGTTATGTTGTACTGGATTTTAGTCAAGTGCTCCACATACATGTGTATGCTCTGACAGTTAAGTCAGTTTTAAAAAGTTAAGATGGCATAAATGGCTGAAAGTTAGTGTGTGTGTACGCATCTTAAGTTGTTAAAGGATGTATAGTCTGTATTTATAAGGGACATAGATGAAAAGAAAAAAAAAGATAAATATAAAGTTTCAATAGCTCCATTTCCTCCAGAAATTTCTAATTTAATTCTTCCTCTTTGTCAGATATACATTTGTCTCAAGATAACACATATTTTAAATGTTAATTTTGAATTCATGAATTCATTAGCTTGACATTTATAGTAGGGTAGTATCTCTTTTATTTCTCTTTGTTGTGATTAACATTACACTGTAGTTATTACTTAGTTCATTACTTGCCTCCTTCATTCAAGGAAATGAGATTTAATTTGCTCAAGCTAAGTGCATTATGTATATTAAAAAAGCATCTTGTCACGACTTGTAAATCAAAGTCTAAAGAAATAAAGAAAAAGAAAACCAGACAAACCTCAGGAGAAAAAAAACAATAAAAACCCCTTTCTGAACTGTTCAATAAGAGTGGGATCATGCTTGAAACAAAGGATATAAAGTTTCTGGGCAGAAAAGTATAAAAACAGGTAAAGGAACAAGAACTTAGCATCTATCAGTCTTTTATGCATAATATTAACAAAAAAAGTATACCTAATATTTATTTTATCATAGTGGCATTTTATTTACAACTTTCAATAAAATAATACAGTAAATGGGTAATGAAAATTATACACTATACAATAATATAATTATAATAATTGTAATAATAATATGATGGGTGGCTATTGGTAAAAAGGATACAATAAGATTATACATTCTATCAGTTCAATATATTAAAACAGAACAATATATAGTGTGATACAAAAACAGATGCAATTTAGCATTATACAATACTAGACTAAAATAATAAAAATGGGAAATTTTATTTGATTTTAATTCTTATTTTTGTGCTAGTAATACAAATATACTTAGGAAGTATAGGAGGGGCTGTATGCTATTAGAGAGGAACCAACCTGATTTTTCAAAAGCATGAGCCCTGTATTTACAATTTTCCACTAATGGATAGATCAATTTTCCTCTTGTTTTTTCAAACAACATTTTGTCTGAAGAACCATTCAAAATAAAATTATGAAGCATCATCACAAAAATAACATCAGGAAATCTTGCATAATTGAGGTCTTAGACTGAAATAACTAATATATCAATATGCAAGAAGGGAATATGAATCAGTTTGCCAATCCCAAGGAAAATCATGAAAAGTCTGTTAGAGGATACAATCAATTAAAAATATTAGAAAAGAATAGAGGTGTGCAGAGTGGGCCGTATTTGATTCAGATTTGGCCCAATTCAGGGGTAAATGATTTGGTTTGCTGAATTGGATCACTGTCTAGGTTTGATTCAGCCAAATCCTAAGATTTGATTCTGATTTGGGCCATAGACAAAGCTTTATGTTTTTTCTACATACCTTGAGGTATGAGGCATGGCTTGTGAATGCTGAGACGGTAGGGTGGAGGGAGCATCCCACAGGAGTGCACCCCCCCACCACGTGCTCAGTTATGGATCTAGAAGTAGACCAGAAGCACTTCTGATCCATTTCTGGATCCACCACCAAGCACCCAAGGGACCCTCTCCATGTGTCTTCCTGCACAGTGATTGGCTGGAGGGGGCCCTAGGTGCCCCTCCAGATTCAGGAGGCACCAGGTGCTGAGCCAGGGAGTGGGAAGGGGTTCCTTGCATGCTCCATGGTGGACCCAGAAGGAGACCAGAAGTGCTTCTGGTCCACTTCTGGGTCCGCCACCAAGCACGCTGGGGTACGCCCTCCCCCCCCCACACACACACACATGTTCCCATGGTATGCTCCATCTGTGCAACCATCCCAGGGTTCATGAGCCACTTCGTACCTTGAGGTATGTAGAAAAAAAACTTATAAAGCTGTGTCTATGTACACATTGTCAAATCTCTCTGAATTGAATCAGAGGCTTCCAATTTGATTCACAGATATTAATAGGTCTCCTGAGTGCCTCCACTCCTTTAGTTGTGCTGCGGTGCCTCCCACATATTGGGACCCAGGAGGCATGAGGAAAGGGTAGTTTGCCCAAAGTGAGGCAATTTGCCCCACACCAAAGTGGATCTGCAGGGGCCATGCACTGCGGTAAAAAGTGCATATGCAGGAGTGTACTCTTGCAATGGCAAAACTGTAGTGGCACACATTTGTGCCACTGTTATGTTTGCTGTTGCAAGCTCATGCCTCTGTGTGTGTGTGGGGGTGGTGGCATACTTCACGTATATGTCCTATTGACAGAAATGATGTTTCCTTAACATAATTTATCTTTTCTAAGAAATCTGTTAGAACTGAATGATATTTTGATTAAAAGATTGCTATACCAAATCAGTATAGCACATGTTAAATCTGTGGCCTTAAACCTGCCTAGCATTTGTGGAATTCTTAAGGCTACATTTGATTTCAACTTTATGCAGTCCCATGAAAGATTTTCAGCCCTGAACTGACTGTTTTTGATCATCTACTTTCTGGGCATATGCCTCAACTACTCAGCTGCTGGGCCTCCTCTTTCTCCATTGAAGATTTGCTAGACATAGATTTTTGCTGCATAGATTTTCATGAACCATATACCTGCCCAGCCAGAACATAGCTTACTGAGTATGCCTGAGCATGTGTGAATGCTTACACTTGTAAACTACAAATGGAACAGGATCACATCTTGTGCAAAAGTGCTAAAATGGATTCTCCAAATCCAGAACAGAGGTAATGATGATCCTGGTATTCTCTAGATATAGAGATACACTTGATCTGAGCCTTCAAGAGGCCGAGAAGCGATTATTAGTGTTTGTTTCATTTTAATCATGTAAAAATGTGGTTTTTGGGTTCCTTTTTTAAATCTGAAAACTAGGGATTTTTTGTTTGTTTGTTTTTATCAGAGAAAACCAGGATTCCAGGTGATGTTGTTTTAGGGGTGCCTGCTAAACAACTCCTCATATATTTCACGACTATCTAAAAATTATTAGCAGGGTACTCCAAAGTGTCTCTACCACCACGTAGTTGGGTTGCAATGGGAATATGTGGATGGGGCTTTTTTATGTTTTTAATTTTTTTGGGTGACAGCCTCAGGAGCTGTCCAGAGCCAATATAGGCACAAAAAAGTCATTCATCAGCATCAAATAGTTCACTGTCCTCTAATATTTTAACAGCC
Source organism: Caiman crocodilus (assembly GCA_030014935.1). Classification (NCBI taxonomy): domain Eukaryota; kingdom Metazoa; phylum Chordata; order Crocodylia; family Alligatoridae; genus Caiman; species Caiman crocodilus. Next base: position 113,094,100 of record JAGPOW010003316.1, on the reverse strand, counting down.
GGATCCTGAATCAATAAAGACATAGGAAGTCTGCATTTAGAAAGTTTACTTTATCTGATCTAGAAGGCTTGATGTTCAAGAGGCAGGTTAGCATGGTGTTCAAGAGGCAGGTAATCCCTTGTATGCCTCTGAATTCTTCAAGAGTTGTTTCTGCTACTTCTGTAGCATATGGAAAAAGTACTAGGACCTGGAGCTACAGCTGGTACAGGACAGTGCTCCTGTCCAGAGTTAGTTCTTATGTAGAAATAGTAGATGGTTGGGACTTTTCATTTTCATAAAAGTCTATGCTAATTCTTACGGTGGCACTCTGACTTGAGTCAGATATGGCTCCTGCTTTTCATAGTAGAAAAAGGAAAGAGGGAAGTTAAGGATACTTGCTTTAATTATGTGTTAGAATTGTAAACATTAACAACTATAATTTTGTCAGGTCATAAAAAACAAATCAGTTTTTCTTCTATAAAACCAAACCCAGTGTCTTTAGCACTTGATTGTTATAACAACACGAATAACTGGCCTTGACATTATTAAGAATTATATGAAGATGTAGTTGCAGTATGTGCTAGCAAACATGTATTAAATTAAGCTTAAGCATATCTATATGCTTCATAACAATGAAGTCCTAAAGACACTGTTGACGGGGGGGAGGGTTAGAAGGAAATAGACATACACACATATTTTTAAATCATACCATTCAATGGAATATGGACTTCATGAAACAAATACTACTTTAAAACTGTGCCATTTTACAGGGAGGAAGTGTAGATGGACCTGAAACTCCTGGAAACTGCCACTATTTTTTTTATTTGATCCACACATCATCTAATGTAAAATTTATGAGTATCCCAGGAAGCACCAGATAGAACCCATGGCTTCCCTTCACAGCTAAGTGCCCTAGCCACTAGATTACAGAATCAGGATCCCTCCTGATCTTTCTGGACCGCAAGTCTTTTGCAGTCTTGGCTGAATGAAGAATGACCCAGTATTCAGTTTTCACCAACATATTTTTGAATTAAAGTGGTTATGGCTGTTGTGCTTTGTACTGAATTCAAGGCAGCTAGTCTGTTATAAAATCATCTTCTACCTATTTGGTGTCTATGGAGATTTAGATGCAGTTCTAATCCACCCTATTCAAGTTCTGAAATGTCATTAAAGAATGTACTTTTGTAACACATCTATCTTAACCTTAAGATGGAGTTACAAAAAAGCAAGAAGGATGAGGGCTTCTTTTGGATTGAGACTTGTTTAGAGCGGAGTGGAATAGGACTGAATTTAGATGCTTACATCTATTTATGGGCCTAACTGTAAAATAGAATCTGGGACTGAATGCTGATCTTTGAGTGTATTGGTGCTTAAGCAAGAGTATAGCATCTAGTTCCTCAACCTGGATTGCTCAGCGTATGGGTGGAAGCCTAAATTTAGTGTTTTGGGAATTTTGGGGCCAAAATGTAGATATCAGATGAAATTAGATGGCTAAAGAAGTTCTGGGAAAGTGGAGTGATGGTACTATGGATTGCTTTTTTGCAACTTAGACTCATATATTCTGCCTGGGTCCCATTCATGTGCTTGGCTTTTGCCCATTGTTTTTTCTATATCTCCATTTACTTCCTATAAATTGGGTGCTAAATAATTTTACTTCTCTCAGCTGTTTTAAGTATCAATGAATCAGATTGTATGAAGTATTCAGATACTATGAATTGGGTGTATAGAAATGCTTAAAGATAGACAGCTAAATATCTTTATGAAAAGAAACCATGGTTGTAATTTTTTTCTGGTATCAGAAGGGACATTCACATGATCTCTCTTGCATTTTGTGCTGCTGCACAATGCTGCAAAATACATTCCATGCACACAACCTGGTTCTCCACACTGCATATTTGCAATGCACAGCCAAATTTAGATACCGGGAAACTACAGCATGAAAAAAAGTGCGCCAAAAAAAGGGTGCAGCGTACATGATAGCAGCATGTGCCACCAGAAAACATAGCCTGGCTCTCCAGAGCAATACTGGTTGCTGGCCAGGCTCTGCATGCCTAGATCACCAACACTGCAGCCTCTCCTACCCCACCAGGGCAATTTGCCTGATACAAGAGCACATGTACTAGGACATTCCCCGGGGACAACTAAGAGCAGCACATATTTGTGTTGCTGATAGTTGTTCTTAGGAAAACTCACGTGTGTGCTCATTTGGACGTGTCCAGAGGGTGCATCTACATGAAACAGTTTACTGTGGAGCTGACAAATTAGCTATGCAGTTAAGCACCACTGTCTGCATGTGAGCCCCTATTAGGTCCAAATGAAACTAATTAACTCCGCCATAGAATAGTACTGCCCAATGCAATGGAGTTATTTACTCAGCTACAATGCATGTATAAAGAGACTGGGGCTGGCTGGGGCATGACGGTTCTACAGCATAGGTGCTGCCTGACAGCTAATCCTGTACTGTAGGTCCCTCATGCCCCAGCCAGCTCCTCTGCCATATGTTGAGCCAGGATGGAATAGCTCCCGGCTGGCAGGATGACCCCCACAGGCCATTGACCAGCCAGGGCTGCGCTTCTCCAGCAAAATGTGCAGCAATTCCAGGAACACATGTAAATGCTGCATCCAGGAGCAGTACACTTCCGTGTGAACTGTGCCAGAATTTATGGTGTCACATTCAAATCACATGTAGATGCGCCCAGAAGGATCATATACCTTCCTCTTTGAAACCAGAACTGCTATTTGTCTTTCCTATTTATAAACACAGTATTGTTTTCAACTCTAACATTTCTTTCCATTTTGAATAAGATGGAAGCAGACTAACACAAAAATAAATGCAGAATGACATCAAACTAGTCATTAGAATTTTAGACAAAAAAATGCATCCAGCTTTTTAAACAATAATTAAAGTATTATATTGTCAATTGATTACATTGCTTTATATAACTGACCTCCAGTTTTAGAAGAATTGCTTAATGCTCAGTCAATCCACACACTATTCATAACAGATGGATCTTACTTGAGTGATCCTCCTTTTTCATGTATTCCCGCATTCACTGCAATGTGCCAAAAACTCTCTCCCTCCCCTTGGCAGGGTCTCCACTATTGGTCAAAACTGAACTTTTAGGATAAATTCAAAGAACAAAACTGTGCATTTCAAATCCTTGTACATTGGACTTTTTTTCTAGTTTACACAATTGCTTAGAGCCAGTCAGTTGTACATACCTAAGAATCAGCCAGTGACAAAAAAAGTCATAATAGGTTCACCTAATGTTTGTGCACTTATCACAGGAACTAAGACTGCATACAAGCCTTGTCATTGTTTTTTTTATTTTATTTATTCTTGGAGATGGTCAAGCTCCAAAGATTTAATATATTTCCTTACTTGTTTTGTTATTTATTTGTACACATTTTTACCTTCTAAAGGCCCATTAGCTAATAATAAAACCAGTGTGATGAAAGGGATCTAATAAATTCATGTCAAGTGAATATAAGGTACTTCTGGGAAATAGATTATATTTCATTCTCAAATTTCAAGTGATGAATGCCCATATTTTATTTTTTATTTCTGTGCCTCTATCATTTAGGAGCTTCTTTTATCATAATACATGTGAGGTTAACTTTGACCAAATATTTCATTTTTAGTATCTTTAGTATGTTGAAGCTGCACAAAATGTAGTTCCACCCCTTTTTCACAATCCCTTGTTCTTTTAATTTGTTTCTCGACTGCCAGAATATTTAATCACATCCCTAACTAAGTTGTCCTGGGACTCCCTAGCCTGCTGAGATATTTCAAGCTAAGCACATGCTTAAGCATCTTTTTAAATCTGGATGAGTGAAGCTGGACCAAGTTATAAATCACATATTTATGCTTGGCATTGATTCTGAATTAAGGATGAACATTATGGATCTTCAACACTCATATGCCAATCTTTTCAAAGACGATGCTTCACTGTGATCCTTGTTACACCTTGTGCTGTAAGTCGTACAAACGGTGATTGGCTAAGTGCTAGCTTAGCGTTTGGAGCAGTCACACCTTTAGTCTAGAAATCTTCTCTGATTGGCTCCGTACCTGTGCAGCTGTGATTTACCACTAAAAGCCAGGTAAGCATGGACTGCAGGGAGGGAAGGGAGGCAGCAGTGTCCCTCAAGAAAGGCTGAGGGGCTGTACAGGAAGGTTGTTGCCCATCTGGCTCCCACCTCTGATGGCAGACCAATGCTGCCAAAAGCCTGCAAGCAGGGAGCTATAGGATCCAGCTACATCGGGATGAAGAGGGAAGCTTTCCTCAGGGAGGATCATAGGATCAGGTCCCAGAAAAGCAAGTGGGGGGAGGGGGGACATGATCAGAGTTGCTCAGATGCCCGCTCTGTGTCCAGTGTCTGGCAATTCTCAGTGCCCAACTCTTCTTTGTAAAACCCAAAACACAGAGAGAAAGGGGAGGATGGTTGAAGACAGTGCCCAGCACTGGCATTTGGATCTCCCCCATCCCTTCCCAGTCCCATCTCTTCTCCAAACCTCAAGGCACAGACTAGGCTGGGTTATCTTGTCTGCAGACAAAACCACCAAGCTTCTCTCTCTACTTCTACCTCTGACCAGGCCCTCTGGGCTGTATCAGTGCCTTTATTAGGGGCTCCACTTTCATTTGCCTGTAGCTAAAGATGAGACCAGCTTCACAAACATGTGGCATTGGGCCCCACATGCTGGCTCCTGCCCCATCTGAGCTCTCTTCCTAATCTGTGTTGATCAGCATACCTGACAGGCTGTCCAGAACTGGTACCCAGATACCTCTCTATCCTGCAGACCTTAGTCAGCTTTCAGCACCGGTGTTCAGATCTTAACATGGTCACCTAGGAGTGAGGAGCTAATGCCTGGGGCCACTTCCCTGAGCTAAAGATGCTTGCTTATCTAAAACCAACCCAGACTTGTCATAACCCAAAGAGAGATCTGACATTAACCTAGAGGCCAATTGCCTTTAATTAAGGGAAAGAAAACAGCAGCAGCAGCAGGACAATACCTTATTTTTTTCTCCATTTCCCAGATCCTTCATTTTCCTGCACAGTGTCCTCATCTTTCACCAGAAGAATTACACCTACTACCTCCAGCATGGTTTTGGGGAAAAAAAAGACAAAACAACTCAAAAAAACATCAGATGGGAAATAACGTTAGCAGAAGCAATCGGGGGTGTGATATATCACACCCTCAGTTGTTTCCGCTAACATTATATACATATATACATACACATATATACACATATACACACACACACACAGGAGGGACCATTGCATCCTGGGATGCTGGAGAGCTTTAAATTGAGTGGCACAGCTGTGGGGAATGGCCACACCTTAATGGAACAGGAGTAAGGTTATATGGATCAAAGATAATTCTGCCCTGGAGTGGTGTAACTTTGAGTTGCATGAGTGCTTTAAGCCCCTGAAAGTGTTGACATGTGACCAATCCAGGGATTAAGAGCTAGAGAAACTACCTAAAATTACCATGGGACAAGGCCCTAAAACTATCTCCAAAATGAGAACTAATGTAGCTGAATATGAACAGAACTTTAGATGGGCTAATTTACCTTAATTTTATTTCCAGTCTTTTCTTTCTATTGGGATAATTTACTATTATGCCTTTAACGTGGTGTTTTTTAAAAACCTATCAGATATACTCCTTTTTATATAGAATGTCTTCTCAGTAATAGTGCTTTCCATGTATGCTGAAAGTTCCTCTCTTAATCCCTCTCTTTTTCTACTATTATTTATCTAATTTCTGTTATTACATCTTCCTTTGCTTTGAAATTAGTTCAAGCTAAATTGCTTCTAAATTTTAAATTCTCAACTAGCTGTTCCTCCAGACTAGTTGGAGTCAAATCTAAAGTACCCATGGACCTCTTATTTTGTGAGAAAAGAAAGGTTGCTCCAAGATCTTCTTAGATAATCCATTCACAATGAATCCTGAAGATATTGAAAGCTACTTTAAAGTTACTTTAGCCACTGTGTTTCTGGTTTTAAGTAGAATCTCACTTCAGCAACAGTAGTTTTTGAAGTGTCCTTGGTTTGTTTTTTCAGATCATCACATCGGAGATAGCACAGGTACATGAATAAAGTATTTATGCAACACAGTCTTTCTCTTGGTTACCTTTAATTCTTTGCAGTATCTCATCAGCTCTTCCTCTAAATGAATATCTAAACTACATACACACACACACACACACACACACACACACACACACACACACACACACACACACTCCCTCTAGTCACTTATGTATGTGATATTTTTTTTCTTTTGATAATCTTTTAAACCTTAATTAGAAATGAATAGGATATTCTTATGAAACTAAAAGTATTGACAAAAAATGATTGCTGACCAACTGTCCATACCAAAGATGCTTGAATGGTATAAATATAAGGATATATGTATAACCAGTTGTTAATACTAGAAAGCAAAGGAGGTGAAGATGATTATGAGAAACAGAAGGATCATCATCATGAATGGAAAAAGATGGAGTCATATTTGGTGATTTTTAAACTGTAATTTAATGTCTAATTTGGACAGTTGTACTAATGACTTAGCTCAATGAGAACACATAACAGAATCATGTCAGTGACAAAGTAATTGCTTAAGCAGTCTGTTACCAACTTAATTAGAAGCTTGAAAATGTATTTAAGTCCTACTTACTCAAAAATGCTAATATTAAATATGGAAAAATTAGTAGAGTGGAGAGCTCAGCATCTTATCATATAACCACATCCTAAACCATTATATTTGCATAGGTTATCCACAATACTTTGTGATGCATTTGGGAAAATGGGCATTATTAAATACAACCTTACCTGACTAAGGCCATCTCTACATGTGCAGGTAAAGGCACAAATGGATCTAATACATGATCCAAACAACTGCACCTCAGGCCATGCCATACATGAAACTACACATCAGAACCAAATCACACTTTTTTAGCAAGAAGCAGGCTCCTATTTCTGAGGGGTCACACACAGCTAGGACAGAGACCTGCCAGTTGCAGGACTTGATGTGTACTTTTACATGTGCTCTGGGGGAGTGAGGGGCAGTGCTTTAATTTCAGCTTCTTTGAGAGCTACTCTAATTAAAGCACTACAATATCTTGTGTATCACAATCCCTGCATTTCAAAATGGTGTCGGAGGCACCTGAACTAAAGCTCATCAAACAAGCTTTAGTTTAAGCACCCCCACTGCCATTTTGAAGTGGGGGGAAGCTGATACATGAGATGCAGAGGCTAGCTGCTGTGTATAGTAATTAACTGAGACTGCTCCAACGTGATATAATTATAGTGTATTGGAACAACCTCAGTGCTTGTGTATAAGCACCCGACATTTTGACTGCATGGGAGGCACAGTCAGGACTGACAGCCCTATTTGGGCTGGGGTGTCTTGCACCCCCATGCCTTGGGCATCATAGCATCCATGCTACCCAAGGCTCAGAGGTATCACACTGGTCAAGATGCATCTCTGTCTCTTGGAGCCCTGCTAGCTAACTGGGCTTCCAGCCACAGGGGAGACCCTTCTACACATGCAAATTAAAGCTTGATAACAACCAGTTGTACAGTTATTACAAAGTTAGCATATTTTCAATGTGTAACTTTATAGCTGGTTGGAGCTTTTTACCATGTGACAAATATTTTGCACCTCTAGCTGGTCTTAAGGTAATCGCACAATTCCTGTAACATGTAGAGGGGGATCTCAGGTAATTTTCCCAACCAGATTTGGAACACGGTCTTATTCTTCTGTGCATACAATTCCTATTGAAGTCTTTGGAGTTACATTCATACCAGAACTTTATTTGACATATTATATATGATCTTGTCTCTTCGTGTCATTGTGTTTTAAATATACATAGGCCTGAAAGAATCTCACTGTTTTTCTGTTTTAGGGTGTCTGTCTAACTCTTAGCCCTTTTGTGAATACTGGTAAGAACCACAACCCTATCCATTTGATCCTACCCCACATGCACCAAGTGCACCATAGTCTTAAGAGGATTTTCAGTTGGTTAAATTAATTTCAAAAGGAAAAGTCTGTATCCTGGACAGAATCTTTTAAAGAATTGTGAACTGATTTGATCCAGTCTAACAACAGATGATGTAATAATGCCACTGAAGTTTTTTAGAAACACTGTTATTAACTTCAATAGATATCTCTTTAGGCTTTCTGAGTTTTCTGTATCTTAGTTGAATGGCGTGTAAATGAGAGAAGGAATATAGATCCTTTTGCTCTTAAACTTATTTGGGAAATGGATATAGTTATTAACAAGGATCTTGTTTTTCCCTGATTAAAAATTGCAAATTATCTTATTAAAAATCCAAAATGTGTGATAAAAATGAAAGGCCCCCCACAGACCTCCCCACCCCACCAGTGCTGCTGGTGAGCTGCACTACCCCCACAGTCTCAGCAGCCCTCCGGATGCCTCCCACAACAGCTCCCCAGACCCACAGACATGCAGACACTGGCACTCACCCCAGCAGGTAAGTGTATGTGAGAGGGAAGGGACAGGGCAGGATGGGGGAAAGGGAAGGTGCTGGGGGTGTAGATCAAGAAGCAGGGGGACTGTGCCCCTATGCCCACTCTGAGGAGCAGGGCCAGGGGATGAGGGAAGGGGTGCCACTCTGTGGGCCACACACATGCCGGCTGGCCTGAACAGGAAGTTCACACATGGAGGCCACCACCGCAAGTCTGCCACTGCACCCTGCACTACCATCCCACGGCCACCTTCATGGCTTTGTGGGCAAGTGGCACAAAAAGAGGCAGTGACAGTGTGGTAGCAACCACCGTGTGTGGGCCACATATGTGCTTCTGGGCCAGCAGATGAAATACAGGGCTTCCATGCAGTGGCATGCCCCAAAACTGGCTGTATGGCCCTGCAGCAGTGCAGGGTGGTGGTGGCTGCATGCAAGGTGGGGGGGCCTTTGCAGGTAAGTCCTGCCATTGTGGAGCCATGCTCTTTGTCCCTGGATAATAGAGGTAAGTGGGGCTTGGGAAGATGGTTGGGGGCTGAGAGAGTGAGGGGTGCTGCCAGCCTCAGGTGGCACATCGCAGCTAGGAGCAGGACTGGGGGTGAGGGCAAGGGTGCCCCTCAGTGTGGGGGTTTTGCAGACAAATGATGTGGGGTGCCGTGTGGTGGTGCCAGTCATATGCAGGCCTCACAAATGCCACCCAGCCAGCTTCCTAGGGGGAGGGGGAGAGGGAGACTGGTATGTGTCTGGAGCACAGCTCCGTGGCCAACTCTGCAGTCACAGCAAGGGATAGGGGTGCTGCGGTGGGGGGGCTGGGGCTTGAGGCTGCATGAAGCAGCCGCTACTGTTTACCTGGAGGCCTGTGTTGGCAGTGACAGCTACTGCCTATAAAACCTCCTGCTGCCACCATAGAGCTATGCCCAGAGATGTGTGGCCAACTTCTGGGTGGCAGCAGCAGTGTGGTGGTGGCCAGGCGGCACACAGCCAACCCTACCACAACTCCGCACTGCACTGCTGCCAGCAGCTGCACAGCTCCAGGCACAGCTGTGCCCTTCTGAGGGCATGAAGCCTGCCAAGTTTCAAGGAGATAAGTGCAGAAGTTTTGGGGAAACTGCACCCAAAATTTTTGAAAATAAAACTTGTGTCATGTGTATGTGTTAAGCCACAGTGGGTCAAAACTGAAGGCATGCTAGCCCCTGCTCAGGCCACAAAGCCTGACAAATTTCAACGAGATAGATGCAGGGGTTTGGGGGAAACTGTACCTCAAGCTGTGGAGAAGGGAAACTCATGACATGAGTGACACTGTGTGTGTGTTAAGGCACAGCAGGGTGAAAACTGCAGGCCTGCTAACTGCTGCTGAGACCACGGTGCCTGCCAGCTTTCAAAAAGATAGCTGGCAGGCAAAACTTGTGACATGGGGGCTTGTGTTAGCTAGCTACTCTGTTACACAGTCAGTCATGATTCACTCAGGGACCAGCTCAATACGCAGGAGCTAGCAAAGATAATGAGTTAATGAGCAAGGATTAACACTTACAAAACCACAGACTAAGGAGAGAAAAGAATCAATACAGAGCTGGGAACTCCTTCTTCTCCAAGATAGAGACAGCTAGTTGCACAAGCACCCATGTCACAGGTTTTGCTGGTCAGCAGGTACGGGTGCAGAGCCCCAGAACCCCCCTGCACCTATCTCCTTGACAGTTGGCAGGCTTCGTGGCCTCAAAAAGGGCTATCTGGCCTGCAGCTTTCACCTAGTATTCAACTTAACAGACACACTGTCACCCATGTCACGAGTTTAGCTTGTTTGCAGCTTGAGGTACAATTTCCTCCAAACCCCTAAACTTATCTCCTTGAAACTTAGCAGACTTTGCGGCCTGAGAAGGGGGTAGCATGGCTGTGGCTTAACACATACATGTGACACAGGTTTTGCTTTCAACAATTTGGGGTGCAGTTTCCCCAAACTCTCTGCACCTATCTCCTTGAAATTTGGCAGGCTTCATGCCCTCAGAAGGGGCTACTATATCTGTAAGTTTCATCCAAATCAGGCCCAAAATGACAAAGTTATAGGATGTTTTGTCCTTGGCTATTATAGCCTTGGGCAAAACATCGAAAAAGCGTTGAAACGGCAAAATGTTTGGACATGCCTCGTTTTGTTTCAAGGCTGTTTCAATCTCAAAATGGGTCAAAACAAAACTTGTGGTGAAATTTTGCACAGCCCTAGTACCTAACATGTATACTAAAATCTAGCCCTTACTACATCATTATTATATTAAAAACAAGAGTCAACTTAAGCCTTAATTTTAGTTTAAATTATAGCCTTGTCTAGATCTTTTGCACATTCTTTTACATTTTGAAAATCCTTTTATTTGGCAAAAATCCAGTTGTGTAAACAAATAATCTGAGTTATGAGGAAATTCAATTCATTAAGTTTTTTAAAAGATTCTGGAAGAGTTAAAATCTGTGAGTAATAGTCCAACAATAAATTTATAATATGGCATCATTTAAGATAAGAATAATATAGGTTTAAAAACCTCTGTAGAGATTAGGCATCCAAATAAAATGGATTAATTTAGCTCTTACTGTTATTATAAAAAACATATATATATCTACATTCTTATATGAGAATTTTAATATTTACTACCATCCATAACAAAATAACTTTTCTATAACTGTTTTATAAGTTGTATTTCATGACATGAAAGAAGGGGTGAGTCCAGACAAGCAGACATATGCAAGGTAAAACATTTCCCATGGGACAAATGTATTTGTGGTGCTGCTTTTTGTCTCAGGGTGTGCCTGATCCTGCTACACATGGCAAATTGACCTGGGTGGGGTAGAGGAGGCTGAGGACAGCACCTTTTCTGGTCCCAGCAGCCTTACCTGAGGTCTTGAGGACCTCCCAGGGCAGCAGCTGTGCTGAGCCAGCTGCTCAGAGCCTGCCTGTCAGCCAGATCATAGCTCTGGCTGGCCAGTTTCTATTTCTGGCAGCACCATTATTTTAGTGGCAGGATTTTTTTGGCTGTTGTTGTTTTTTTCATGTTCTTTTTTTTTTTAATTTTATACTGGGATCTCCTGGCAGGGGGGAAAACCCACTGCACTGCTAATTAGCAGCATGGTGATGTGTACATGTGTACCACATATAGTTTGTAGCACCTCAAAAAGCTTTGAGGCACTGCAGATCACATGTGTAGGCTCATTGGTACACATCCTAAGAGTCTGTCCTGTGAATTGAATTCTTTTGCAGTAGAGTCAGTCAACATTTTTCATCAGAATTATTTTCTGTTTTCATAAACTTAGGAAGTCGTGCAACTCTATGTAACTGGGAAACAGAGAAGCAAGGTCCTTTCATCTTCTTGCCCCATATTGTAGAATTTAATCAGGAAGAAGACCAAGATTCCATATCCACATCAGCATTCAGAGAAGTTTGTATCCAGGTATACCACTTTTCACCAAAGTACCATCATCACCAGGCTACCAACAAGGCATTACTATGAGTACCTGTTAAAGCTAACAAATGGGGCACCAAAAAGGAGAAATATGTGGGGACAAAAGGGGTATAAATGATAGAAAATGTAGCTCAGTAAAATGGACATGGTCCTGGAAGGCAGAAGTAACTGCACTTGGAACCATAATCCTGCCTCTCCCTACTCATTCTACTTTGCACAGTCTTTAGATAAAATGGCAGTGACTGATAGACAGAAAAAATGGCCAGACTGATGGACAGAAGCAAGGCTCATTTCCTTGTAAGTCAGTGTGGTGTCATTGAGTCAAAGCCAAAAATGCTGCAAGATATATAGAAGTTGAAATATTCCATTTTGGAAAATGTTGAAATAAAACATTTTTATTCTCATTAAAGATATATATATTTTTAAATCCCCTTTTTCTGGACAAATCATTTTCTGATTTTTTTCAGAAAATGCTCTTGGTCCAAATTAATTGGGTTTGTTTTTTAGCAAATAGAATATTTTTTAAAATGACATAAGCTCTAGTTAGATGCTTACTGAGGTTCCTATCTACAAAAACAGTGGGATTTTTCCCACTTCCCCCTTATTTTATTTATAGTCTACAAGTTTTGGGATACTGCTTAGCTTTGATCATACAGATGACTTATATTCTTATATGTATGCCAGGAATTGTTATAGATTCCAGGAAAATGCTGATTTGTTCTTTGCATTTCCCATGCAAAAGTAATAAAGAATAAAGTAAAGTAAGCAAAATATGACCATCCAGCTTTCCAACATTTAAAAATAAAGAATATTACTTTTTGCATTATGAGAAACAATACAATATCATAATTTAATCAAATTTGAGGACAAGTTTCAAAAAAGTCTGGAGCTTATTAGCACGGATCCTGGTTTTCTCTGAATTAAAAAAAAAATCCCCAATTTTCAGTTAAAAGTAATCTCAAATCCACATTTTTCTGTTATTTAAATGATTAAATGGTTTAGGTTTTTTTTTTTTTAAATCAGAGAACGTTTTAATTTTAAATTTAATTTAAGATTTTCTTTATCCTATAAATCAGAGAGAACCAAAGCTTCCTGTTTATAGGATAATTCCATAAATGGAAGTTATGTAGGATTCAGTTAGTGGATGCCCAGAAAAAATATTTAAATGTGTGGCAATATAAAGATATGGGTAAGTTTAACTGTCTGTTCACTAATTCTGACTCTGGCTAGCACTTTAATCCTTGAGTGTTCCTAGACCTGACTGCCCATGGCCTACTGCTCTGGTTTCTGGCTGAGTGAAGATAAGCCCTTTTATAAACGTGGGTCACTTTTATATGTGCTATGATGTATTCTGATTAAAACACTGCATGGTGCTTCAGCGTCTCATGTATTCATCATCCACACATTTCAAAGTGGTGACAAGGGCGCTTTACCTAAAGCTCACCTAATGAGCTTTAAAGTACCCCGTCACCATTTTGAAATGTGGGGCACTGAATACATGAGACCCTGCAGGCATTTTAATTAGAGGGGCTGCAGAAAGCTGCTCCAATTAAAATGCCACCCCTCCCCTGTCCACTAGATTTTTTAAACTAGATAAGAAGTTCATTTCCCTGACAGGTTAGTTACATGATAGAGATGTTTAAGAATTTGGAACCTAGTAAATTTGAAGGGGCCTCCTGATGTTCACTTAATAGTGTAGTTGGAATGTAATCCTCAGTCTTAACAATTGGGCCTCCAACCATTCCACATGTGTATGGAAGGCGATTGATTGTTGGGACTGTAGATGAGATCTCAGAAGGTACCAGCAGTGACATTACTGTGAAATTAGCAACTGAAATTGTTAAATGTACATAAATGAAAAGAGGGTATACCAAATTGTGATAGCATGTATTTAATAAATATGTTGAAAAGTCCCTAGATTTAATTGTTATATTTCCCTTTAATACACTTAGGGTCAAAGTTCATTCCACTTATTAGGCACATAAGTGGACTTTGGAAACTAAATGCAATCTTGTTTCACTCTGCTTGGGTCTCTGAAAAGTTAATAGAAAAGGCAGGCAGAATCTCTTCATCTTTGCTGTTTTTTGTGACAATGACAATGTATTAAAATAAAAAACAAACAGCAGGCCAGGCCTCTCTTGGTCTTTTGTCTGGTACCATGTAAACCAGTTCAATCTGTTCCATGGTTAGATTGTTGGTGACTAAATTGGTGCTCCCAGTTTGGCTTGCTTGAGTGTGGATGCCCACCAGGATTGAAAACAAGACCTGTCAAAGGGAAGAGATCACAAGCTAACAGCCATCCATACTTGGAGAGGAGATGAGGCACCACCAGGTCACTCTGCCTGAAGAATCACCAGTAAAGCAAAGCAAATCAATTAGGGTTTTTGCAACATCTAAGGTGCCCCAACAGTCACAGCAGCCTCTGGACTGACTGACTGCCTGATGCATTAAACAATTCTCAAGTATTTGACAAAAGTAGAACAGAACCACATTTTAACATCTATGGCCACTTAGGTGGAATAAGATCTGTACTATTGGCTTAGATTTTCCAATTTTTAGACAGGTTCTGGATGTCCAAATCTCTCTAGCAGTTTTAAAAATCTCTTTTGCTTGGTTCTTTTTCTCATTTAAATCAAAGGAAGAAAACTTCTATTGACCTTTAATTGCACGTAAGTGTTCTGTAAGTAAACTTTAGAAAAAAAGCAAAATAAACAGTATATGAAACTAGAGACAGGTTTGTTGAAAGTCTCTGGGGTAGGGTCAGAGCAGACAGCCAAAGGGTGATGTCATGGGGGTATGTACTGCAGACAACCAGATCAGGAGAATGAGGCCTTTTTCAAACACTTAACAGAAGATCACCCATCATAGACCCTAGTTCTCATGGGGGATTTCAGTTACCCTGATATCTGCTGGGAAGGCAATATGGTAGTGCACAGGCAATCCAGGATATTTTTGACAAACTCTGGGGGCAACTTCCTCATGAAAGTGTTGGAGAGGCCGACTATGGGCAGTGCTCTTCTTGATCTGCTGCTCACAAACAGGGAATTGGTGGGCAATGTAGCAGTAGAAAACAACTTTGGCAGCAGCAGCCACAAAAATGATTGAGTTCAGGATTCTGAGAAAAGGAAGGAAGGAAGGAGTACATCACAGCATGGACCCTGGATTCAGAAAAGTAGACTTCAATGCACTTTGGGAACTGATAGGCAGCATTCCTTGGGAGACTGGTCAGGAGGAAAGGAGTCCAGGAGAGCCAGTTGTACTTTAAAGAAAGTTTACTAAGGGTGGAAAAATGAACCATCCTGAAGTGCAGAAAGACTAGATGAGCTTGACTTAACAGGGAACTCTTCAATGAGCTAACACACAAAGCTTACAAGAAATGGAAACTTGAATAAATGACTAGGGAGGACTATAAGAGTATTGCTCAGGCAAAGAGGGATGAAATCAGGAAGGGCAAAGTGCAACTGGAGTTGCAGATAGCAAGGATCATAATGAGTAAAAACAAGGGTTCTCTATGTAGGTCAGCAACAAAAGGAAGATCAGGGAAAGTGTAAGTCTCTTACCTAATGGGGGAGGCAACCTAGTGACAGATGATGTGGAAAAGGCTGAAGTACTCAATGCCTTTTTTTACCTCAGTCTTCACAGGAAAGGCCAGATCCCAGGCTACTGCACCAGGTAACACAGTTTGTGGAGGAGGTGAGCAGCCAACATGGTGAAAGAACAGGTTAGGGATTGTTTAGAAAAGCGGGATGTAGGCAAGTCAGTGGGGTCAAATGTAATGCATCTGACAGTGTTGAGGAAATTTGTTTATATGATTGCAGAGCTTCTGACCATTATCTTTGAAGGCTCATGGCAACTGGGGGAGGTACTGAATGATTGGAAAAGGGCAAATATAGTGCTCATCTTTTAGAAAGAGAAGAAGGAGGATCCAGGAAACCACAGACCAGTTACCATCACCTCAGTCAGTGGGAAAATCATGGAGCAGGTCCTCAAAGAATCCATTTCTAAGCACTTGGAGAAGATTATTAGCAAGGATCCTCGTTTTCTCTGATTTAAAAAAATGCCCAGTTTTACCCAGGGTTCACTGATTAGCTGAACACTCCCTGGCCACAACAGCACTGCTCCCAGGTGGCTCCTAATCAAGGCTGGCCACAGATGTCATAGGTGTTTATATGTGAGGATTTCTCTGGATCAGTACAAGGGGACAACTGGATGTTATTGTGGGGGCCATAGATCCTTTTTGCCTGGAGCAGTTCTGTTTGAAACACCTGTCCTAATCCGCAGATTGGCTTGTTCAAATGAATGCTTTTGTCCCATTTTCTTAATGCTATAATTAAGTGTAGAGGTGGTATTTTCTAGAAAGGGGCCCAACATGGACTATCAGTCTTCTGGCATCTTTCAGTGCTCTCCCCCCTTCCCTCAGTCCTCAGATGAGCCTGCAATTCAAACACAGCTGAGTGTACTGGAGAGCACAGGGGTAACAGATCTGTGGGATGTCAGAGGACCTTTCAAAAGGAAGCATTTGTGTAGCCCCCACTAAGACTTTTTCAGATATTTTCTAAGGTTCAAAATAGGATAATGGCCACCCTAGACCTCATTAGTGCTTCAGTTCATTTCCATGCATTCTTATTGTTAATATCCAAGATCTATGCTACCTAAAGCAGGAGCTCAACATAAGAAATTTAGGGAAGGCTAAGTATGTGCAAGTTTATCATCTTCCAGGGCTCTGGGCTTTTTTATTCAATGTCTGCATTTCTGAGCTTCTGGTCTGTGTATGTAACTTTGTGTTATTCTGCACAGACAGAATCTTTGAAATTGTGGAGACAACTCTATAGCCTTGTAATCCTGGGAAAAAATCCTCATCAGTGGTGTTTACAGCAACAACAAAAATCTGACTCTTCAGAGTTTTAACTGAACTATCATCACACATCATCTCAACTTCTTATATGTTGCTGTGATGGTACAGCTATTTTTTTCTCCTCTTTTCTCACCTGTCTGGTGATTCTACATGATAGGATGATAACCCTTAGATAAAATGCAGGAAAAATAGCCAAACAAATGCATATAATTCATAGGTTTTGGGATACCTGCTGGAGAGGGCAGTTTTTCTATACCCCAAACCTTGTCATTGGCCTTGGAGTGTGCTCTTCCTGAATAATGCATCTCTGTTCAGGGTGACTGAACGCATCAAAGTACCAGCACCATGGACCAAATCTAATGGCTATTCAAGCCAAATCTGGCCATGGGCCATCGGTTGCTGGCCCTGACTTAAATGGCAGTACCCTATCTATTTAACTGCAGTTTTAAGCAATTTTGGATTCTATTCCACTCTCTTACTTTGCCATGTTTTAGTCTGATAGCCTGATGGTTTGGACACTCAGGAAGTAGAGATATTTCACCAAGAGAGATTTTGAACCTACCTCTTCTAATTCCT
Organism: Caiman crocodilus; assembly: GCA_030014935.1. Lineage (NCBI taxonomy): Eukaryota > Metazoa > Chordata > Crocodylia > Alligatoridae > Caiman > Caiman crocodilus. The sequence goes on along the minus strand of JAGPOW010003316.1, from coordinate 113,076,763 downwards.
ATCAGAATGCTCAAACCTTTTAGCATTCAAATTATTCATGCTGTGCTGTGCTGCTAGTGGCTGGTACTGTAATCAGCTTCATTGCCCTGTTCACAAAGGAGCCCTAAGGTGAAGGTTGGGGGGCTTCCTAGTTGGGGCAAAAGTGTACCTTTGTATCGTTTCCTGGCAATCCATTTTCTTCAACAGCTATACTTTTGCATTCTAGAGAGAAAGCTTTCTGCATCTTCCTATAAATGCTTGTAAGCAATTATATTGCATACCTGTAGGAGCAGTCAGCAGAGATATCCAGTGAGTAAAACACTCTGAACAATTTTTATACCCTGTCCTGCTTTGGGGCTGATATACTCTAGATCACCTCCACCACAAAAAAGGATAAAGAAGGAAACGTGTTTCCAGAGAGCATGACCACAGAGTTAGCATCCATCTCTGGGATAACAGAAGGCTACTTACTGAGAGAATAAGAGTGCTAGATATCTCTGTGGGAAGAGTAAGATCACTTGCCTGAGCTGGATATTCTGTTTGTTGTTTGGTTGGTTTTTGTTTTGTTTTGTTTTGTTTGGTGGGAGGGGATACTAGGAAAATGTATTTAGCTCTGTCTTGCATTCATCTACAAAGTTCAGTAAAGAGCATTTAAAATTTTAAAAAAATCCCTAAATTTATCCACTGAAACCACGACATGTAGTACTTACAGCAGTGATGGATTCTAAATAATGAAATTAAAGCTTAGCTACATTTGAAAAAGCCTGACAAAGCATGGAGGCTGTAGTACATAGTCCATACTCTACTCTCCCACCATGAGTTATGCGGTTGTAAATGGGAGATCATTTTCCTACAATTGTTTAGTCCGTGATCTTTTTCATCTGATCACTGCTAACAAGAATGTCAATTAGTGTCATCTGCGGTGAAAACCCTGCCCCCCCTACCCCCCAGGAATTTGACTGAAACATCTAAACTAAATATACAAAGGCTGTAGAAAAAAACTGTCAGATGAAAACATTACTAACTTGGATCAGAATCAGTCAAAGAATTTAAGTGTTCCACAGCTCTTTGGAAGAGATGTTATCATTTTTTTTCCTGTGTCTACCACACTGAAGACCTAATCCTGAGGGAATCTCTGAGGGACATTTAGTAATTACAACAACAGCCAGAATAGCAAAGAACTCTATTAATCCTCCAGGTTTATCAGCATCAGCATACATATACACACACAGGACAGTACAAGGAATATCTTGATTTTAGCAGATAGAGGCAGAAATATGTTGTGGTAAACATTTATAAACCTAAAAGCTTGTACAGCGCTCGTTAAACTTAAAGAAAAGGCTCCCAAGAAATCCGTTGGAAGTTAGACAAGGACTCTAATAAGAATAAGCAACATTTCTTTAATAGCTTATAGCTTTGCCTGAGAGTAAAAGAGAGTATGCTCCAAGTTGTAGCATTTGCTTCTGATTAAAGCAGTTATACAACTTTTTATTTGTCTAGCTAATTATTTATATAGCCCTCATGACCATAAATCTGTTCCAAACTTAACTAGGCTCTTAATGAACTCAGAAGCATGAAAGCAAATATAAATATTTCCTCATGGCCATGCTGCATGGTGGGTTAATCATCCAAAAGAGAGAAAATGCTTCAATACTTCACATTATTCTATACTATATGCTATCTCCTATGGACATGATTCTACTTTCACTGAAATGAAAGTCAAAGCTACTATTGACTTTAATAGTGCATGCTATGGCCTTCCTAGAAGATATTTAGTTGAAACTGAGTTACAAGTACTTTGAGTGATTCAAATTATTAGTAAATTCAGACAGCCTTGTGTAAGCCTTGTATGAAGTGAACTGCAAGCCCCCTCAGAAAGACAAACCTGCAAAACACCCCCAACAAAAAAAAATGAGACTAGGCAGCTGAATCGAAAATATATACAAAAAAAAAAGCTTGTCTATGCTAATGTTACTTGTGTTAGTGAACAGATATTTAAGCACCCCCTCTCCCAATTAATTTGGCTATTTACCTGTGTAAATATCTACTATAAGGGTTGCACAGTTGCAGCAAACCAAATAATCTGAATTTGACAAAATATCTGAGTAGGTTAGAATGTATCCTGTTTAAAGTGCTGTCATTACTGAGTCAGATAGTAGCAGGAAAAAATAAATACTGGTATAAGTCTCTGCCTGATCTAAATGACATCACACTTTTACTGGTATAAGGGATCCAAAACTGGTCTATATCTGTAACAGAACAGAAGCTCAGCACGCAATACCATCTGTACCCATAATAGAATGAAAGTTCAGTACATGTAGACTTGCTTAAAAATGACAACAACAACAAAAAGCAGTCTAAGATTTGCCTACCCCACCCTCAAAGGGTTCACTACCAATTTAAACTACCCAGCTTACAGAAAATTATGTAATTTATGTCAGTTTCACCTTGAGCTTTTAAAATGTCTGTATGTAGACTTATGTAATAGATTCAGGTTGCAGAAGGTTATAGTGATATCAGAAGATGAAGAGAAAGATCCAAAGTAAGTGGAGAAAGGCGGAAGAGACAGTGTTGGAAGAAGAGAGCCAAGTTGGGCTTTCATTTTGTAAGTTATATATGACTTTTTACAATAAACACTGAAATAATGGACTTGTGAAATACTCAGCATATTTTGTCAGTCCTCAGGACAAGATCTGGAGACTTTAAAAAAATCTAGTCTTACACATGGATTTTTGTCCCCAGTATCAACTGTGGTGGGGGGAACCTGGCAAGACCAAATATAATGTATTTACTCACACTTCACACCCAACTTTTACCCAAATATCACTTCTCTAAAAATTGGAGTCTCTTTCAAGCAGGGAAGTTGATTTTCTCTCCAAAATAGAAGCATCCTGCTTTAATTCCAACTCCACCAGAACGCAGTAGCATTTCTAGTCAGGTAGGTGAGGGAGTGACTTAATGGATCATCATACACATGGATCACTCTACAGCTGTAATTCTTGGCTCTCCTTTTTAATGGTTAATTTTCCACTAATACTTTTTCTGGCAAGTTTGCTGTCTAGTGGCTACCCTTGGCCTCCCTTCAGCTAGTTCACAGTCAGTTCTACGAACTATTGTTAGTCCTTTTAAAAAATCAGATCCAGTCTTCAGTGGTAGCTAGAATTATAAGTTTTATTTGAGCAGGAAGGGAGGTTGAATGAACTGAAAATTAGCCTCTCTCTTCTCTATGCAGCCATAAACTCTAGAAAAAAAAATCTCTCCTCATTCTGCCTTCTTAAAACCAAGGTGTGTGTATCTTATATGTAAGAAAATATAGTAGTTTCTTCTTTAATTTGTAATGTTTATAGCCATTGCTCTGGTCAGTTGCCCTTAAAGGGACATTTTTGCTTTTGACTTTGTCTGGACACTCGGCAACCTGCTGTGGTTGGTTCCCACAACTCTGGTACCTATTACATTTACAGAATGTTGTCAGAATACAAACTCTCTTCATTACTCTGTTATTTAAGCACAATGTCAGAATACAGCTTTTCTTTCTAGCACCCCCTTCTGAGACCTGACTCCATAATCCAGATGCAGACACTGAGAGTAGTTCGGGCTTCCCAGACTTTTAGTAGATAAAGCAAACCCTTACCCAGAGCAAAATCACAAGATGCTGTGGTTTACCCTTTACATCCTCAAGACCCCTCAACCCCATATCAACCCTTTTTGGAAGTTTAGACCAAGCTGGAACTAAAAAGACATCAAAGAAAACAAACCATCTTTAGAGTCAAAATGGAATCTGTAGTTTGAGATACGCTCTGTAGCCACCAAATATCAGTAAAATGCAATGACACATCTCACTGCTATTAATGTTGATCTTCTGTTCAGCAACTATTATAAATCTAAGTTCAGATATGAGTATAGATAATTCCTTAGTAAAGCTGACCTTCCATTATCAGTACTGTTGATGTGTGTTGTTCCAGACAGTTACCATTTGCAACAATATTCCATCATTTTAGGTCCATTGTTATGTATAATTTTTAAAGTTATCTAAAACATTTTAGAAATGTTTTCTTTTTTTAAAAGCCATAAAAATCCTATTTCACATTATGCAATCAAAAGGCACTTTCCCTGCTGTGTAAGTGTCCATTTTGCACTTTGGCAAAGCACAATCCCCTTACACCCTTATTGTGGGGGTGGGAGGGGAGATGCAAGAGGATCGGTGCATCGCAGAAGCAGTATCCTGAAAATTCACTCAGGGAGCAGGAGAGCCTGTTCACCTACAGAGGTTTTGAACCTATACTTTCTACTTCTTAGTACAGTGTCCTAACTACCAGGCCACAGCTAAAGTATCAGCTAAACTAATGACATAACAAAGGAGGAGAGACAGAAGAAACTGGCCCAGGTACTGATAGGGCTAGGGGATGAGAAAGCTAGATTTTGCCATAGCCACTCAGTTGCAGTCATCATGGAAGTGGCAACCAGAAGTCAGTGCTGCCTCTATAACTAGAAGCTGGCCTGAGCATTTGGCTGCATTCTTACACCACTGAACCAGACCTGCTACCTTCAGCCTTCCCCTTAAAGCTAATTCTATAGCCAACTAAGAAAGTGATCTGTGTGTAGGCAGGAGGACTCAAATAAGGCAGTGGTTGTGAACTACATGTGCACCCTTGTTTCCAGTGGGTCAGAAACTTGCCTAGTATTATCCATTTATTTTACTCAACACATATCACATACAAGGTGCAATACATCAGCTTCAAGAGAAGGATGAAGAGCAACAAGTACCTAATATATGGCCTGGTGGTTAAAGCACTTTTATGGGAAGCAGAATCAACCCACACAAGGGGGTGGCATACCCTCTTTCTAGGGTAAGTGCCCTAAACATTGGCCTGTAGGGCTAAAACATGGTGTGGGGAGGGAGAGGTGGGGAAGTGGTAGCTCTCCCTCTGATGTCAAAACCTTTTCTTGGTTTTGTTACAAGACTACAATTTTGGGGCTGAGCAAGGGCAGGGTTCTGTATACCTACCCAGTCAGACTTTAATTCTATTAAGTTGCTTATGAATCCACACCAAAATTGAATTACAAACTGTTCATAAGTGCTGAAAACAGCATTTACATAGGTGAGTAACTGCCATTTAGGTGCATCAAGTGAAATTGTAAACTTACAATAGTTGTATTAAAAAAGTACTGTAAGTTTACAATTACAAAATGTACTGCTCAGTCAGTACATTTGTACTAAATGACTGCTCAGCCAGTGTCTCATGTAGACATGGCCACCTTCTCTCAGAATGATGGATCCAGGGCTACTTTCTCTTAGTCTAGGAAAACAGAATATCTAAATGGTGGTTGAATGTGGGAAGCAGAGGATAGCAGACTCCTCTCCCCTTCCATGCCCCCACTTGCTTCATGTCTTCTGGCAAGCATTGTTTTGAAGATTCTTCAACACACAGCAGATACTTTATTTTTCAGTGGCTGGCTTCCCAACTTGCTCCAGTCAGCACTTGGGTATGTAATTTTGTATGCTAAAAAAGGCAATCCAGTAAAACTATACTAAGTATTTTGTTTGGTATTTGAATATGTTCATATTTTTGTGGAGGTGGTAGTCAAATGTAACATATAAATATTTGAAATGTCTCCAATATCACTATTGTTTGGATAGTACCAAAGTGTTCCTTAAGGTCTCATGAAAGTTTTAATTCGACACATTTAAAAAAAAATAATACACAAGTTTAGCTTGGAGGTATAAGTTCTGGTAACCTATACAGAAAGTTACTTGTAGCCTGTAGATACAATTTGATTCCCCTTAACCCATTTGTTCATATGAAAGCATTCATTTTGACAGAAATATCCACTCTCTTTACATTATGCCTTCCCAAACTCATCAGTTAATTGAAAGTTAAGTTTGGTTTTCTTACGAAAAGACTATGAAAAGAGCTTTAGTTATTGAGGATTATGCTTTACCTGAACAGCTATTACTGGCATAATTTTGTTTTGCTTTGTTTGCTCTGCAAATCTGAATTTGCAGAGTTTATCCTTGATCCCTTTGCTGTCAATGAAATATGTCCAGATAGGCTAGGATCCTTATTTAAACTCTAGATAAATAAAGATTTAACATGTAGGCTTTCTGGTTTTGATCCAATCTATTTACACTCTTATTGCACAGTTGAAAGTCTACGGACTTAAAATGGTGATGTTCAGATTTACTCTGAAATAAAAATCAGATGGCATACAGTGAAAGCCAGCATACAAAAAACAAACAGAACATGAAAATAAAAGGTGACTTTGCCTTATTGTCAAAACTATACGATAGACAGATATATACTATGAAATATAAAAACAAGGCCATAATTATAATAACGAGTCTATTTAAGGCTGAAATACAAGATAACTCAATCTGAAGTTCCCAAGATATTGTCAAACACAGATGTTTCCGATCTCTAATGCACAAGTTTGCTAGGAATGGGCAGTGAATTATTTTGAAATTTAAAAAAAAAGCATTTTACTCAAAATCATTGAAAGCATTGAAAAAAAAGGAGTTGACACAATAGATTTTAAAAACATTAAAAGCTAATACCCTTTATAAATAATTTACATACAATTGTCCTTGATAAAGCTCTCTTTTCTTGTTATCATTTTTGTGTACATTTTGTTATTCTTTTAGATGAGAGCAGTTCAGAAAACAGACTAAAGAGCAGAATATTTTTAGATTTGACCAATCCAAATTAGAAGTAGCTAGTAATACATGGGGGAGATAGTAGTATTGTTGAAACTAAAACTAAACTATTGAAACTAAAACTAAACTATTTTCGTTTTCAGTCTGAAATAAGTATAAGTTATGTTATCTATTTTCCCTTCAAAGTATATCTAAAAGAAATGAAATATTGTATGCAGACATGTGCCATTTAAATATTTAATCAGATGAGACATTATTTAAACTATCAATAGCATTTGTCAAGCTTCCTTGTATTTGTTTCCTTATCTAATATACAGCAGCTATTCATGATCTACTGATGAATCAAAACTGTAAAAGAGTTATCATCAATGAAAAGTAATTTTAGGGCAGACGTGCCTAAAATACACTCTCCTGTGGTCTAGCTACAGTCTGGCAGACAATTCAACAACACAGTAGTACCTCTTACACAGTAGTACCTCCTTAACTACTATGTTATACAATACTGAAGCTGAATGTCACACTCATAATACATGTCCGATCTCATTATGAATGAATAGAAGGTTATGTAACAAATCAACACTGGAGTTGTGTTATATAATACTAGGTTACATAACAGTCAACAATATAAATCAATATGAAGTTAAGTAACAAGAAATGGTTAAGAACAGAGTAAGAAACCTTCCCCCTCCCCCCGCCAAGTAACACATGTCCACAGCAAAAATAAAAAGTGCTTGAGAACATTTTGGGATTTAGAATAAGAGATACAAGGCCCAGCTCATAACAATTTGTTATAAAAAATGTATACAGCAACTCTTAGTCTTATACTTATGTGCCAGTATAAGCGTAACATGAATAATTTTTATGCCAAACTTCAGAGCAAGTTGTCTATCCTTTGAACCAATGAAGCTCTGGAACAGCTCCCCAGTAGGAGAAAAGGGCTCAACATTTAAAACTATGTTTAAAATGGACACTACAATGTTTACTAAAGGAATTATATCCCAATGTGCCTGGAAGAGCGAAGGACTGAGCTCAACAGTCCTATAGATCCCTCCTTTCCCCATCTTAATCTTGTGTTAAAGTTTGTGTTAATATTCACTTAATATGTGTTAACTTTCACAAGTTGTAGATTTAATTTCGAATCCCTGTTTATGGTTTTCAAGTTCACAGATGTCTATAGGTAAAAAAATACATTATAAAAGATATATTTTTAAAAGTATGGCTACTAGTTTCATTTTCTACAAAATCATGTGATTTAAAGTGAACAAAATAACTTTACTGGCTTTCCTAGAGATCTCTGAACTTGATACCTGCATGGAATTTTTGTATGTTGTCTATGATTACCGTCTAACAACACATGTTAAAGTAATACCACTTTCAGCCCATGTAACTGTAACACACCCCAGGAGCAGCCACAATGCCTCCCAATGGCCACATGGTCCCTGCCTAGCTCTATTTGTAAAATATCCTTCCTTTATTCTTTGCCTGCCACACATTGTTCTTATTAAGAGACTGCAAGAGAGAGGCTTCCCACCAGCAAATCCCCTCTTACCAACTTCCCTGATCTCACCAATCTCTCCTGTTAAGTTAGCCGTCCTGGCACACACATGCCCCAAGGCACTCCCTTTCCTCCCTTTCTGGGGATTTGGTCTTGCAAGTTTCCACCACTGTCCTCTGGTTGGTCCCTTAGCCAAGGCCCAATGTCCTGGACTTGGTTTCTGGGCTCCAGGTTCTGCTCTTGACCTCTGGGTCCTTTATTTCTGCTACTCCCAGACTTTGGGCTCCCTGACTTTGTTGCCTCTAACAGATTCAAATCCAGGCCCTGTTACCCCAAGCTTTGCCCCTCTCTGGGTTCTTTCCATGCTTCTTGGACTCCAGGCCCCCTGGCTATAAGCTCTTCCCTTCTCTGGTATCACTTTAGGCTTCTTGGGCAAAGCTGGCCTCCCTGGGCCCTATCTTTGCCCTGAGCCTGACTTCCAGGAGGAGTCATGGCTCATGCTTCCCCCTCCCCCATTCCAGCACTTATGGGACCTTCAACCCACCCATTTCTAGTTCCACCCAAGCCACTGATATCAATCTCTAACCTAAAGTAAGCCATCTGTCTGTAACACACTTTCTGAGTTGGATCTAAGCACAAATCCCAGCTCTTATGCCATATCAGTATCACTCAGCTTCCCACTACCCTGAATCCTCTTCCCTTGAAATATCAGCAACTTTCTACTTGCATATCTCCCAGAGTAGTTCATGCAGCAGCTTTTCTGCAGGTCTTTCCTCAGAAGCTCCCAGAGCCATACTGACGGCTCTGACTCAAGTCCTGGGTTTATATAGCTGGAACCAAAGCCATGCCCCATTTCAGTCATGTGACTCCTTGGCTGTTTCCTGATTTAGCTTACCAGTTCGACCCCAGAAAAAAACTTAATGCTGCTGGCTTTTGCTGTCATATTGCTTGTAAATCCCCAGGTGCTTGTTCCCTGGTCATTCATAATGGGAAGGTTTCTTCCTCCTGGGACTCCTCCTATTGCTTCTTTACCCTTAGAGTAACAGGAGCCTCTGGCTCTCTTCCAGCCTGCCACGCAGCTGTTTATCTTCACAGCTCATCATGGTGGTGGCTATAATGGCTTTAGTCAGCAAACATGCTTTTTCAGATAATGTTACTTTTATCAGTGTATTCATTCTTCACCACCACCTTCTCACACTCATATACATGCACACAAACACAATTATTATTATTTTTTTATTATTATTTCTTGGTGCAGCAGGAAATAAGGACTTCAGAAAAATATCTGATCCAGTTGTTTGGAACATTTACTCCCACATGCTTTAAATGACAACTTTATAATCAAAACATACAGCTGAACACAAGAACATGATGATGCTTAATCTGCTATAAATTTGTGCTTGTTAAGCCCAAATGTTACAGCATTATATCTAATATAAATGATTATTCACTTTATTCATATTTTTAACAACAGCGTTTTTCCTAATGTCTTCCTTACCTTCCAAATAAATAACAACAACATTTCAGCTGAACTCTTGATCCAAGAGAAAATCACGTTATATTTTCAAAATGCCTACAGTGCTGGTACAGTCTATGTCTGCAACAAGTTTTTGCTAAACAATGTGAAATTGTGAATTATTTCTGGAGAATGACTGCTCAATCAATCGCCATGGTATCTTACAAACATACTTAACTATTCAAATGCACCATATGAATTTTTTCTATACTACCGAACTGGGAAAGCTGCAGTTAACATTTCTTCACAGCAAAGATCTTTAATAGATCACATAAATTCTATATCTAGAATGAGATTTTGAATATTTACAACCACCCCAAAATGTTAAAGGGCATAATGGTCTCATCTAAATTAAGGGGATATAAAACATAGAAGAGAAAGGATATCAGTCTAGATCCATTTTGTGCCTTTTGTGAATTTAAGGGGTTTTCAGCTCCTCTGTAATTTTGGGATAATACCTGTGGTTCAATTGCAACGTGTCCAATTCCACAAAATTGATTTATGCAGCTACTTTTGTACACACTGGGCACAGCCACATGTTCATTAATGTGCCTTTGCTACTATGCATTAAATTTAGTACCTCTAATGTAGGGGTGGGCAAAATATGGCCTATGGGCTGAATCTGGCCCACCAGGCCATTCTATCTGGCCCTCAGGGCCCCTAAAAAAATGAGAAAATTAATTATTATCTTCTCATGGTTGCCTGTCAAAGATGACAAGTCACCAGCAGCAGCAGGACTCAGGAGGAGCTGGCAGCATGGCCCAGTGACAGCAGCAAGGCCTATCCGGTCCCATCACCCCACCCCTAGATCCTCCCAGCCTCAGCCCCAGCCAGAAGCTGCTGTGTAGTAGAGGCTTGTGGCCTAGGACCCTGGGGCTGTTTGTCCCCACTCCTCCATCTGAGAGTGGAGGCTCAGAAAAGAATGCGCAGAATGGATTGCGGGGGGAGGGGCAGGGCAGAGGATCATGGGGGCAGTAGGAGCCAGCCCAGCTCAGCTGGCACCTTGCGGTTCCCAGCTGGATTCTGCTGCACTGCTGCCATGCAGCTAGGAACCATACACTCCTAGAGTCAAGGGTGAGTGGGAGAATGGAGGATAGATGGGCAGGTAGATACAGCGTGGAAAAGCAGATGGTGGGGAGTGATGGTGGTGGGCAGAGAAGGAAGGGAAGCAACATTAGAAAGGCAGTGGTGGCAGGCATGGAAGGAAAGTGGCAGCAGGCTGGAGTGCAGGGCCCTGGGGACTAGTTCAGCAGCAGCAGGAGCCAGCTGCAAACCACAGAGGCTGGGCTGACTCCTACTGCATTCTGCAGTCCTGGTATTGCACCTTGATACTGCACACTGCTGGGAGGTGCCCAGCTGATCCAGTTGGCTCCATGCCATGCCAGCTGGCTCCATGTTGCACTGCCTTGTTTCCAGCTGCAACACAGAATGTAGCAGGAGTCTCAGTGTTGCAGCAAGGTACTGCACGGCATGACACGGATCCAACTGGGCACCTCCCAGCACCATGCAGTTCCTGGTAACATGACACTAAGGTGACCTGGGTCGGTCCAGCCCCTCAAGGCACCATAAGGTTTCCAGCTGCAATGCTGGGACCTATGCAGTATGGCATGGACCCAGCTGGACCAGGCCTGTGGTGCACGGTTCCCAGGTATAACATCAGGACTCGCACGGAGTCAGCCTGGCCCAATGGCACACTAATGCCAGAAGCTGTGGGGAGTTCCGCACCATCAGACTGGGCCAGCTCAAAGTGTTTCTGACACTACCGGCAGGAGCTCCACCTGGAGGCACAGAACCAGAGTCCCACAAGCCCCACTTTCCAGCCAAGAGCTGTCTAGTGCCCTCCCCAACACTCCAAATCCACACACATGGACATACACAAACATATGCAGTCCCACACAAACTCTATATCCATCCACCCACATGCATACCTCCCTATCCTCCCACATATACACACACTGCACACATACACCCACAGCAACCCAGAAAAGCCTCCCCCACAATGTAGAAAAGTAAGACTTCATTTTGAGCTATTATACAATCACTTTTATATACACAGCCAAAATACACAAATCAGGACAAAAATATATATTTTTAAAATAAAATATGTTTTTGTAGATGTCTGCTTATTAGTACATAATTTAGGGGGGTTGGGCTTGAAGATAGCAACCCCCCTTCCAAAAGGAGTATTTTCAGGGCAAGGGGAGGGACTTCCAGTGGCAAAGGTCAGGAGGTAAGGAATGGGACATCTGGTCCCAAGATGGTGACTAGGGAGCAGGGCACTTGTTGAGGGGTGGCACTACCCTTGTGACCCTTGATAGTTCCCCAAATTCATTAAGTGGCCCTCCAGCCAAAATAATCGCATGCCCCTCCTCTAATATGAGGTGCTAAATAAGTGCTCATTATTCTGCCCTAATGCACAGTGGTAGAAGTGCATACTTTTTTATTGATGCTTAATGTGTTGTAGCCCATTTTTGCTGTGCATTATTGTATTAGTACAGTTTTTGATGTGTTGCTTTGATGTGCAGAAAAATAGGCAACTGCACATTAAAGCACACATATGGATGCACCCACTGTCACCATACCCTTAAGATTAAATTACAAAACAGTGATGAGGAGGAGGACAATCCCCCGACATTTTGCATTAGCATTTTAGGGACTCAAGCAGGTTGGAACAGAATCACTATTAGGTCCGCTTATATGCTTTGTAAGATGGACTAGAATCTGGAACTAGAATATGTCTTGCATCAAGAGCATAATTCTTCTCAGAGAAGTACCTAAATCACAGTGGCTATGTCTACACAAGATGCTGATTGTGTAATCGCTATTGCTCAGTCATTTAGTGCTTCCATACACATAGACTAAAGACCATTCAGTAAGCAGCGTTACTGCACAGTAGTGTTATTGAACAGCTTTTAGGTAACACTGAGTACGCAGTAGCTCATTATTACAGTGAAGAAGTATCACGTCATGCTTTGTGCCACATGAAGCTACTGTGCAGCAGTAACAAGCTACTGCATAGTCAGCATCTCATATAGATGCAGCCAGTGTATAGATTAATATCTTTCTGTTATGCCAAGATCCAATTCCCTGATAAAACATAACTGAAGAGTAGTAGTCCCTGGATCTTCTTCACCAGTCCCTTACTCTCACAATAGATCCTTGCTAATGCTGGATTAAGCCCTAAGGAAATGTGCCTTCTGTAACTGGTTCCAATTCTAGGGGAGTTGTAGTAGGGATTAGACATACAGTCTCATCAATTGTGGATGCATGTGGTTGTGACTATCACTGAGCAACAGTTATAGTCTGATCTGTGCCAGTGACCTTCCTGAACCCAGAAGTATGTAGTAGTACCTATTATTATCGACTGTACGGTTTTATGTAGCAAGTCAGAGATAGAATTAATGACCTTTACTAAAGTTTTCAGATGACTCCTGTTCACATATCACACATCTCCAAGACAGATACTTGTGAGCTCCTGCATTAAATCCCCCTGTAGGATCACTATGATTAGCACCATGGCCACAATTTGACTGATTATGCATTGAATAAAATCATCCATATCTAGGCATCTGGCCTCACTATTTCTACATGGAGTGGAGCACAGAAAACGGGTGAAACAGTCTGGGATTGAAGGTGCCAGGACACAGATTGTGGCAAATAGATTGTGGAGAGGACTCATTTGTGAAGCATGGTTTACAAGGCCTGAGTCCTCCATAGATTGGTCTGCAACCTGGTGATTTATGGCTTGCAACTCAGTCCTGGGGAATTGGTGTGTCTTACTGTGTTTTCCTTGTACTGTCCATTTAAGACCAAAGCTTTCACTCCAGGGTTCAGTTTGCTTTGTGGCAGTTTTTTTTAGCACTGGGGACTCCATTTCTTTGCCACGAGGAGCCAGAGGCCTTCTTGATTTCTCTCTCTTCACAGGACTGGACTGGGTCAAGTCAGAGGCAGAGCAAGTATAAGTTCTGCATGCAGACACTGAAGGCAATGTTAAGATCCATCCTGGATATGATTCCAGAGAATTATAATAATAAATAACTATTAGTTCAACCCAGGAGTGTTCAGAGTGTTGTTGCTAAACTCACAAAATATCAGGAATTTATTTTGAGTAGCAAAGAATCCTCCTATGTACCTGCAAATGTGCTCCATGGTTGACCTCTTAGAAGGTTCTGGATATTGGTAGTGAGACACCTGTAGACATTTCCTTAATCATTCCAAAGACACCATGGGATTAGAAAGGTGTTTCTGTATATCCAGCAGTTGGTACACATCTCTGAATTTTATATATATAGATATATATATATATGACATAGTCTGGTGTTGTTTTGTAATCTTGCTGATACACATAGTATCATAGTATCATAGTATCATAGTAGTTAGAGTCGGAAGGGACCTGGGCAGATCATCTAGTCCGACCCCCTGCCTTGGCAGGAAAGAGCAC
>JAGPOW010003316.1:112984330-113059310 GCA_030014935.1 Caiman crocodilus | reverse complement strand
ACTACTTCACAGTTAGGGTGGCTAGGACGTGGAACCGGCTTCCTAGGGAAGTGGTTCTTGCTCCTACCTTGGGCGTCTTTAAGAGTAGATTGGATAGGTTCTTGGTTGAGGTCCTGTGACCCTAGCACTCGTTCCTGCCACTGGCGGGGTGTCAGACTAGATGGCCTGCTCTAGGCCCCTTCTGACCCTAGGCACTATGGTGATACTATGATACCATAGTATCATTTCTGCTTCTTTCTTTGTCCATTGCTTCACTGTCAGGATAAGGTCAGTCTGTGAGAAACATTTCCCTGCTGCATCTCCTCTTGTGAAGGTTACTTTTTTCTCCACTGGTTCTCTTTCTCTTGTATCCTACAAGTCATTGTGTGTGATTAATCTGTTTAAGAACTTTGATAACTTCTTCCTGCTTGTCCCTCACTCTTCTGGACTTGTATTTGTTGCCATAAAAGGAAACTAAATTACCAAGTATTCCCTCAGTCATGTTCATTTCCAGTTTTTTCCAGGAATCTTCACCTCTCCTCTCAATCTACTGGTGAATAGAATTTTATGATCTCAATCTTTTTTTCATTCATTTCACACATTATTTGTAGTATTCTCACCCACACCTACTTCTTTTGTTCTCTTTACCTTGATGCTTGGGCTCTTTATTAGCACCGCTATACCAGTTGCTCTACTAATGTTTGAACCAGAACAGCTAAATGGGCCCCACTACCATCACTTTATAGTCTTTGTAGGGGGCTTGGGTTTTTTGGGGTTTTTTTGCTGGTATTGAACATTATTGTATATGGATAATATCTAGATATGCTTTGATCATAATCTATCTGTCCGTATTTAATACACATCAGGTGCATTACACATGCTACACAGCATGAAACAATAAACTCTGGATCATATCACATCAGAGTTTATACTCCTGGGCACCATGTTTACACATGCACCCTGGACAATAGCATGTTAAGCCAGCTCAGAGCATCTCCAGCTGACAGGGGGTAAGCTTGCCATCCCCAAGCTGCTCTGACCCAGCTCAGTGTATTGTGGAGGGGCAGAATGGGGCATGACGACCTTTCAGTGTGGGGCTAACTGGTAGACAGCCCCAACACTGAAGCACCTATGCCTCAGCCATCCCTGTCATCATCTACACATGTATTGCTGCACACTAAAGAACTCTGCCATAGGATAGTACTTGTACTTACAGGACACATTGGAGCAGACTTGATTAATCAAGTCTGCTGGAGCATGCTAGTTACTAGGGGTACGCAAAGCTTTGGCCACCGATTCAATTCACAGAAGATTTGGACCAATATGGCAGCCAAATCTTTGAATTCAAATCAAATCAGGAGTCCCATTAAAAGATCTGAATTGATTCAAAACATCCAAATTGATTCAGAAAAGACATGGCAATTTGGTGATTAGGAAGGTGGTCTTGAAAGAAAACAGAAATTGAGAAGGGGGAAGGAGAGGGGAAAAGACTGCTCTGATAATGATATCTGTAGCTGTCCAGTGATTGTGATCTTTCCCTGAGTTCCCTTCCAATCAGTGCTCTTGGGGAGGGATGTAGAAACATCATATAAGGCTTTGTGTAAAGCCTTTCTCTGCCTTTTGTGAGCTGTTTCCGTCTGGAAGCAACAGCACATGAAAGGTACTGGTTGCAATGGCTGGCTTCCTCAGTCAGTCTCTCTAGAACTCCACACAACTGATGCTGGAAAAGCTGGTAGAACAATAGAAGGCCATCCATGAGATGAGCTTGGTTGCAGAGATTTGGATCAGCGAGCCCCTTAACAAAATTGAGTGGGATACTGTCGCAGGGCATTGCGCTGCCCTGCTCCTAAAGGAAGAAGTGACTGAGCAGTGCAGCTGCGGGTTGCCGGGGCAGCTGACTGGAGAGGGCGGGGCTTGGCTCGTATAAAGTCCAGAGCCAGAGTCAGGCAGGCAGTTCTCTGCCAGCAGCTGGAGAAGCAGGAGCTCTGGGGAAACAGAATGAGAGTGTAGTTCACAAGAGCTCCAGAGGCGGTAGCAAGGATGTGGAGCAGTAGCCAGGAGGCTTACATTGTTATGGCCAGGTGCCTTAAGTTTGGTTATAGCCAGGAGGCTTGTGTTATGTTTTGTTGGTATTGAATTACACCGGTGGTTTGGGCAAGGCTGTAGGAGTGGAGGAGGCCTCAGGGGAGACCCACAGTAAGGTGGGGATCCTGGCACCATGGGGGCGCAGTAATCTCTGGGGCAACCCACAGTAGGGTGGGGCCCTAGCGCCCAGGAAGGGGTGCGATATCCTCAGGGGCAACCCACAGTAGTGTGGGGCCCTAGAACCCAGGAAGGGGTGCAATTCAGTGCCCGTGGGGGCACAGCATTCAAAGGCGCTAGTGGGGGCACAGCAGCAGCATGGAGGTGCGGAGACCCCAGCCCCAGAGAGGGGGCATCTAGATAAAGAACCCAAGTTGGGCATAGCAGCGCTAGCCCAGTGAGGGGCAGCAATGAGGAGGGGTTCAAGTTGGACTTGGCAAGCCCCAGGGAGGTGGCAGCATGGAGAAGCCCTAGAAAGGGGGATATTTTAATGAGAAATCCAAGTTTGGGCACAGGGAGTCCCTGAAGAGGGGCTGCATTGGCTGAGGGGATCCAAGCTGGGCACAGCCAGTCCCAAGGAGGCGGGTATTTTAATGAGAAGCCCAGGTCCGGGCATTGGGAGTCCCCGACAGGGGAGCCGCATTTCTTTTGGAGGCCCAAGTTGGGTACAGTCGGTCCCCAGGAGGGGGGCAGCATTCAGAAGCCCAAGTTGGGCATGGTCAGCGCCAGGCAGGGGGCAGTATTTTAAGGAGCCCAGAGGGGGCACGGTGAGCCCCAGAAGTGGGGAGTGCCACGTTGAGAAGCCCAGAGAGGGCATGACGAGCCCCAGAGGGGGGAGCGCCACATGGAGCACTAGGAAGGCCCAGAGTGGGTGAGACGGTAAAGGCAAGTCTGGGAGAGTGGGCAAGCTTACAGAGAAGACCCAGGGAAGCAGGCAGGCATTGTACTGAGGTGGAACAACGTCTTTTGCACATAGCCCTAAGGCTAGGGTGCCGAGGGGGACACCTAGTGGACAGTCGGGGAGCTCACGGACTGCTCACGGAGATGGAGGTCCCGATACGCCATGCCCAGGGAGGTAGGAGGCAGCCTTCCTATATAACTTATGTCATGAAAGTTGTGGCAGGAGAGAATTAGAGGGTGTCCTTGGGCCGGCTTGGACACGGTGCAAGGGACCTTCAGGGGGATCACGACACCCTGAAGGTGCTGCCCTGTCACAGATACCATCTCCCAAATCTTGGTGGTCCTCAAACTATTCCTTGAGGCCACCAAGAGCCTCAGCACTGGTGATGCCCTCCTTAGATAGATGATCCTCATTGTGAAGGAGCTTGAGAACCAAAGAAATATGTTCCAGGGGATCAATGTACTTGGCTGGGGCAGGCCACTTTCAGCAGAGATGCAGGTACTGGTGAAGTGGCTGAAAAGGGGCATCAAAAATGGCTGGATCCATTGCGGTCCAGTATGGTCCATGTGCTGGTGGACATGTGCAACCTGAGGGTGAAGGAGAGCATGTGCAGCAGCAAAACCCTTGAGCACTGGACAGAGGTGCTGGTGAATGGAGTCAGGGAGGCAGAAAGTCAGAGGCAGGAGGATGTGGAAGACAGATATCCACTGTCCCATGCCAGCACTTCATTCACAAGCCAGTCTCCTCCACCACAGGTGCTGCCAATGCCAATCAACCTCCTTAATACAAAAACTCATGGACTCAATAGAGACATTGGATTTATGACACACTAGAACCAGCCTGACATCTGACTCCCCCAGGTATATCTCCACTTGTATCTCCTACATCCCCCTTCCCTGCCCCCACCTCCCCCTCCAGCCTGTCTCTTACCCCCTGATGCCTCAATTTACATTTTCACTGACTGGATTTCTTGCATATCAGCCCAGCCTATGGCTTCTTTACTAATTCATTCTATGTAGGAAGAGCACACACACCAACTGCAGATGCTTCCTAAGCCTGACAAAGGGTTTTTAAAACCAAAAGCTTACCAGAATATATTTCTCCAACTGTTCTGTTTGTCTAATAAAAGATATCACATCCAGTCAAAGAACCTTGCCTGCCTGTTCCTTAGACCAACTTGGCTACAACCAAGATCCAGACTGTCCCTGGATCTTCTGATTCTACCACCTGCTTCTCAGGCTCTGCAGCTTCTTCACAAGTGCCTCTCATTCCCTTTTTCCTTCTGCTCTTTGTTCTCCTCCTTTCTCTGCTGCCTTGCTCTGTTTGCAAAGGACTGCAGAGAGGAGTAGAACACATTTTCTTCTTCCTCAGAGGTTTCAGCAGCTTTTGTCCTTACAGTCCTTTGGCATGTGGCCCTTCTTTCTACATATTGAGCATATGGTGTAGGGACAGACCAAAGCTGAATGCTCCTCTTCACTATTTTTATTGCACAGCTTTGACTGACCATAGTAAATCGTAAAGTTCCTGTCCCTCTAGAGATATTGCTGGTGGGAAGTGTCTCACTCCCCCAGGAATTTCTGGGTTCCCCATAGTGGGGAGTGAGCCTTCCAAGCCCCAGTCCAGATCCCATCAGGGCCCTACACCTCTTTGATCTTCTCCATCTTTTCAGAGAACTTGATGAACAGATTTTTATGTCTTCTTTCTTCATTGCTAAGTTAAACATCTTTACAATCACTACACATTCCTGGTTCCCCTTCAGGTAGTGCAAGTGAAAGAACCGAAGCCCTGGGTCCTCTCTCTTCTTCTTGTACATCTCCCAGAAATCCTTAAAGCCCTAGAAGTCTTGGAACACAAAGCCTTTTAGGCACTTCTCAGCCCCCAAACCTAGGAGCATAGCCTAAAAAGAATTCTAAAAAGTGCTTTTTCCATTCAGCCTGGAAAGATATTGGAATTATAATCTATAGCTGAGAGGCAAAATCTTTTTCAGGAGGATGACAAATTAGGGTGAAAATAAACATCAGCAGTGAGGCAAATGCAAGTTACACTTTAAAAAGTTTGTCTAAACCCCCAGGGTGTTTTAGTTTCCAGTGAACTGTAAGTATGTTGGGTTTGCTTGTTTGTTTGTTTTGTTAGTTTATTTACTGCATCACCCCAGATCATCAGTTATTTTGCTCCTGGAAACTGTTACATACTTTTGCAATTTAATTACAGCTCACACTCTTTGACAGGATTACATATCTCACATGTTTTTCTTTTTGCAGAAAAATCATTCTGTGATGGAAACTTTGGTTTCAATCTGATAAAGATACCAATACTAACAAAAAAAAATCTTCTTTATAGCTTTTTACAAGTTCTATAAAATGCTAAGCCAGGATTTGTAAAAGCAAACAAAAACATGTTTTATGAAGTACTTTTTAATTCTTCTTAGGATTGAAGTTTGATGCTGGCCAGTTCAGTGAATCAAGTCATGTTTAACAGGTTATTTATGACCACCACGTAAATTACAATTAATGTGCAATACAACTCTCCAAATGTCTGTTTGATTGCTCGTAGACTGACAGTGAAGAAATTGAGTGCTACATTATCATATTGCAAAGCACTGAGGAATCTGCACATCATTATCAAGTGATATAGATGAAACTGTCAAATCAGTCTCAAGGTACCTACTGTATCCAACACAAATACTGACTCACACTAGCAAGGAGTACAAGATCATTCTCCTCACTGACTTCAGTGCCAAATTTGACCTGGAAGTCTGGAGAGGTACCATTGGGAAGGAGGGAGTAGGAAAAGCCAACTCCAAAGGTATCTGTCTCTTGAGTAAATGTATGGAACATGATCTTGTCATCACAAACACAGTCTTCAGACAGAGTGACAAATACAAGACCACGAAGAGACACCTTTAAAGTAACAGTGGTTTCTTCTGTGGCTGATAGGCTTGAATGTTATGCTTATAACAAAAAATATAGTAGTTCAAGTTCGGTTGTGGGCAAGTGATCTTAAGTCTCAATTTATGGCCCTCACAGGGTTAAAATTTTAGATGCCTCAGTGGCTCAATTGGTAGAGCATTAATCTGCCAAACCAAGGTTTATGAGTTTACATCCCACCTTCTGCAGGCTTTACTTCCACATCTATTGAGGGGAACTGGACATATTTAGTCTAGAGAAGACTGAAAAAGAATTTAATAGCAGCCTTCCCCTACCTGAAGTGTGGTTCAAAAGACAATGGAGTTTGACTTCTCAGTGGTGGCAGATGACAGAATAAGGAGCAACAGTCTCAAGTTGCAGCAAGGGAAGTTTGGGTTAGATATTAGGAAGAATTTTCACACTAGGAGGATAGTAAAACAATGGGAAAGGTTACCCAGAAAGGTTGTGGGATCTCTATGTTTGGAGGTTTTCAAGATCAGGCTAGGCAAAACTTTGGCTGGGATTATCTAGTTGAAGATGGTACTGCTTTGAACAGGGGTTGAACTAAATGACCTTCTGAGGTCTCTTCCAACCCTGATTTTCTATGATTTTATGATTCTAAGCATTGGAATATCCTAATGTATGTTATTGTTAGAGACTGTGATTGACTGGATGTCTATATCCCATGAGGCATGTAAGGAACTGATGACTGCTGGACTGATCACTGTCTCGTCAGATCCATTGTGAACATCTGGTTTGCTCCAGAACACCAAGAACAGGAAAAAGCATTGTAAAAGACTCTCAAAATCAAATTTATTCAAGATGTGAAGGTCTTTATGGATTTCCAACAGTGTTTCTATAAAACCTCCTCTGCCCTGGCCTCAACTGAAGGCAACATTGATGAATGCTGAAAGAAGTTTAAAACTGCTATCCGTATGGCCTGTTTTGAATTGATTGGCTAAATTGCATGTCAACACCAAGAATGGTTCAATAAGAGCTGCACAGATCCTTGCTCTCTGGCTGGAAGAGAAAGGCTTATTCTGCTGGGAAAACTGACACCTCATCTCAGCAGAAGAAGGAGACTTATCAAATCCTCAAAGCCAAAGCTCAAAGGAGGATCGGAGAAATCAAATTAGTTGTGGCAAAATAAAGCCAAGGATGTCCAACTCTATGCTTACAAACATGACATGAGCCACTGTTTCCAGACAACAAAAGCCACTTATGACCTACAGTCCTACTTTCCTGCAATTGCAGGATGGCTTGATGCTTCTCAGAGACAAAGAATCTATCTAACCTAGATGGAAAGAACATTTTGAGGCACTCCTGAACCATGCCTCAAAGAGAGGTATGCTTTCATATCGCACCACTTTTTTTAGCAGCATTTTTTTTACACTCTGATCTCCTGGTGTTAAATTTTGGCATTGTGCTGCAGCATAGTGAATGAGTGCACATACACCGTGTGCAGTTTGTGGCACCTCAGACAGCTTTGAGGCACCACAGATCATATGTGTGCACTCGTCTAGACATGCCCTAGGAGGCCGTTTGTTAGCACCGGACTTCCAGAGCCCACATACCCCAGCAACCTGAAAATCAAGAATGACAAGAAGCAAAAACCATTTGAATACCATATGCCTCAGAACAACAGCACCAATATAACACAGAGATACAAAGCTGTACTTTGTATGTAAGGAAAGCAGAATTCCACGTGAATCATCGAATTATAGAAACATAGGGCTACAACAGATCTCAGAATTTTTTCTACCCCAGTCAGGAAGAATTATTTCTGTCTAATGCCTCACTGAAAAGTGTTTGTGTATTCTCCTCTTAAAAAATTCCATTAATGAAGGTTACAAAATCTTTTGAGGTAATCTATTCCAATGCTTGCCCAACCTCAGAGTGAGAATGTTTGTTTTAATATCTAACTTAAATCTTCATTGCTTCAATTTAAGCCCGTTGTTTCTTGTCCCCTTCTCAGTGATTACAGAGAATAATTGAACTCCATTCTCTTTATAACAAGTCCCTCTGTTCTTGAAATCAGTTATCAATCTCCTCGATCATCTTTTCTCCACAGTAAATATTCTCAGTTCTTCTAATACTCCCTCATATCTCCATATTCTGTATGGAACCAAATTTCTGACATCCCTGAACCACTACTTCACCTCAGGTTCTTGTACTTTCTTAAGATCTGTCAGGATTGTCTTTTTTGGTAGAGGATGGGTGTGATGCAAGCCAAATGACTGTCCTCCATTCCAGGAACCAGCGGGCTTTAGGTGAAAGTCTGATAGCATAGTTTGAATCAAGGTATGTGATCCAATGGCTGGGACAGGTGATAATAACAGAGACCAGAAACAAAGTAGTATTATGGACTTTTCATAAAGATGGTTACTACCCCAGGTGCCTGCAGACATGTTTGAAGTTATGCCAAGTTTGAGTTGTTAAGGTTTGGGTTTTAATTTTGCAAATTCTTCTGCAGGAGAAATTAATAGAAATATTCCCATTACTCCACAGCATAGTATGGGAATATTTCTCTGCAACAGGTATATATATACAAGACGCTTCATTTCTTTTTTTCTTCTTTTCTCTTTCTTTTTTTATTTTGCCATCTGGTATGGAAACCAGTTATTTCTCTTGCCATTCTAGTCCAAGATATTATTGCCATTTTTTTCTGTTTTTTCTGATTGCCAAAGTGTTGCTGTTTTATTAGCAGATCATCTATTTCATCATTGTCCTTGATTTTTATCTCCCATTTTTTATTTCCATAGTTATGTCACTGGAGTATGCAGGGATTGACATTTTTCCAAGGATATGTTGCCACAGAAAACAGTGTTAGATATCAATTTCCCTATGAGCTGGTAGTGTTCCGTTCTCTTTTAATCAGGAAAAAATAGTACTACCTGAATTTGGGCCTACATTCTGAAACTTTATAATGAAGAGAGATTTCCAGTGGTGTTTGAAGCTTTTGAAATAATGCAACGAGTACCGTATGTGAGTTTAACAATACATATGTGACAATTACAAGGTTGTCTTGTTTGTTTAGGTGTCATATGCGGAAAGAGTACCTGTTATATGTTGAGCGTTTCTTTATATGTTTTTTTTTTACTCTGTCTGATTGCTGGTTGTAGTTTGGTTAAATGCACTCTTTCCTCTAGATGGTGCTGGATGGATCCCTTTCCTAAGGCCTCTGAACCCCCTTTTCCAGAGCTGGGGGTAAGAAAGGAAATATAAACCAGGGAGCTGCAGCATATATGTGTGTCTGTCTGAGTGTATGCCAGCCTGCCTCGTGCTGGAGTCCACAAAGTCTGCTTGTGTAAAGCCTCAGAAAGCAGAGACAGAGGGAGTCTGCCATGGCATGACTGAAGCAGAGAAGCCTACAGTAATGAGGTACAGGCAATCTGTGGTGGAAGGAAAAGAAGCCAAGACCTCTGGAAGGAAGAAGAGTTTACTGCCTACAGTGATGATCAGGGATCCTGGTTTTCGCTGACAAAATAAAATCTAAAAATTCCCAATTTTCAGGTTTAAAAAAAGGAATCTCAAATCCATGTTTTTCCTTGATTAAAATGAAACACCACTAATATATAACTATTAGACTATATAATGTCCTGAGGTCCCTTTAAACCCTACTTTTCTATGATTCTATGAGTTATCAGATAAAGACATTTCGAAATGTGGCATCTTTTGTAACATATCTGTGGAGCTCCCATCCTGAAACAGTTTTCAGAATGGGAGGGGGGAAGAGGGTGGAGGAAGTTCAGACTGGGGTTTTTTTAGCACCCCCTTGGAAAGCTGAAAAATTGGAGCTCCCCCCAAGGTGAGGGGGTGGGGGTGGTCCAATACACCCACTCAACCTTTCAGCATCAGCTGGGTAGCTCTAAGAACAAGCCCTCTCCACTGCCTTTCTCCCTTCCCATTCTGAAAACAGGGAGCACTGGCAGAGAGCCTGGCTGTTGCTGTAGGAACTTGGTTGCAGACCCCCAACCCCAGCTAGACCCACACCCCACCCCGCCCCGAACCAGCAGTGATCTTTTATTGAGTCTGGGGTAATGTTGTAACCCAGAACACTTTGCAAAAATTGTTCTGAGTTACAGCTGGGAGCTGCACTTCTGCCTGCACCCCAAGACATCTCCAACAAGTGCTTGCCTTTCCCTCTTCTGCTGCTTACCCTTCCTCTCTACCTCACCCACCCACCCACCCACATTTTACCATGGAGTACATAACAAGGGGAGAAACAGATTTCATGTCCTGTTAATAAGCAAATAGTTTGTACATTTAACATTTAGTGAAATTCAAATTTTGGATGTGTTCTGTACATGTTTGGGGCCTGATTCTGCCCTGTTTATTTTGATTGGAATTTATTAAAAGAATTCCAATAGTTTCAAAGGAGTGCTCCTGTGAGTAGTATTCTAGGGGTATAAGTAAGCAGTATAAAAATACTGTATAAGGAAAAAATATAAAAATAAGGCTCTTCATGCCTTTTCACAAAATTCAAAGCAATGAGAAAAATCATCTTGACTAAATTATTTATCTTCCCTTTGTCAAAAACTTCTAAGACTGAAGTTGATGAGTGTGCTTAACCTTGCAAAAGTCTTAATTTCTCATATAATTCACACAGTGATTATACACTCATGAATAACTGGAATATGCTGTCTTGTCAGAGTTACTATCAAGGACTGGCACAGGTTTAGAATTCTGAAATATGTGCCCATTTTGAAGGCTTGTAAAATATTAACAGCTCACTATACAAGTGCATTTGCATAAAAAAAGATGTGCATAAACATTAAAACTGCTCCTTTACAATTCAGTTAAGTCAGAATAATTTTATTTTCTTTTAGCTTGAATAATACCAAATAAAAATACTTGTTTTTTTTTTCTTTTTTTCTATTGGAAGCTTTCTTCTTTCATCTCCTGTAAATCCTTATGTCTTCCCTTTGTTGATGCATCTAAGTCTAAGCACATTCATTACAGGGTGCAGAGGTGGTAGGGTGGGCAGGCACAAACATGGGGGAAGCTGCTTGACAACCCTATACCCCCTCCCCACTTCCTGCCCCTCTGCAGCAGTGAGGGGAAGAATTAAAGATAATATGTCATTTTAAAGTTCATAGGGTGTAGATTTTCATAAAATTAGAAAATTGCAAAAAAGTCAGGGGAAAAAAACCGTGATGAATAAATAAAATTGTCCATGGCAGTGTTAGACTTCATTCCCTTGTAAGACTTCATGCAAATCAATATACATGTCCATATATCAGCAATAATTTTATCAGGTATAATAACGTACATATTTGGAAGCTATATCAAAGAGGTGATAAGGTAATTGGACACATGTACACAATGACAGCATCCACACAAGCATGGGCATTGGTTTCCCCAAGATCAAGTAGCAGTGGCACACTTTGTTCTGCTGCTACTTGTCTATGGGGAACAGCTATGCCACACGCCCTTTGGTGTACATCAGGGTTCCCAGGGTGGGGTAGGGGAGGTTGGGGTCAGCAGTGGTCTGACCCCAGTTGCATTACCTGAGAACTTTGGGAAGCTGCAGCCATGATGGTTCTACAGCTGGGAGCCAGGACTACAGCTTGAGCATGGCTCCAGTCGACCAGGTTCCAGTTTTGGGCAGTGTGGGCTGCTATCACATGTGCCACCCCACTTCTATACGCTATGGGTTTTTTTGACCCCGGAAGCTCCCAAGTTCAACTGCTCCCCATGCTGCACGGCAGCAGTGCAGGGCATACATGGATGTGTGGTCTGTGCCACTCATCTGCATGCAGCCAGAGTATCTAGAGGAATCCAAGAAATACTACTTAAGGATAATTTTGCCCCATGTAAAAGGAGCTACACTTTTCTCAGAGCTGTACTTCACTAATAACACATAATTTGACACATTTAACGATTAGGCCAAGAGTTGGGATGCTTAATGATGATCAGGTATCTTGGTTTTCACTGATTAAAAAAAAAATCCCCAATTTTCAGATTAAGAAAAGTAACCCAAATTCCACATCTTCCCATGACTAAAATGAAACCCCATGAATATATATGTAGATAAAATATCTATAATCTAGTATGTTTTAGTGTAGCAGGATCATTGCCATTAACTCTCAAAATTTCAACTATCTCTGCTAATGTCAATCTTTCTGTTCCTTATTAGTTGTTCTTATGAAATTTTCCAGAAACTCTATTTAAAGTGTTTGTCAAGTCACTTACAGCCTGCTAACTATTCAAACATACCTATATATGTGAAAAGTTTTGAGTTTTGAGGCCATGTGAAATGCTGATGCTTCAGCTAAGACGTGTTCCCATTCTGTATCATCACCAGGGATCCTAGTTTTCTCTGATTAAAAAAATAATAATCCCCAGTTTTTTAATTAAAAAATGTAACCCAAAATCCACAGTGAACCCAAAATTCAGCGAACTGCCAGAGGTCACTCTCTGATCTCTTACATTCATTAATTCATTGCTCTCTTCCAGCATAACTTTCTGTATAACAGCTGCCTGTAAAGCCTCTGCAGTCATTTGACAGTGATGTTTTTTCAACTGCTAATTTGCTCTTCCAGATCCCTAACCTGGTCTTTCAAAGCCTGTGCTTCCTCTTGGGACCAAATTGCTACATCTCATGCTCCCTCAGCAGCCATTCATAGATCCCACCTTGTTGCTGCTTTCTTTTTATGTTTTCCTGGTTGGCCTTACCACCGGTAACATACAACACGTATGCCTTACATGATCTTTCAATCCATCCACTCCATGAAAAACCCCAGACTTCCATGAGTTAAGCCCCTTCCTCTTCACTCACTGAAACAATGAGCTTTCCTGCTTCTGGTCCAGCCATATATTGGGCATTGTCATTGTAAAAAGGGTAACAGCCCTTTTTAATTCCACAACGAAACTTTCTCTCTCATTTTCAGAAACATGTCATGTGTTTTCAGTGTCCACAGGACAAACAGCTACAACAGTTTCTCAGTGATCTTTTTAACAGGAAAGGCAATAAACTTGTCTCCTCTTGAGGCTGAATACCATTTATATTTCCCAGAGCTCTACATTCAGGAAAGGGTTAATCTTGATTTACTGCTGCATTCTCCACCAGCTGTCAGCACCACTCTGTAAACTGGTGTAACTTTAAAGCATAAAATATGCACACTACCCTAACACATTCACATGAGTACATGTGTGTAGATTGCAGTGTGTCAGAGCTGTCTGAGGTACTGCAAAACACACACAGTGCATGTGCAACTGTTTTTGCAATGCAATGCAATTTGCAGTGCAGTGCCAAAATTTGACATTGGGACATCCCAATGTGAAAAAAAACCTGCTGCAAAAAAAAGCCTCAGCAGGTACAGTGCCCAGAGTGTCTCCCTTCCCTGAGTTGCCTCCCAGGTCCCCCTGCATCCCATGAGCTGGGAGAAGCAGAGAAATGGCTGTTTCCCCAAAGCAGGACATTTTGCACCACACCAAAGCCCACATGCAGGGGTGTACACAGTAGGAAAAAACAGCAGCACAGATTTGTACTGCTGTTATTTATTCCACAGCACATGCATACCCCTGCACATGTGCAGTAATCTGGTCACACCCTATGGTTGTATTAATGAGGACATAATTGCCAGACTAATAAGAAGAAAGACTATACTTAAGCATAGATAGTGCAGATAAATGTGGTCATTATGTATCTGATACCTAACTCTATTTTTCAACAGTTTCTTAGTAAGTGGTCTGCCTTCCCACAGGTTTGTGCTTATGGTGAGCAATATTGTGATACTCTTGTGAAATATGGATACAAAAAATTGCTTAATCAATGGCATGCAACCTATTGTGAAAAAGAATTCATGACCAAACTTTAGAATTAGAAATGATAACAAGAGAGACTACTGGAAAAAGTGGTCTTTTGTCAAGAGTCACATGATACATATCAGACACAGCTCCACTTTTTAGGAAATTTCTTGATGTGGATCTTACCAGAGTAGCTTTTACAATGACTGTGAAAACGCTAAAGTCTAACGCTTGATAGAATAGTGTTTACCTACTACAGTCTGTGTGGTTTACCTATCACAACCGGTCAAGAGTAAAACCATTAACAATCTAATTATGCAAATTATACAGACAAAAGGTAAAAAAAAAATTCCCAAACATGAAAGGTGTTTATAGGAAAAACATGGTGGTCTGCTAAGTCCACCAATTAATGACATGATTATAATGTTCACTCTTAATGTCACATGTTGTTTTTCTTTCCTTCCGCATTTTCAAAGTACTTGAATATGTTTATATTTGTTTAATGATGTGTTTGAATGCCCTTCTGAAGCAAGTCTAAATTGAACAAATGATTTCAAAAGGTAATTGGACTCTTTTATTATATATATATATATTTATCCAACTTTGTGCTAGAATCATCTGGAAATATTTTAAATCAATGTTTTTAAATCTCTCAAGCATCTGTATTGTATTGAGCAGGTTGAAAACAGTCTAAAAAAACTGCTATAGACTGGTCCAAATGTTTAGTCAAAATCAATATGTTCTGCTTTACTGAAGATTTCAAGGCTTTAATATGACCTGTACATGACTTTGACATAGAATGTGGCTGGAGATAAACGGGTAAATTAACAGAAACAAACATTAAAAGAAAAAAAAACAAACTTCATCACAAGGAAAAAATGAAGACAAATAGTTACAAAAAACAAATGAAACAGATTCAAGTTCATCAAAGGTATGATGTATGTGTTCATGTGTTACAACTTGAAGCATCCTTTAGCTTTAAGCTGTCAGGAGACTGAAATTCAGACCTCCTCTGCAGGTTACAAGTAGACCTCAAAAATCAGTGAGTGCTGCTTCTATATATGACTACAAACAGCTCTGCTGACCTGACCATTTCACCACTAATATCATGCTAAATCCAATCAGGATTCATGATATAGATGTTCCTCACTTAAATCCTCTGAGGAACCAAATTTAATAGATAAATTTAGGGCATACCTCATGCAGACTGACAGAACTAATTTCAGTGAAAACCACAGCAATCACAGCCAATTCCATTAAAAACATATCTAGTAATGCTACTGATTCCTGACTACTACACAATAGCCTAGAAGTAAGAGACTTTCTTTAGAAATTGGATGTCCATACCCAATAACTTCCTGAGTCTGAGGGAGCACATAGCCACATCTCTGAGGAAGATATCCTAATCACTAGACTCTTGATGGGTTGTGGTACAAATGGTTTCCCTTTCCGTTTCTCCTTTTGAAGCTGTACGTAACCAGGAACCTTTTACTAAACAGGATCCCTGTTACTAAAATAGTTTGAGTGGGCAAAGAACCAGGGTGAAGGCAGATAGTCAGTCAATTAACAGCACATAGTACAGAGGAAAGAGAGACAAAAGGACCAATCAAGTAGCTGGAAGGGGGCTAGTCCAAGGAATATGGCTGTTTGTACATGTAACTATTGTCACCATGTACACGTGAAAAAAAAATTCCTTTGTGTGGCTTAATAACACCACACATTACAAGTGTGCAAGCTTTGGAGGTTTCAAATGCAATTTTAGTTTGGCAAAAAAGCCACATCTCTGTCTAGTTTAGTTTACAACATTGGTTCTTGTGATGTTGCAGCCTTTAATCTGACAGCTCATCCCCTACCGCAAGAGAGGTGGGCAGGTAATGCTAAAAAAAAAAGCCTCTTGCTGCTTCTCCCTTCAGTAGGCAGGCTCCTGCTGAATCCAGAAGCAGCCCAATGTTTATTTTTTGTGGATCCTGCCTGCCCCCTGCCCCCCTGTGGGTGGAGGGCATGCTGCCAGTAGGTTGAGTGGCTGTGGGGGGCACTGGTCATTCCCTAAGCTGTGGGAGACCCTTGCCTTTCCTTCAGTGATGGTGGTGCCTACCAGAGCCACCCAGATAGGCTGCGATTTAGAGTCATAGAATAAAACCTTGGGGGATTAAGCTGCCATCTTATGTACAATTGCCCCATAAGACCAGTCACTAAATAAAGCTGCCAAAGGAGGCAGGCTGACCAGTGCCTAGGCAATAACAAACAGCTGTGAAGAAAAAGCCAAGGGGAACTCTTTGGTTGCATGGAAGTTTTAGCTCAGGATTGGGAAGTTTTTGTTTTATAGCCATGAGGCTAGGCTTTGGTTTTAGTTAGATCTACTGACAGACCAGAAGTGGCTGTAAGGGGTGATGATGATACAAAGACGGGGGAGCTTGAAAATGATCCTCTGCAATAAGCACCAGAGGCCAGGACATGAAACGGAGGAGTAGAGACTGTTGGGATTCAGGTGGCCCCCAGAAAAGGGGATTACCATTCAGACAAGGTCAAACCCTGGAGGCTGAGGTCTTCAACAGCAGGTTCAAGCAAAGAATGCAGCCAGAGAGAAAAAGGTCTCAATGCTGTGAAAGCCAAGAACCCTACAAGTGCGCCAGAAACCTATGGGTCATGTCCCCTTAGAGGGGAAGTTCTGTGAGAAGGCAAAAGGCTCCAGCTGTGCCTGATCAGGATGGACAGATCCGCCTACCGCACAAGGTGATTACCAACTTTCAAGGACCCCCAGCAATAAATAATATCAAAGTATGGCAGGTGGGTGATGAGAGGTGAGGCAGGATTGAGAAGGAACTGACAAGTGGACATACCTCTGTGGTTATTACACTGGAATATTGCAAAATTCATGGAACCAGGAAGAGAGAAAGCAAGAAGCTGATTGTGATGGAGCAAGGCACCCAGAAGAGATGGGGACTCATTTCTGGATTTATCTAAAGACCTTATCTAAGCAATACTGGGGACAATGATTAGATATTAGGATTTTGCCCTCCCAGGGAGTGTCCTTATCCATGACCCAAAGATCCATGTTCACTGCTTTGTCCTCTAGAGTCCATTTCATCTTGCATTTTGTTTTTCTGTATAATTGAACTGCAAAAGCAGGGGTGGAGAATAGCATCCCGCCACAGACTAAACAAGTAGTTAAGTCTGTTTTCTGGAAGTAGATGTTCAGTTGAGTCCCCTCCAGGAAGTGTCACTGAATGCATAAAGTTCTCTAACTCATACATTATATGTAATGGGCAGTCTCATCGGCAATATTTTAAAAGGGAGGAGTAAAAAAAAAATCATCCATACCCAAAGTGAAAATATCACACTTAAGATCATAAAAGGGTTTTCCATCCTTTAAAACTACAGTCTTACTCAGTCACAATCGAATAACTTTGATTTAATCACTTTAAAGTCAGAGAGATGTAGGGTTTTAGATACAACCCTCCCTCAATTTCCTATAATTTATCTTAAACATCCTACTTTTCAGTGTGTTGCCCATTGCTGACCTGTGGTGGGGTCCCTCAGCAGCCTATTGCAGTACCAGTGGCAAAACTGGAAGTGCCACTGGCACTTTTTTCCATGTCACTGGCTCCAATCTCAGGGGGGGCATGGGCCAGCACTTCACTTGGCATCTTCACACCCTGGCCAGCAAGGGCCAATCTTAGAAGGGGCATATGCCTCCCTTCCATATCCCCTCTACGTATCACCTATGCTGGTCACCCTTACCATAAAAAAAGTTGTTCTTCCTTACATCCAATCTGAAACCATGCTCTAACAATTTGTGTCCATTTCTCCTTGCCTTCCCCTGGTGTGCCCTAGCGAACAGGTTTCCCACCCCCCCAGCTCCCAATACTTACATACGTATCACCAGTCACCAAGTTCCCCCTCTGTCTTCTTTACCCCAGGCTGAGCAGTCCCAGATCCCTTAGACCTTCCTCATAAGGTTTGTCCTTCAGGCCCTTAATCATTCTTGTGGCTTTTCTCTGGACCCTTTCAAGATTCTTCGCATCTTTTTTGAAGTGTGGCACTGGACACAGTATTCCAGCTGAGGCCTCACCAATGCCGAGTAGAAAGGAAGTATCACTTCCTTAGCCCTGCTAGTGATGCATCAGCTAATACGGCCCAGTATTCTACTAGTTCTGTTCACTACAGTGTCACTGGTGGATCAAGTTCATCCTAATATTATTGTTTATTTTAAATAGAAGCACTGTGAGGACCAATCAAGTTTGTCATTCTATTGTGCTATTTGCCTTATCAACACACTAAATAAAATCTTTCAGAGCAAGTTTTATACAAGACACTACAGACTTTCTATGGAAACTTAAAAACGTAGACAACCTTCCCAGTAACACACTCCTAGCCACCATGGATGTTACCAGCCTATATACCAACATCCCACACCAAGATGGCATCCAAGCCTGCCTTACATCCAGGAAAAAGATTACAACTCAGAATACAAAACCAAAGATATTACTGACCTTATACACTTCATTCTCACACACAGCAATTTCACTTTGAATAATCAACACTTCCTTCAGATGATGGGAACAGCTATGGGCACTAAAATGGTCTCACTGTATGCCAACCTTTTTATGAGACACCTGGAAAAAGAATTTCTCAAGAACTGCACCATCAAACCCTTGCTATACTTAAGATATATTGATGACATCTTCATCATTTGGACTGAAAACCTACAATCTCTGATTGAGTTACATCAGAAATTCAACAATCACCATCCTTCCATCCAACTTTCTCTAGAATACTCCAGCACCAGCATCTCCTTTTTAGACATGATGATCAGTATCCAGAATGATAAAATACAGACCATGTCCACAGACCAACATACATATCTGCACAGAACCAGTAATCACCCTAAACACACCAAAAAAGCTATGATATACAGCCAAGCCCTCAGATACCACTGCTTTTGTACTGAAGAGAACACCCAGGATTACCACCTCACCAATCTTAAAAAGGCTTTCACCCAACAAGGACACTTCTTCAGAGAGATAAATCTCATGTTTGAAAGAGCCACCTGGATACCATGTGAAGAACTGCTGCAGAAAAGAAGAAAACACCCCACAAATTGCACACCACTGGTTATGACATATCACCCCTCCCTTGACCCGTACGGAAAATCCTCAAACAGTTGCAACCCATGCTAGAAAGAGACCCTATTCTTAAAAAGATATTCCCACAGCCACCCATTCTAGCCTTCAGACAAGCACTGAACCGCGCTAACCTCATCACCAGAAGAAAACTTCCTCAAGCCCAAAACACACCGAAAGGATCTAGGCCATGCCATTACAAGAAATGCAAAATGTGCCAACACATCTGCACCACCCTCACAACTACTACACCCGGCAACAGAGCCATCAGTATTCCTGGATCTTACAGCTGCACCTCCAGAAATGTAATATATCTCATCCAATGCACCAAATGCCCTGATGGAAATTACGTAGGGGAGACCAAATAACAACTGCGCACCAGAATGAACGCACACCGGAAATCTATCAAAGATACCCAGTTACTTGTGAGGCACATTTCTCACAAGAAAACCACTCTCTCTCCAATCTCTCAGTCCTGATCCTCAAAGGAAACTTACAAAACACTTCCCAGAGACGAGCCTATGAATGCCATTTTATCAACCTCCTGGACACTAAAAATCATGGACTAAATATAGACATTGGATTTATGACACATTATAACCTGCCTGGCATCTGACTCCCTAGGTATCTCTCTACTTTCATCCCCCTTCTCTCTTTTTCCCATCCCCTCTCCCAAGCCTATCTCTCACCCATTGACTCCTCAGTCTACATTTTTACTGACTACCTGTCTTGTATGTATACAGTTGCTGGCTTCTTTACTTTTCATTCCATCCAGGAAGAGCGCATGCCAACTGCTGAAACTTCCTTAGCCTAACGAAGGGTTTTTGAACCCAAAAGCTTGCTTAATAACTATTTTCCAACTATTTGGGTTGGTCTAATAAAAGATATCAGATTCACCCAAGGAACCTTGTGTGCCTCCTGCCTCAAAGAGCTTTTTCTTGGAAAACACTGTCAAAAATTATCGTGATGCAAAATGCTGTTTTTACAAAGAAAGAAAGAAAAAAAGACATTGAATATATGTCACTTAATATTCATAACTTTCTGGCTGTTAACTTAAGAAACTGATGGCATTAGCCATAACACACTGAACAGTGCCTTTCTATTAACCAAACAAGCTGAGAACTGCTAAGAAAGCCCTCATAACAGGGCTCATTAATCGGAATATGTGTCAATAAACATCCTTGTCATAACGTCCAAGTACTACTCCATATTGCATAAAACACTCTTTCCCAATGATGTGTGTGCTATGGGCATTCATTTAGTTTTGCAAGGTCCATTATTTAACTTTAGTTATACATTTGAGAGCTCTTCTCTGAGTTCTGAAATTTAACACATAAAAATGGCTTATTACAGTTTCTTACAGAGGTCATTTACTAGCAAGAAAATATTCTGAAGTAGGATAGATTAAATTGGTGTATAAATTGAGATGATGTATCCATGACCATAAATAAGTTCCAAAAATCAGTGAAAATGCAATATGCATTTTCAGGTGTATTAAAAGGTGGGGCAGGATTGGACCTTAAAGACTAACATGTTCAGGGAGTTAAGAGTTTTTTATAGGTAGCAAGACACTATCTTATTTTAGGCATGAACTGACAGAAAAGAGTATATGAAAAGGGGAAAGGGACAAGGGAGCTTACAGGCATCCAATATCACTGTGCGGGACTGCAACAAATCCCCTTTGTCTGTGTAGCAGCAAAAAAAATAATAGCTCTTCACTGTATATGAAGCACACAACTGAAAGGAGTGTGGCCACACCCATTTGCTGTGTTTCAAGATTCACCCATGAATTACTTCCCTCAATCTGCTGCCAACACTCCTACTAATGCAATCCCGTATTCTGTTAGCCTTCTTAGCAACAAGGTCACACTGCTGACTCATACCCATCATATTGTCTACTGTAACTCCCAGGTCCTTTTCTGCAGACCTTCTGTTTACCCAATCAGTCCCTAGGCTGTAGTGATACATGGGATTCTTCTGTCCTCAGTGCAGGACTTTGCACTTCTCTTTGTTGAGCCTGAAGAGGTATTATTGGTCCAAACCTACAATTTAAGTCACTCTCAATCCTAGACCTGCCCTCCAGCATATCTACTACCTTCCCTAGCTTTCACTTGCAAATTTGCTTTTTGCGTTTAGTCTCACCAGAGAGTTCTTTGCTAAGACAAGCTGGTAGCTTGCCAGATTTGCTGTTCTTCCTTGACATTGGAATAGTTTGTTCCTGTGCCCTCAGCAAGATTTCTTTAAAATACAACTAGCTCTCCTGACTCCTTTCCCCCTCAGACTGGTTTCCCAGGGAATCCTACCCATCACTTCCCTGAAGAAATCAAAAAGTGCTTTTCTCACGTTCAGGGTTCATACTCTGCTGCTTTCCTTTTTTCCTTTTGTCAGGATCCTGAAATCAATCATTTCATGTTCACTGCTGCTCATCTTAACATCTAGTTCTAATTCCCACACCATTTCTTCCCTGTTTGTGATCAGTAGGTCAAGAAGAGCACAGCCCCTCATTGGTGTCTCTAACATTTGCATCATTGCATCAGGAAGTTGTTTCCAATGTTCTCTAAAATCTTCTTGGATTGCCTATGCACTGCTGGATTGCCCTCCCAGAAGATGTAAAGGTGATTGAAATCCCCCATGAGGCTCACCCCTGGCAGTATCATTGGTGCCCACATGGATGTGCAGCATGGGATAGTATTCACAGGGTTGGATAAGTCTTGGCAATCCTTCTGTGACATCTTGGATCTAGGTAAGCAGAAGACCTCCCTGGACAACAGGTCAAGACAGCAGATGGATCCCTCCATCACCTGCAGAAGGGAGCATCCAAGTACTACAACCACCTATGCCAGCATCCAAATCATTCATATACATGTTGAAAAGCACCGGGCCCAGGAAACACCACTGTATATGTATATGTGTATGTGTATGTATATGTATATGGTGGTGTTTATTTTAATCATGGGAAAATGAGGATTTTGGGTTACTTTTTTAATTAAAAAACTGGGGATTTTTGTTTTTAAATCAGAGAAAATCAAGAACCATCTTGATCACAAAGGGTCACATTCTATTCCATCATTTAGGCATGTAAGTCAAATTCTGCATCTAAGTATGATTTTATTCCATTGAAACTCAAGTCAAGCTTCTACTTTTGTAACCTACCAACTTTTACCCATAATATTGGGTCACAAAACACAGTGAGTAGGAGGAGAAGCAGCAATCCAATGATTTTATTGAAGTTTTATAGGCATTCAAGCAGGGCTGAAAAGGATTATTCTTAGGTGCCTAAGTCCACTTACACACTTGATGGGTAGAATAGAATATGGTTGGCCTAAAGCCAGTAAATTACCTAGCAAGAAATTATAAGAAGTAGGGTATATCTTGATGCTTGTCTGTCTCCAGGTTTTAGATGAGTCTCTAGAAAGATGCCTGTAGTCAGTTGCTTTAGAAACTATAAATCATACTCTAGAAATAATAATGTATGCCATCCCAGCAGCAGAGAAGGCAGCAGTGCCAGTTTCCTAATATGAAAAGGTTAAGGCATTCACAATGAGTTTGAGTCTGACCTCGGCCTGAAGAGATTGAAAACTGACAAGGTTTATGCAGTATTCTGAAGTAAGGTATAATGTTAAAGCTGTTTAACTTTATACTTAATTC
Source organism: Caiman crocodilus (assembly GCA_030014935.1). Lineage (NCBI taxonomy): Eukaryota > Metazoa > Chordata > Crocodylia > Alligatoridae > Caiman > Caiman crocodilus. The sequence goes on along the minus strand of JAGPOW010003316.1, from coordinate 113,036,919 downwards.
ATCATTAGACTAGAGAAAGTGCACAAGAGAAAGAGAGAGCATGACTCCACAACCTAGTGATAAGGGCATATATTACACATAGAAGGGATCTGTGCTTCAAAACCTTTTCTAAAACACTTAATCTATCACTGGGTCAAGGTCTAGAATCTTAACTTTGACCTCCCAGTAGCAGTAAACTATAAGGTCATATTTTTCCTCTCTTTCATATAATCAGTATTTAATGATGTCAGGTATAGGAGAAAAGCTTCCACAGGAGATACTGAGAGTCTTAGGTTACAGAGTCATTCTCTCTCAACCAGTTAATATTTAAGTATGATGTGTATAAAATAACAGATTCTACAGGAGAGCTCAGAAGTTCTGATCCCCGATTACCTTATAACCTGACACCATTCACTTGGAAATAAGTGACGCAAATTCAAAACTTTTCAGATGGAGTAAATAACTGAAAACAAGTTTCTGGTAGTTTGGACAAGTGACCTGGCCACTCAGCAGTTGGACTCTAAACATTGTTTTTTGGCAGAGTCCAATCCAATAGTTGTACTCTAAGAAATCTGCATATGACCTTATAGGGAAGAAGAGCAGAGGGACAACTATTCTAGCAGTTGAGGAAGTGTAGGTGCTCAACTGCTTAGGACTTGTGCAATTCTGGGAGAGCCCAGAAGCAGACCTTTAAGTGTCTGGGGAATCTTTCCTGGTAAAAAAAAAAAAGTAAGAAGTCATGTGTTTTAAACATCTCTGCCATAGGCAGCTGCTAAACAGAGGATTTATATGTATAGTAGGGGATACAAGTGTGCGTGTGTGTGTGTGTGTGTGGTGTGTGTGTGTGAGAGAGAGAGATTTAGTCATAATTATAAAAATCAGGTTTTTCTAACATTTATTTAATCATTTGTATCAGGGCCACTTTGGAAGCCAGTGTGACCCCTAGTTATCATTACAATACTCATAAAAATTATTGGGCCTAGTGGCTAGAACACTCAGGTGAGAGTAAGAAGATTCAGGTTTCCAGATCTGTCAGTGTTCTGGACAATGACATTGATAAAGACATTTCATTTTTATGTAGTTTATTTTCCCCACCAATTAAATGCTGTTAGACTATTCATTTCCTTGATTAAGTGATTTCTTGTATAACAATGAGAAACTGTATATAAAAACTACATACTAGTAGTAGTATTACTAGCAGTAGTGGTTTTATACCAAGCACAGGGAACAACGCATTCTTGCATTCTTATTCCAGGTTTCATTGAGTGTGTCTACATGAGAAGCTTTACTGTGCAACTGACTAATTTGCTGTACAGTAAACTGTCACTTTCTGCACATGTGCCGCAATTAGTGCACAGCAGATGAATTTACTGTTCTGCTGGATAGTCCCATCAGATACAAGTGGTATCGAGCAGTGCAGTAAATTACAGTGCTTAAACTCACAGGTAGGCAGTGTTGTCAGGATTAGTTGGTTCAGTCACATTAGTATATTCAGTCACACTAATTGCATGTGTAGATGTGTTCACTCTGAGTCACGCTTCTGAAAAAGTGTTAACTAATATATTTTAATGTCCTGTTAATAAATTCTGGTTAATTCCCCATTTCATATTGCAGGGCCTGTGCAAATTAGACTGTAAAATCTTTGGATCTGTCCTTTAATATATCCAGGATACAGCACAACTGAGCAACAGTTCTGACTGAAGTTTTGAACACTACTAGGATATCAAAGATAGTATAGCTATCCAGGAGTTTTGCCTGTTCACCTCCTACTCCAATTTCTTGTATAGATTTTATTACATTAGTGTTCCTGCTAGAATGTCCTAGTATTTTTTCAGACTCTGGTAACAGAATGAGGTTTATTATAAGTCTGAGTGCCCTGAAGGGACAATAATAGTAATAATAATAAAAAAGTAAAGTAACACTAAAAGAATAGAGCATGTGTAACATTCTTACCTCTATACCTCAGTAATCAGTCTTTACATAATGAATAAAAGGGGCAGAAAGAGCTTCAAGTTTTCATTTCTGGACTACTTTGCTAGAGCCATGTAACTTTCAGAACAAGTAGCTCCTCTCCTGTCCCCTAGTTAGGGATGTCAACTTTCCATTAATTTCTCAACAATCAGTTTAAAAATCAGACTAACAATGTCTGTCCATAAAGTAAATGAAAAACAATTAGCCACTATAAAAGCAGTAAGCTGCCAAAGCTTGACTGAAGGTCCCTCACTGAAAAGAAGCAGGGCACAGTGTTGTGGGACAGACAGAACACAGCAGCACTATATGGTGTCTAAGTAGGAGGACAACACCCTTCAGGGAGCATTCTCTCAGTGCCATTTCCTCCTGTTGCTGTCTAGCCAGGTCATAATACCTCCAAGGATGGAGTGTTCATAACATTTCTGGGTAAACTGTTTCAGCGCTTTACTACCATCCTAGTGAGATTTTTTTCCCCTAATATCTAACATAAACTTCCCTTGCTGCAACTTGAGACCATATCTCCTTGTTCTGTCATCTGCCACCACTAAAAACAATCTAGTTCCATTCTCCTTGGAACCACCCTTCAAGTAGTTGAAGGCTGCTTTTATAAAACATTAAAAAAGTTTGGTTGTCAGTGAAAAGTTTGCTGTTTGTTGATACATGTTTTTTTTTCCCCCCCTGGGTTGGCAACCCTACCCCTAGGACATGGAGAGCCAGCATACAGAACACATGCAGCCTACATAAAGGTATTAATACAGTTATTTCGTGTAACATTCCTGTGAGGAGTGATACATAAAAATGGATTTATATGGGCCCTCGACAGGAGGATAAAATAGATCCAAGCCACAGAGATGTTTAAAGTTTTGATCAATATGCAGTTTCTAAAATTAACTGGCACCAGAACATATCTTTATATTAAATTGAACCATTTTCATCGTTGCCTGCACTAAAGGTAAGTAATTCATTTCCATAAATACAAGCATTGCAATATAATAAGAGATGTTAATGAATGCATTGTTGCAAATGAAGTGTCATGATCAGGCTTTATTGGCTGTTTCATTTAACCTGGCGTTGAGTCCAAGACCAACAAGATCAACATTAACGCTTAGGACATTATGCTTACTTGGCTGCATTGTTACAATCACTTTTCCCAGATGTACCTTAATACATCAAGATTTATTAGACAATTTCAGAAAAAGCTTGCAAAAATATTTTAAGTGATGTTTACAAGTTTAAATGTCAAGAGGAGAACAAATACTTCCAGCAATAATTATCTTTACTTGAGGCAATTTCTAAATAACTTCATCAAAGAGTTTTGATACAAATGATGTCCTTGTGTACTGTCAAACAATATTGATAATATATTATTTCACCTATGCATTGTGAGATGTGCACACACAAACACACTCTTTCTAAGATTCAGTGGTCTTGAAAAAATCCACTCCCCGCTCCAGTGAGTGATCACTAGACTATACTCTTCATCATTCAGTATATACATGTCCTAATTTGATATGGAAACATTTGTTTATTAATATAGTATAAAAGCAGATCAAGATTGAGTTGGTCTTGATAATATTTTTTTTGCCACATACTTGGGTTATAAAATAATAAAGGAAGCTATCTTTAGGTTCAAATACATTAAAAATCACAGAGACACCATAGTGGAATATGTTTCTTTATATTATCATTTTTTATATTCTATACCACCTTGAAAACAGAAACTCACTTGCATTTGAAACAAGGAGGAAAAGAGTTCAGTCCATAGCCTGCGAAATATTTAAATCCAAGGAGTACATAAAGGTATTTCAATGAGGGAGTCATTAGTTTTATAGCCTACAAAAAGAGCTACTTTTATGCCAGCAAAAAAGAAAAAAAAAACAAGATAAAAGAAGAAGAATTCAATGATCTCATTCTCCTTGGATGCAACACCAGGGAGGATGATTCCACCAGGGTGGAGAGAGTCCAGTGTTGAATGGAGGGGAATAATTCCAACCCTCAGTCTGCTGGCAAAACTCCTACTAATGCAATCCAGTGTGCCATTGGCTTTCTTTGCAACAAATACTGTTGGCTCATATTCAACTTATTGTCCACTGCAGTTCCTAGGTCCTTTTCTGCAGAACTGCTGCTTAGTCAATCAGTCCCCAGCCTGTATTCTTGCATGGGATTATTCCATCCTAAATGCAGGACTTGTCTTTATTGAACCATGAGATTCCTTTTGGTGTAATCTTCCACTTCGTTGAGGTCTCTCTGAATCATCTCCCTACGCTCCAGCATATCTACTGCTCCCCTCAGCTTGGTCTCATCCATAAACTGAGAGTACACTTCCTCCCATTTTCTAGGTCACTGATGAAAATATTGAAGAAAACCAGAACCAGGACCCTTGGGTAATCCACTTGATATTGGTTGCCAACTAGACATTGAGCCATTTATTACTATCCTCTGAACCCAATGATCCAGCTAGTTTTTTATCCACCTTACAGTCTATTCATCCAACCCATACTTCCTTAGCTTCCTTGTGAGGATGTTGTGGGAGACCTTATCAAAAGACTTTCTAAAGGATACCATATCCACTGGTCTCCCCACATCCACAGAGCCAGTCATCTTACCATAGAAGACAATCAGTTTGGTAGGGCGTGACATGCCCTTAGTGAATCCATGTTGACTGTTCATCTTAGCCTCTTCCAAGTGCTTAGAAATGGATTACTTGAGGATCTGCTCCATAACTTTTCCAGGGACTAAGGTGAGGCTGACTAGTCTGTAGTTCTCTGAATCCTCCTTCCCTTTCTTAAAGATGGACACTATATTTGCCCTTTTCCAATTGTCCAGGACCTCTCCCAATCACTATAAATTTTCAAAGATAATAGCCAGCAACTTTGCAATCTCATTGGCCAACTCCATCAGTACCCATCTTGTATAGTTATATATATTTTCTCCTGTTTTATATGATATTTTGCTTTGACCATAATGCTAAAAGAAAAAAAAAATCCTCCCTTCCCAGAAGTTAATTCTAAAACTATTTATTTACAATTAATATCATGCCCACAACATGTCTCTATCTTTCTTATGATTCACAGTATTTGTAATTGCAGCTTTGGTCTAACATGAGACATCTGCTACATTGGGGCAGTAGATAAACAGGTTGATACACTTGATATATTTATGCAATTTGGCATGAAATAGGCTGAGCTCCACAGTTCACAATCAACACTGTTTATGATATGTATATTGAAAAGATCTCTTAGTCTGTTGCAGTCAGGAGGGGAGGAGAGGATTCTGTTTGTTTATTTTTTAATCTGTTTTTATTTTTCTGTTAATGGGTAGATTACTTTCTAATGGAATAGGCAACATTTAATTAGAGAAATTTCTCATGAGCCACTATTACTTCCACTAATATACCATGCCTATACCAATTACAGTAATTGTTTATATGAACAAGCAAAGTTAGCAAAGTATTTAATGCCATTTTAGATATATTTTAATGACATCTGGCAGGAGGAAAAACCTCACCAATTTCCTGTAGAGCATTATCAAGGGTCTGTTGAGTAGGGATTGTGGCTTTCTCTGATTTAAAAAAAATCCTTAATTTTTGGTTAAATAAGGTGACCCACAAATCCACCTTTTTCTGTGATTTAAATGAAACACCACTGTATGTAGATTTGTTATATATAGTGGTGTTTGATTTAAATCATGGGGAAATGTGAATTCAGGGTCATTTCTTTTTAACTGAAAATTGGGGATTTTTTTTTTAATCAGAGAAAACCAGGATCCCTGCTGATGAGTTGCCTGTATCCCACAGACCAGTCTGAGAAGAGCTATGCTAAAATATGGTTAAATTTTGGGACAACTCAAGAGGCCAAAAATGAGCAAAACTTATTACAGTGAAAACTAGGTTGTTTATATATAACTACAATATTTTATAGTTCAGACTATGCTGGGAATCTGGCTCCATTGCTCAATATATTTTAGTATAGTATATAAGGCTGTCCAGAATTAAACTAAATAGACTCCAAACCATTGATGTATCTATGCACCTATTCCAGGCCCATCTGTATTATTATAATTTAGTTAGATGGAGTTTAAGAAAAAATATATTCTGAACAGGGTTTCCAAAGATACAGTCTCAGCTTTCAGGAAGAATTTATATTCAAATATCAAAACACTTTCTCTCAAATAATATGCTGCATGTTATTGTGATACATTATGGTCAGTGACACATGAAATAAAGTACATGGCAGGTGCAGTGTATTCAACAACTTTCATTGTAGTTCATTTGAATTAGGCCAACATGAAATGTCCATCTCTGTAATTAAGCTTTCACATAAATTAATCAGAAATAGAAAAAAAAAAGAAAGACAAACAATAACATACTCTAACCCCATATTTCTTTTTGGAAATGAGGAAAAACTAAATCCTATATAAGCCACCTATTTTGATTTATGAAAACAAGTAGAGACACTAAGATGTTACGGTGATGAGCAGAGTGTAAATACAGAAGTAAGCATAGTATTGCAACATTGGCCTTTACTATCCAATGTCAGCAATACTTTTTACACATCTATTCATTAAAAGGGAGAAAACTAACTGCAAGCCTTTCTTCACTCCTCCTCCTATACACTAAATTGTTTTGTTTAGAATCCCTCAGTCAGTTCTAATTGATTCTGATTTGTGAAATTTCACAGTTTATTTCACACCTTCTTCTATTCTGTCATGTGTGAATAGCAGCTGAGCTATCGCAAGAGCAAGTGATGTAATACTTTTAGGTGGAAACATTAAAACCCGGAATAAGAGCAAAATCCACCTAGGGTAGCTTAGGGCTGACCCACTTGATAGCAGCAGTAGCTGAGAATGTAGACAACCAGCCATTCATTGGATTTCCCAGAAGAGCTAAAACTCAGTCCCCAGCGGACTGCACCCTTTTTCACCATTCCAAGTGAACTATAAAGCAATAGAGACATTATGTCCTCTCCTCCTAAAGCATTCATAACAATGACTTTGACAGGCAACCCAGAGATGAGTGGTTTAGAGTAAAAAAAGCCTAATACAATAATTGGTTCTCTTCTCTGTGAACCAATATTACATGCTCAATCAGGTTCAATCAGACATGAATGAATGAATGGTTACACTTTGTTTAAGTTGTCACATGTTTCTTCAAAATACATACACATTACATGTAAAAGAAATGTGATACACTGTTATCACAGTGATTTTGGAACTGGGGTACTTCCTTAATTATTCCTTTTGGGGACAAATTTCCAACAGAACTTGGAGACATCTTTTCATCACCTACAATCAGGACCAGAATTTCCAAAACGCACCACACTCATCATCTCTTATTATGAGACTTCCAGTCAGATTTTCACATCTCTTTAGCAGTCAAGCAGCAGAGAAAATCTTGGTACCTAATTGTTGCTTCATTTCTTTTGTAAACCTAGCTCTAATTTTTGCATGGTGAGGGCTTTTGAAAATCCAGATTTTCTTCCTGTGATTTAATCCCAACATGCCAAGGGGAAAAAATTTGAAATTAACTCTTTTTATGTAAGAATTGTACCAGGTATTGTTTTCATGACAATAATGCCATTAAGTAAAAAAGACACATTGAACAGAAGAGCATGTACGTATACTGTCATTCTCCCTATTTCAGCTTTGTGTCATTTTTCTTGCCTCTATCTCTTTTCTCTTCCCAGTATGCCCTGAATTCTTGCCTGAATGATGTTCGGAACAATTTGCTTTCCAAGTGACCTTTAAAACTTGTTGCGTTGGTGAGTGTTTCTACTCTGTTGAATTCTTGCTCTTGTTTTGACTTTGGTTTCTTCTTCTGTGAACTGTATTTACCTGGAGTTAGAAAACAATCTCCTCAAATCAAACACCTCAGATCAAACACTTTGTCTTTCTACATGCTTATATAAAAAAACACTATATACAAACTATCTTTTTTTTGGAAATAATAAAGTGTCTCTTCCCCAAGCCTTGAATGCCACTATAACAGCCTATATCTCTATTGAGTTTGTTTGGGTTTTTTTTTCAAAAGATGCTATTCATTTTAGAAGTGTAATGTTGCAATGGGTAGAACTTTATTTTCCCTTTGCGTGTCCAAATGGGAGTGCTCTAGATGTGAACGTGGTTACTTTGTTACCTACACACTGGTTGCAAGCCTCTTACCCCTAAACTGGGGGTGTATAAATGCATGTGCATAGATTTAGCATGCTCAGTAGGCTATGCACTGATCTGGGAGCTACCAGCTCATTCTAAATGTGTAAGTCTGAAATGAAAACTCAGTTAGTCAGAAACCTATGTCTAATGGGCATTAGGTGGAGGAGTGGCTAGGAGGGTTGCCCAGGAAGCAGGGTAATTAACCTTCCAGGTATTCTTATCCAATTAGATTTGAAGCCCACATCTCTCTGACTTCGGTATCACCCAAGCCTCTCTCAAGCACTCCTTTTGAAGCAGGCCTCCTGTGCAGCAGGAAGTAGGGCCAGGATGAATGTGGGTCACGATTTACTTGATGAAAGGCCCTAAGCTCTAGCATGAACATTTTTTTCCTGCAGATGCAGTGCAATCTGCAGGAAAATTCCCTTCTGCACTGCATTCTATTCATATTGGATGGATCCATTCTATCTAATCTTTTTAAAAGCAAGTAATATTTGAGAGGGAGACTGACAAGTGTGTAACCTGTGGTGTGGTGGTTAGATTACTGCTTTTGGAAATTTAAACCTAGTTTAAACCTTACTGGGTAATTTACTTAATCATTCTGTTCAGGTTAAAACATGGGAAGCTACTCCTCTCAAAGTCTATTTATGCTGAGGTACGCACATACATGGCCCACCAGTGCATAGCCAACTGAGCAGTCTCAGTACATACACAGGCTTAAGCATCCACAGTGAAGAGGAAGGGTCAAAAGCACAGTTATGTAGCTAAAACTATCATCTGGATGTACAAAACAAAATTGCATTCTGCCTTACATGTAAAAGCTCTCTTGATTTAAAACTGTTGCTGTATCTCCAATTTTCCTAGCTAAAATATTTTTTTTTACATATAATTGTTTTATTAGGAATAATAGCTACTTTTATGGAGCTTGTTCTAGTGCAACATGCAACATTTGTAATTGCTATAGAACTAATTTTTAAATTATTTTCTGATCATTACTCTCTATCAATGAAAAGATACGATACTGTTTATCACTGCTTTACGTAACTGACTGGCAGACATACTGCGTTACGTAACTGACTGGCCTGTGTATTCAACAGGCAGAGTATACAGCTATTATCTTTCTTAATAGTTTTCAGAGAAGACAAATCTATTAAAATAAGGACCTTGTTAAAGCTCATGCTGTGAGCCACACAACTGTTGATCCATGTTAGTGCTAGTTTGAGTCTGGAGCATTCACACTTCAGGTCAATAGGATCTGGGAGGACTGAAAGGTAAACATTCCCTTCCCTTCTCATTCTGGGCTGCCCCCTGGGCTCCCTCAGTTTCCTCATGCCCCTGAGGACTTGCTGAATTATAGCTGCCTGGCTTTCTGTCCCAGAGAAGCAAACAGGGAAGGGTTAACCTGCTTGCCCGGCCACTGCTGACAGGCTGCTGATTTTCTCAGGGCTGAACCATTCCAAAGAGCTGCAGCAGCACCAGCAGCCAGACAGGTAGGTTAATCTTTCCCTGCCTGCTCCCCTGAGACAGGCAGTGCAGGCAGCCCCAAGTAAATGGTAAAGGGAAGTGAGCAGGGATCTACGGTGCTGGAGGTGGTGGGGGAGTAAGGCCAATCTAGACCAGGAGGGGATGTGGGTGCAGTCAGGAAGTTTACGCTAACATGTAACCTGGAGTTACATCTTAGTGCAACATAAACTCAGTAGCACAGACCAGAGATAATCCTGCCTTGGAGTGGTGGAACTTTGAGCTGCATAACAAGCACTTAAAACCAGTTTCAGGTGTCAAGATGCATACAACCCAAGTGTTAAGAGCTCCAGGAGTCACCCAAATTGCCATGTAACATGGTCCTAAATTCGAAAGGCAAAACTGTTGTTATGTCCTGGAATGCAAGGCTGCTTTCTTCTATGGAACAGCCTATAGAAGTGAGCTATAAAGTCAGTCTCCCCCTTATTTTTCTTGTGTCTTCTTATTTTCACACTTTTCCACAAAAAAAAGCTGCTAGAAATTGAATTGTTTATTATATGAGGGAAATCCAATGAAGAACCTGTTCAAAGGGCCCACTGGCCAGACCCCACCCATACAGCTGAGTTGTCTGTCCAAAGAGGTTCCTCCATCGGTCTCGAAATTTGGTGGTTGGTTAGTAGTAGCAGTATAAATTACCAGGGCTCTGGGAGCTACAGCAATTAATGCTCCTCACTGCCACGTTTTTCAACATGTTAAAACCTCCCAGATGGATGATATGACTCTGCATGCTGAATCAGGCTGACACACTTCATCATTCTATGGCTGGAGCGAATGCTTGGGGTCAGACCCAGATCCATGGCCTTAGACAAAATGAGTAGGTTTGGATTTGGCACATGGCTTCAGGTCTGGCATGCAGAATTGGTCCTCAGGCCCCATCCAGCATATAGGTTTGGCAGCAGGCTTGGAGACCTAGCTGATGCTATTCAATGGGCGTGTCTACAATGAGATGCTACTGCTCAGTGGTTACTGTGCATTTATTTAGTACTTGTATGACAACTACTAAAAGAATGTACAATAACTGTAATTACTGGACAGTAGCCTATTAAAATGAAACACCACAATATGTATCTATGTATTAGTGCTGTTTCATTTTCATTATGGAAAATGTGAATTTTAATCCACTTTTTTAAACCAAAAATTGGGGATATTTTAAATCAGAAAATCAGGATTCTTAGTTATAACTACATATTCATACAGAGGAAAGTACAGAAGTACAGAACAGATTAAACAACTTCTGTTCCTTAGAATAAATGTAAAAATGCCCTTTCTTCATCTGTGTGGGAACCCTATTGTTGTGGGTTACAGCTACACTTGTGCCCTTTTACCTTGCTCCAAATGCATTATATTAATCTGATTCCTCAAGACAAATGTGTAAATACTGAATTAATATGGGGACCATTATGTTGGTCAGATCTTTATAATATTTATCCACAATCTTTAATGTAGCTGCTAGCTGTAGCAGAAACAAATATCAGCTATAACCATGTTAAATATTAATGTTTGATGGTAGCACCTGGAAGAGTAGCATCTGCAAAAGAAGTGGGAAGCATCACATTTAATAAGTTTGGAGGAAAAGGAAAATGGATATTGCAAAACTCATAACAAAATCACAAAGTATGGCTAATTTCTCAGACTCTTTGCAGTCTCAGGTTAAAAGTGTAGAAGAGATCAGCTCTACATTTTCTCTTTCATTACCAGGGACCTGGTTTTCACTGATAAAAAAATAATCCCCAATTTTCAGATTAAAAAAGTAACCCCAAATCCATATGTTTGGTGGATTTGTATATAGGTTTATATAGATATACATATTAGTGGTGTTTTATTTTAATCGCAGAAAAATGCAGATTTGGGGTTACTTCTTTAATATGAAAATTGGACTTTTTCATTAGAGAAAACCGGGATCTCTGCTTATAACTTAACAAAGCCCATACAACAACAGCAACAAAAATATGTAACCACGTAACATTGTGAGAACTATCTAAACAAATGTACTAAATATACTGCAAAAGATGAACCTGGTTTATGGGACCTAATGATATTTTTATGCTGACTAAGTCTTAAGTTTTAGAGGATGATCAGCCGTTTCAACATATAAAATTCTACAAGGACATCGAAGTATACATATCAAAGCAGTGTAGCTATAACACATTACAACACTGTAAATGCACAAGTTGCACTATTTTGTTTGATGAAAGATATGTGCTTCTTGATGTAAATAAAGAAATAAATACTGCATGGGATTAAAAGACCATTGGGTGATTGATATTGGGCAAAATATTTGAACCAAGGCTATGGACAGGTGTTCTAGACTAAGAAATGCTTAGTGCTAGAAAAATGTTGGGGCTGACTAGAGACCCAGCCCCGTGACTAGGGAGTCACACAGATACCTTGAGGGTGAGAGGAATGCCCTGACACCTGGCACAGCTCTGCACAGCAGGAAAAGGACATTTTCTGTCTGAACTGCTTGGTCTGCACTGTTTCAGGGAGCCCTGGTAGGCTTGGAACCGTGGTGCCTCTGCCTCCCAGCATGTATAAGGCATAGAGTTATGCCAGTCCATATAGGAGGCAGGGGGCCAGAGGTAGCACAACTTGACCCATCAGATCATGGGCAGGAACCAGGGGAGAGGGGAGGGGAATTTCTCTATAGCTGGGGAAATCCCAGGGATTGTTCAGAATGTGCAGTCTCTTCCCCTTACTCCGTGTATAGATCATCACCCCTATCTGTGCATGGTGGGAGTGACAAAAGCAGTGGGAATGACTGCTTCAGACTGAACAATATGGGCAGTAGGGTTCTGTCCCTGCCATCCCCATTGCTTCTTGACAGCTTGCTTATGGGCAGGCTATTGGGAGCCAGTACTCTCATCTCTCTTCCTCCTTTGGGGAGATGGGAAATCAGAGGAGAATGGGATACCACCTGCAGGACTACAAGAGAAGCAGCTGTTCAAGCAGTTCTGACTGGGAAAGAAAATTCCTGGTTGGAAGAGCTGCATTTTTTTTTCATGAAGGAATCAGTTTTCTTCTATAAGGAGCCCCCTCTGAACAGTGATACATTAGCGTTTTTGTATTAGGCAAAAGCAACTATAATGCCTGTCTACAGCCTGAGACTCATCGCATACCTAATGGAACATTAGGGCATATAGCAGAGACAGGCTTCTTCTCCAGTTGTCTTGTGGGCCCTTTTGTTGATTCATAACTTCTGCATATGGCTTCATCCCAACTCTCAATAACAGCAGTGAATTGCTGCCCGTTTCACAAAGACCTAAAAGAAGAAAGCAACCCTAAGGTCTTTATCCGGTCAGTAAGGGACATCTGCTTAATCAATGCTTATGGTGCAACAGAAATCCCAGAGGGGATAAACAACTTTAACCCTAGTAGATGTTACCCAACACATGAAAGTCCCCATCAGCCTGAGAAATCATATTTTATTTAATTATCATGATCTCTCCCTGCCCTAATTCAGGAATCATAGAATATCTTCAGAGTGAAAATATAAGTGCAGTGGTCTGAAGATTCTGTCTTTCTTTTGCATTAATTTTTGGTCAGCCATATCTCCCTCAAAAAGTTTTCCTGACAATATCAATGAAAGTCTAGGGAGACAATGTTCTGATGGAAAACAGAGCAAAATAATGTCAGTACAAATCTTTGTTGACAATATTTAATTAGTCAAGATGATGGCCTATAGAGATGACATTAAAATGTCAAAAGAAGTCTATGGAGATAACATGATGATGTCAAAAATAGTAAAACCATGTAAATGTAGGCTACACAGACCACAATATGATATCAATGCTAGAGCTATGTAAATATAGTTAATCTTATAATATTTCTCTTCATGACATTTTATGATTGCTCAAACAAAATAATATTTACTACACTACTGTAGCAGATGTGGTATGATAAATTTTAATGTAATCAGAATTACTTTTGACAGTGAACATGCTGTTTTTCATGTAAGGTTAGTGAGAGGCTCTGTGAGGCAGGTTGCCAGAGACTCATGTTTAATATACAAAGTTTTTAGTATCTCTTATTCTTTACATTTATTTTTATACCTCCTTAAGATACCATTACAGAAAAGAAAAACAGTTGACATGTCTAATATACCCTGAGTAAGAAAGCACTGGGTCATGACAATAAGATAGGAAAACTGGTTGGGTAGGTAGAATTTCCTGTTCTGTGTTGGAATGAACCCAACTCCTCTAAAAGTTTTTCCTTACAAATCAGAAACAGAAAGCCTCACCCCAGAATTGGTAACATAGTTCTTTGGTAGTTCTGATGAGACGGGGAAACAAATCCCTAATTATTGGGTTATCAGTGATTTAGAAGATGGTGTATATACTTTTTTATTGTAAAAGTAAAGAAACAACTCATAAGTTTTAAACAGAGTGAATGTCTACCCTAGTGTCCACAAAACTCATTGTCACATGTGAGTATTGGTAGAGCGCACTTGCAGGAGCTTAAATAGAAGCAGTGCAAATTTGAGTTGGAACTTTTTGCCTCAGTGGACATGCACTTTGTTGTGGCACAAATTGTGTCACTTGAGGAAAATAAACCTGGCTGGTCCCTCCTGGATCTGAAGCCAGGGGGAGCTAGAGCCTGGGGCCGGCACCTGTGCTGTCCCCAGCAGCATAAAAAACAGCCCAGGCCTGGCCCCATACATACAAAACAGGTCCTGGCAAGCAGCTCAGGGCTACTCACTCTCAGGAGCTTCTGGGGCCCAGCCAATTGGTACCTGGGGATACTACCCCTTGTGCCGACTGGACTGCTGCAGCAGCATCCCAAATCCATTTTTAAAAATACCCCCAAATCCATGTTCTTCCACAGTTAAAACATAAAACCACTCTATGTGCACGTGCACACGCACTTCTGGAACCGAAGATGGGCATTTAAGGTCCTAAAAAGCCCGCATGCACACCTACACACACTCTTATAGAGAAACAGAGACAGATTGGGCCCTTCCTATAGTGGCAGGACCTGGCCCAGCCACATGGGGACTGCACAGAGCTGAGCTGGGTCCTGCCAGCCCTGGGGCTGCTTGTGCTGCCTGGCACAAACAGCCCCATGACTGGCAGGTTCTGTCTTGGGTCTGCACTGTCCCCATGTGCTGAGCTGCGTCCTGCTGCTATAGGAAGGGCCTGGTCCGGTGGCAAGACCCAGCACAGCATGCAGGGACTGTGTGCTATGCCAGGTCTTGTCACCATGGGCTAGGGCCCAAGGCCGGCTCCCACCTCTGCCCCCTTTGCCTGTGGGGGTGTAAGGACCTGGACCTGGCCCATCTCCATGTGGCTTGCTAGTCTGGCTTTGCACGAGAGCAGGTCACAGGGTTCCAGAAGGCATGACTCCTGTGTGCGTCTCCTAGAGCTATGAGACCAACTTCAGTGGAAAGCCAAACTAGTGAGCTGCAGGGATGTGGGCCAGGTCCTTATCCCCTGCAGCCCTGGGGACATCTCCCCACCATCCCTCAATCCCCTACACCCACATTCCTCTGCCACTCCTCGCCCACCCATACCAATGAACCTCCCCCCCCCCCCCAACTTACCTTAGACAGCACCGGGAGTAACAGGAGCACCAAAGATACTCTAGCCAAGACCAGAGCATCTCTTTTGGAGGACTGGCCATAAGGCACGGTCTTGAACCATGCCTTGTTCTGTTCGATTGAGGAGGGGTTTTTTTAGACTCCTGAATATCCAGGAGTCTAATTTTCTCCTCACGGGGAACTTATTTTCATCAGGGAGCTCCTGCAGACATCACCAGTGCTGTCGGCAGTTGGGGGTGGGTGACGAGCACTGACCAGGGGTCAGTGACCACCCACCAGCCAGTGGTAATCGATGACTGCCTGCAGATGCCACTGGTGGTGTCAGTGGTGGGGCGTGGTGAGCGGTGACCACCCTCAGGCTCCACCAACAGTGTTGGCAGCGCCTTTATGTAGGGGCTGCACCACCATGCTCAGGGGGTGCACATGCACCACAGTGCATCCCCATGTATTGCTAGTGAGTCTGGGAAAGGAAGCTATGCCTACCACACAATTTCTCCTGGCTAGGGAAGAGCTGTCTAGATGCTGCCTGACGGGAAGGACTACATGACTGGCCCCCAGCCTGCGAACCTGGAATTGGGTCTCCTAGAGTACTTGGAGCTGGTAGCTTGGTGCCATGTGTGTGAGGGTCATAACAACTGGGAGGATGTATGGAGGTCTTGGCTTTTGGCTAGTACCACCCCTTGAGCATTAGAGCTTGAGATGGTGGAAAGTTTGTCAAGGTAGAAGGGCTAGGACCTGTGTATCCTTGGTTTCTGGATGACTGCAAACTGGTCACTTTATCTTCATGGGATTGATTAACAATATTGAAGATTAAGTAGGTCAAATATTTTAAAGATAATCCTTGCCTGAAGTGGTGTAATTTTAATTCAGAGGTTCTTAGTACAGTTAAACATTTATTAACGTGTAGATGCTCCCATTTTCAGTGCCTTTAGAATGATTTAAAACCAGCCTATAACCAGGCCCATAGTTCTTTGATCTCTTTCCTCTCCCAAAAAAGCCAAGCTTAATCAAAGAAACAACTTCCAAAATATCAGTTTATACTATGCTTTGTAACCATTAAGTAATTAATGTTAGAGCATTACAAAGTATATGGTATATACATGTATGAAATATATAAATTATATAAGTAACAACATAGTAGTTCCACTTTTGACACTTTATAATGTCATAGAAAATTTACTTTGAAATGCTCAGAATGCTTTACAAATAGAAAAAAAAGAATGTAGATAAAAATCATATTATATATAGGGCCTTGTTACACATTAAGTTTAGGTGACTCCTGCAGCTCTTAACCCATGGATTGACACACATTAAAGCTGAAACTAGCTTTAAGCATGCACAAAGTCACTTAAGCACAGGTTTATTTCCATGCTACTCAGCTCATGGTCCATTAATGTGTAGCCACACCCCACATATAAGCTGCCCAAGTTGAAGTTCTTCAGCATCTCAGTGCAGTGCACTGCATCTCAGATGCAGTGTCCCCTCTTCTAGCCTCCTGTATTGTGTGTACAAATATTCCATCCCCTGAACTCTATGCCTACAAGTCAATTCTGGCACCACCCCAACTACCCCTCCCATTCCACAGGGTGCAATCTCATGCAAAAAAACCTATAGAGCACATGTCAGCTATCTTGATTGGTGGGTCCTAGAATGGGATCTAGGAGGTAGGGAAGGAAATAAAGTAAAGGACCAGATCAGATACCCATGGACCAGGGCTTCCTTCCCTAGGGAGACACTGCAGCTCCCTCTGCAAGAAGCGCCTTCTCTTACTGATCTCACCTCCCAACCACCCAGGGAAGGACAACTAGCATCCCATCACACCACAATCCCAAATCCCAATATACTAAAACTTGACACCTTCTTTTATTTACTTCCTCTTTCTTTATTCTTAATTTTTAACTTCTTTTTATTTAATCCTTCAGTAGGTGACTTATAATCATAATAATAGAAAATTAGGATTGAAAGGGACTTCCAGAGGTCATCTAGTCCAACCCCCTGCTCAAAATAGGACCATCCCTACCTATATCATGTCAGCCAAGGATTTATCTACCTGAGTCTTAAAAACCTCCAAGGATGGAGATTCCACAACCTTTCTGCACAACCTGTTCCAGTCCTTCACTACCCTTCTCATTAGAAAGTGTTTCCTAGTATCTAACCTAAACTTTCCGTGTGGCAACTTGAGACTATTGCTCCTTGTTCTGTCATCTCATCTGCCACTACTGAGAATGGCTGAGCTCCATCTTCTTTGGAACCACCCTTCAGGTAGCTGAAGGCTGCTGTTAAATTTCCTCTCAGTCTCCTCTTCTCCAGCCTAAGTCCAGTTCTCTGAGTAGATTTGTCTACTGCACTGTAAAGCAGTTTGTGTAGACACACTCTTTGCCAAGCAGACATCAAGGCATTGATTACTACACTTTATGTCTGACAATTCAGCCAGTTTTCTATCTACCTTACAGTCCATTCATCTAATCTATACTTCCTTAGTTTGCTTGTGAAAATGTAGTGGAGATCATGTTGAAAGCTTTGCTAAAGTCAAGGTATTTCTCATTCACTGCTGTCACTGAATCCACACAGCCAGTCATCTAATCATAGAAGGGATCCAGTTTGGCCAGCATGTCTTAACATTGATGAAGTTCATGACCAGAGATCCCATTTTTTGTAAATAATAAAATTTCCTAATGTTCAGACTAAAAAAGTAACCCCAAATCCACATTTTTCATGATTAAAATGAAACACCACTAATATATAGAGATAAGTTTCATTTTAATCATGGAAAAATGTGGATTTGGGATTACTTTTTTAAATCTGAACATTAGGGATTTTTTTTTATCAGAGAAAACCAGGATTGGTAGTCATAACTTGCCATTGGTGTAGCTATGCTGACTCTTTCTAATCACCTTCTTCTCCTTCAAATATTTAGAAATGGATTCCTTAAGCTCTGCTCCATGATTTTTCCAGTGACTAAGGTGAGTCTGACCAGTCTGTAGTTTCCCAGATGCTCCTTCTTCCCTTTCTTAAAAAAAGGTACTATATTTACCATTTTCCAATCATCCCGGACCTCTCCCAACCACAGCAAATTTTTAAAGGTAATGGTTAGTGGTTTTGCAATCATATCAATCAAATCCTTCAGCATCCTCAGATGCACCATGTCTGGTCCCATGAACTTGTACATATTCAACATTTTAAAATAGTCCCTATGAAGACTGAGGTATACAAGGCATTGGACATGTCTTCACAAGGCCTTTACTGTGCAGTCGACTTTACAGTAAATATCTCACATCTGCACTTGCATAGCTATGAGGCTTCAGTAAACAAATTTATTCTGTGGCAGGATATTCTTATATATACAAGTACTATCCTGCTGTGGAGTAAAAAACTCCACAGGAGCACCTGTAGCTAGACCCACTCTGAACCTCCCTCATGCCCCAGCCAGCTCCTCTGCAGCATGTGAATTAGGTGAGAACAGTCCCAGGCAGGCAGGCTAACCTCCAGGGGCACCTGGCAGCTGGGTATGTTCTGATCTGGCTCCACATGCTGCACATGAATAAACTTCAGAGCTGATTGTTCCAGAGTTAATTGTTCCTTGGAGCACATTCAAACGGCATGCCCAGGAGCAAAAATCCTGGCTCAATACTTGCTGGCATATTAGTAGAAAGCCTTTTTGTTACTCTTCATGTCCCTTGATTGCTGCAACTCCAGGTGTGCCTTGGCCTTCTTGATTTCATCCCTGCATGCCTGAGCAATACTTGTTGTTAAACTCCAACTCCATGCGGTGCCCAGTGATGAGGGAGACAATGATCCAATTGCCCATGGATCCTATTACTCACCCCGCCTATGTGCCTCCTTTGGTTCTACCCATTTCTTCTCCCATCTCAAGCTCCATCTCTGTTTACTGTTTGCTTCATTAGCATGGTATTGCCTATGCATTTTATTCATCTACATGCCTTTCTGCTAAGAGCACATGCATAAGACTTTGACCCCCATCTTCTTTTGGTCACTTGAAGTTTCTTTCCGGTTTTCTTGCTGACTTGAGCACTATGTCTCCTGATGATAGTTGGTGGGCTGCATTCTATTTTTATCCAACACATCATGCACTTTGCACCCTATCCTTTGTAAGAATCTTCTTATATAAGCATTAACAAAGTTAGTTGCTTTTAATATATCAGCCAGCCTTGTGACTAGTGACTTTTGCTGAGACACAGGAAAAAGACTTCATTCAGCTGCACATTCAGTACTCCTCAAAATTCATGTTACCCCAACATCCAAAATCCATATTATGACCGTAACAGTCGTACACTCCTTTCTAGTCTTTTACCCAGGTTTCCTCTTCTCATAAGCTCATTTTTGTGTTTTAGATGAAAGAAGAGTTCCCTGATAAACCGAGCTGGTTTTTTGTCATACTTGCTAGTCTTCCTATGCATCAGGATGTTTCTTTCATCTGCCCTTAGTAATGTTTCCTTACTTACAGCCAGTTCTTCTGGACTCCTTCCCCACTCAGTCTGTCCTCCAGGAAATCCTGCTCAGCAGTTTCCTGAGTAAATCAAAGTCTACTTTTCTGAATTCTAGGATCCTTACTCTATTACTTTCCTTTCCTTAACAACTTGACCACAATCATCTCATGGTTGCTGCTGCCCAAGTTGCCATCTAGTTCTACATTCCTCACCAATTCTTCCCTTTTTTGAACTACAGATCGATAAGAGTATGCCCCCTAGTTGGTCTCTCCAGAACTTACACCAGGAAGCTGTCTGATAGTCTCCAAAAACTTATTTGAACAGTTTTTACCCGTCCGTGATAGTGTTCCAGTCTTGTGAGCTATCTCACAAAGTCTGTTATTCCAATCACATCATAATTCTATGGCTGTACAAAGACTTGCAATTCTTTAAGTTTGTTTCATTTCACCACACTTTCCCCACTCCCATTTCCTTTCCACATCCCATTTCATTATCCAGCCCCACCCCAGTAACTCTCTGCCTCCCAGTGTCATGTTCCCACACCCACCCAACCCATCTCTCATATACCCTGACCTACAGCAGGGACTGAAGCCTGTCTTGCCCTCATGAGACAATTCACAGCTGTAACTTCTAGTCCAGCCCCTGCTCACCAGCCCTCTAGTGGCAAGCCACAGCTGTGCAGGTATGGGGCAGTAAGAAAAGGTTTTTAGCCTTTAGATGTGACTTTTTTAAACTTGGTTTAGTATTAATACCTACCAATGTTTGAGCAGCTAAAAATGATGCATTTAACAAGGTCCATATTCTGTGTACTACAGAAAATATTCTCAGACTTGTGAAATGAGTCTGGTGTTCAATAGAGTATCAGGCAGCACTCCACAACAGTTTAGGGTGGGAAGTGAAGAATGCACAAGTAATTCAAGTTTCCAGTATTGAGACTTACATTGATAAAAAATGATCATCCAACAAGTAATTTGTTCCAAAATTTACAAAAAAAATCCCCAAAAAACAAAAGCAGAAAAAAAAAAGAAAGAACAAGAAAAAGGACATATTTATTCCCAAAAGAATTAGTTCTCTCTTATCTCTGTTCTTAAAGATCAGCTATCCAGCAGTGCAGTATCTCTGCATATTAGGCTGGATTAGAGATTAATTTCTAATAAACCATTCCCAACACTACTTCATGTACCACATAGATATTCTTTGGAAGTACTGATCTCAGTAATGACCTAATCCAGCACTCTTTAGCTTGTATGAGTTTGTAGGATAATAGAACACGGTAATACAGATTTGATGTTAAGATAAAAATAATATAATGGAAAGTTTCAAAAGATTTCCGTTTCTCCTTGGGAACAAAAAACTGTTTTATTTAGATTTAATCAAAATGAAGCAGCAACAATAGGATGAAAAATCATTTCCTTAGAGTGGCACTAAAGGGGTATTCATTAGGGCTATGTGAAATGCTGCCAGCTGTTTTGTTTTGAGGCTGTTTCATTTAATTTTGAGCTTGAAACAGAAACATAAAAAACAGACAGAGGGCTTCAAAACAGCCTTGAAACAAAATGGTTTGAAAGTTTCTAAAATTTTTGAGTTTCAAAGCAGCAGCCAAGTGGTGGGAAGCAGGACAGAGTGAGAGATGTGCTCCAAGCAGCTCCTTGCAGCCCTATGTGGCTCAGCCCAATAGAAAGCACAGCCCTGGCTCTCCCCACCTTCCACCACTGGGCTGCCCTCTGTAGGATGGTGGAGCTGATTGGAGTTCAGTGCCAATTCTGCCCACCTCCAGCCACCAGGCTGCTCTCTGATCAGCTCCACCAGCCCCACGGAGCTTAGCCTGGTAGTAGGAGGCAACAGAACCAGTGCTGCATTCTGCCTTCCACCACCAAGCTGAGTTTCACGAGGCTGCAAGTTGCTGGGTGCTGAGCCTGCTGGAGTGGGGGTAGATCCCAGATCCCAGGCTGCATCCCGCCTCCCCCCACTGGGCTGCCAGTCACTGGAAACAGTGCTTTGCCCGTCTCCACCAGGTTTGGTTCCCAGGCAATTGTAGTACAGTGGAGGGAGGAGGGGTGCAGCCCTGGAGCTATGCTTTTCACTGGGCTTGGTTCCCAGATGCTTTCAGCCCCATTGAACTGAGCCTGGTAGGGGGAACAGGAGTGCAGTGCTGGGCCTGCGTTTCACCTCCTTCCACCGACTCAGCTTTCAGGACCCAGGCGGCAGCAGGAGCCTCCTGCCCACACTCCCAGGAGGGCTACAAGGTCTCCTGACCCCTCCCCAGGGTGCAAGCCCCAATCTGCCTGTGACCAGAGGAGGCCCTCCTCCTCCAGTTTCATGTTTTCCCACCATAGGCAATGGACACAACATTAAGACAGCATTGAAACATTGAAACTGTTTCAATGAAATGGAACAGTGGTCTTGAAATGAAATTAATCTCAAACCACAACACTATTCTGTTGAAACGTTGAAACAAAAGTTAAAGCAGAATGGTGCTCTTTCAGACAGCCCTAGTATTCATGTAGAAAAAGAAAATGAACAAAAATGAAGAAAATCAATTCTATCCAAAGAAACTTCAAATTGGGATAAAATATCAAAAAAGCAAGGACATCCAAAGAATTCTTAGTTTAGTAATGTAAACCATTAAGAATCTACTGGAAATGCTTCTGCAGAAACTGATTTTAAGTGATTCTTGCTTAGATATGCAAAATGAAATCCTTAAGATCTCCTCATAAGTACTGAACATGACTGGATTTCTTTTGCTTATCTGGGTGGAAGGATTGCATTAGATTAGCACTGCTAATCACCCCAAATGAAAGGGAGAAGCTCCCAGGATAATAAAAATCTGAACTGGAATAAGCATATTAAAAATGTCCTTACTAGAGAAAAACAATTGTTGGGTTGAGTTTCATCCTTCTACAATAATACAGGTAAAATGGCTAGATTAGCAGCACTAAAGAGCTATAGATCTAATGTAAGAATCCTTTTTATTATGTGGACCAGAACTGTGGGATACTGACCCCATGGCTCATTAAAAAATAGATCTTGCCCACAAAAAAATTACTTTTTTAGGGCAGGTTTTATCTCTAATTCTATGCTAAGAGAACATGTTTAATGGGGATAGAGGGTTCTCATGTGCTCTGAAATGGGACTGATTAAAGTGAACATTAGCTCAATTAAGAATTCTAAATTATTGGATGGAAATTAAATCTTTTATGTCTTTCAGATATCCCAACAACTTAATTTTAGAAGCTTTTTATTTTTCAAATAAAACCTTGTTTGGATGGTTAAATAACAGCCATATCCTCCTCCAGACAAATGGCAAATGAAGTAAAAGTCATTCATCCAATATTTCTCCTCTGTTTAAAACAAGACATAAATTTAAGAATTAAAGGTGTTATCATGCCGACCTACATGCATGCAGTTACTTTTTTTTTAATTTCTTCTTTCTGTAGAATTAAGGAAGTGTTATTTTGGCCTCAAATCCTACATATCTTTAGTACAAAACTGCAAACAATAAGAGGCCAGTCATCATGGGTTCAATAGTTAGAATATATTCTTGCAGAATGAAAGAGGTAGATGACTTAAATTGCCATTTGTAGTATTTTTCATTTTTTTGAATAAGAAGAAAATGCGTTTCCTCATCAGTGCAAAATTTTAAATACTGAGCTAATGAAGACAAAATAATTTATCTAATTTCTCATACCAGAGATCCTGGTTTTCTATGATAAAAAAATATCTTCAGATTAAAAAAAGTAGCCCAAAATCCACATTTTTCCATGATTAGAATGAAACACCCCTAATATATAGACAGATATAGTCTATAGCGGTGATTCATTTTAATCATGGGAAAATGTGGATTTTGGGTTACTTTCTTAATCTGATTTTTTATTTAATCAGAGAAAACCAGGATCCCTGCTCATAACTCACTGTTTGTCTTGTTCTGTCCAGATGAGCATGCACATGAATTTGCCTGGGGACAAATACCTGTCTCTGAGGAATGACCTTGCATGCATGCTCTGTCCTGGCTCTGCTTTCATATGGCTTATGCTGCAGCCATGTGCACCACCCTACTTTTTTTCTGCATTTTTTTAGATACCAAGATTTCCCAGTATCTAATTTTGCCACCACACTGCAATTGCAGAGCGGTGAACAGATCCACATGCATCACATGCATTTTGCAGCACCTCAAAAGTCTTTGAGGCACCACAAAGTGCATGTTCCCACACATGTGGATGTGGTCCCTCAGTGCATTTGCATGACTTGCTCAAAGAATGAGGGGCAAAATAAAATACAATTCCTGTGTTATTTTATTTTCTCCTGCTTAATTTTATCTTTTTATTTATTATCATGTATTATGTTCCATTTTACTTCTGGTTAAAGTAATAGAATGTGATTTTATATATGTTTGGTTTTCATTTATTGTATTGTTTTAGTGAAAGCTGTAAATAAACCACTACTTCTACTACTCAAGAAAAGCCAATCAAATATTTTTGAAGAATCCTTTTTTTTACTGAAGATAAATATTTCTGAAGGGAAATTTGTTTTTTAAATGAGCAACTGTTTTCAAGAAAAAGTATATTTTTTTCTTTAAAAAAATCTTGAAAATTTATATATTTTGGTTTGCAAATGCTTTTGTATTTCATGAACATTATAGTGTGATTGATCATGCATCCATTCTCTTTGATGGACTGGATTCCTTAGCTGGAATAAATCTTCAAAAAACAATAGAAAATATAAATTGAATAAATTGTCTTCTAATTTGTACTTTGCACTGTAAAGACTTTCACATATAATGATATATCCACAAATATTTTCTTCCAAGGAAAACAGCCAAACATTTTAGATAAATTGTGTACAATTATTCGTTTAAGCATTATTGTCTTTTCAAATCTTTGAATAAATATGTATTTAAAACACTATTTTCCCCTCATTTATAGTGGTCTAATCACTTTTGTAGGTTTGTTGTTTATATTATAACTCTTGTTAATTCTTACACTTATTTGTATTACTTTGCTTTAAGACTCCTGAAAGTCTACTGAGAGTACAGTTCTTCGCCTGCCAACTATTCTTGTATTCTTTTCTGCACGTTATGTAAAGCACAGGTGCTGGCACTTTATTACCCTGTTAACAATTAACATTTCCTGAAATAGAAATGTGCATGTTTTGCTAACAGAGAAAAACTAAAGACTTGTATAATGTAAAATGTTTTTTCAACTCCATCAAAGCGTACTGAAAGAAAAGTAAAAATAAAATAAAAGGCATGCTATTACTTTATAATATATGTTATATTTTCACATAGCTGTAGGTGTATTGATATATTATGCAACAAATACCACATTTCTATCATTTTTTGTTTTGGTACACTAAAAGATGTGTTTGATCTACTGAAGCTAAAATTGAAAGTTTATACTCATTAAAACTCAGTCGGAGTACTTTATAGCTTCTTTCTTCTAAAACACATTATCAGAATTATAAAAAAAAGATGAAATTACTTTATACAGTTGCCATGTCTCAAAGTAGGGCAATTGGAATGAAAGTCATATGAATGACACAAGTACTAATGTATTACAAGGAACCAAGAGGAATCTTCTCTTTATTATGATGATTTTTTTTTCTTACTTTCAAATATTAATTTTGTTTAATCTTTTAGTCTATATAACATTTCTTAGAATTTAGATGTTCTAACAGTAGGCTTCTAAACTGAAATTTAGGAACTTAAATAGCATACTTGATTTTCAAAATGGCTGAAGATCTAGGTCATTTGACTGGGTTTTGCTGAGTAATCAGTAGGTATACTGGTCTTCTCCGATTTAAAAAAAAAAAACAACAATTTTCAGATATAAATAAAATAAGACCCAATCCACATTTTTCCAAGATTAAAATGAAACACCACTACATATATAATATCTATATAGATATTATATACATAGTGGGGAAATAGAATCATGGAAAAATGTGGATTTGGGATAACTTTTTAAAATCTAAATTTATTTTTTTTAATCAGAGAAAACCAGGATTCCTGGTAATCAGGCTGTGTAGAAATCAAGTTACTATGCTGCTGTTAGTAAATACCTTACTGGTACTGAATATGTTTTACTTGACAAGTCAATGGGACTAAAATAATTCTAGTAAGGATTAGCTTTTTCTTTGTGGTTGTGGGGCACAGGACTAGGAGGAATGGCCTCAAACTGCAGCAGGGGAAATTTAGGTTGGATATTAGGAAAACCTTTCTAACTATAAGCATGGTCAAGTGTTTAAACAGGCTGACTGTGGAATCTTCATGAATCTTCAAAAGCAGGTGAGATAGGTACTTGGGTGGGTTGGTTTAGTAAGGTATCATGTTGTATTGACTTGACAAGAGCACTGCTAGATTAGATGACCTCATTAAGCCTGAAGAGCTTGAATTTGCTGAAGTGTCCCTTGAGACTAAAAAGGGGTGCTTTATGTCTAGGGTTGAGAACCACTTTTCAAGCCATAATTTAGTTACCCAGTGCTGGGTTTAGGGCCCCAATTTTAAACTTATGTTTTTTAAACTCTTTGCCAAGAACATTTATTTAGAACGTAAAATATCAAGTACCTTCTACACTGGGCCTGTATTACACACTTTATAGTCCATGGTTTTGGAGTACATAAGTAAAACATCTCTGTATATGCACTAGTTTTAGACACTATTAACTATAACAAAATACAGGGATTCAAAATGTTAGTCATTAAGGAACTTTGGCAATTTAATTGAAGTTTTAATGATCCTTAAAAATATCATATTGAATTTGGAAGATATGTTGTCTATTTCAGAGGCTTTTCAACAATAAAATAGGAAAAATCAAAGATAATTTAAGGAATGCAGTCATATCCAGAACTACTCTGTTAAATGTACAAAACATTTTTTTTTTTAAATATTAAATTTAGGACTAAACTTCATGTACCAAAACAGACGTTTCTGGGGTTTTCCAAAATTTTACCATAGATTTTAAAGGTCCATGTGTATGTTTTGTTGGAAATCAGAAATTAAAGCTTCATCTGATTACAGCTTTTTTTGTTATAGACATGGCTGACTGGTGCCTCCCAAGTCTATGTGGACACCAGATCCCTGACAGGGGGGCCCTGCACCAGAAGACAATCGTCGACTGGGGGTAAGGGTTCCCCAGTGGTTCATCACTGACCAGTGGGGGGTAGGAGGGAATTCCCCAGGATCTGATTGCTGAGCCAGCAGCAAAACTGGAAGTTGTCAAAATTAGTGAGCACTGTAAAGTGGTGTGCCACTATGGCAGGTAAAGTACAAGACCAATACAACATGGCCTTACTAAAAATAGAACATAGACGGCAAAGCTCCACTGCAGAAGCCAGGACCCGTGATCACCAATCAATGCCCAACCAGTGAAAAAGCTGCTCCTCCGCTCGGCCAGCACCTTGCTGGCCGGGCGTCTGTAAGTATTTTTAACCAATAAAACACCCTTAAAATCAATCATCTGTCTCATTCTTGAGTCCCCAAGCATCTGAACCCAGTAATAGCCCACGCTGACAGAAGTGTACTTCCGCTGGCACTTAGAGTTTCATGGGTGACACTTCTCAGGGGGTGCACGTGCACCTGCATCCATCCCCTACATGTCACCAATGGTTATAGAACTATTAGCCCCTCATGAATCCATCTCTGACAGCTAAACCTGGCAGCCTCCATCATCTTATTTTCTCTTGTTTCCCATAATCTTCAAAAGATGGTTAAATGACCTCCTTGCTGGTGATTTTATGGTGTGACAGCTGTCCTCAGGGATTTCCCCAACCTTTATGGGCTACCTAGTAAAGAAGCTTAACCTTCTCAAGCCATGATTCTAAGTAATTTGTGATACATCCATTTGGGCACCTGTTCTCTTATATTTTACTATATATGATGTGCTCAAGGATACAGAACTATGGCTTGAAAGAGAGAGGACCTCTGGGAGATGTTATGAAACAATTATGAATTAAAGTCTTTGTAAATATTGTTAGTTCTTCTTTTTCACTTTAATATGCTAATCTTAAATTTACACATTAATTATGTTAAGTCTCCCTTCTTCCTCTGCATTGCCCTTTACAAATAGAATACCCTCTCTGACATCTATATAACAAAAGCCTCTCTCACTAATTCCTTCGCACTTGTACAATTACAATATTTTGAGGGACTGTCAAATACAATATGCCAAATGAGTCATGTTATTTTTTCTAGAATCCTCTAAACATATGTTCATCATTTACTTACTAAACACTGTACTGGCAGGGCATTGGAAGAAATCTAGCCTTCCATGCCATGTTGCAGGGTGTCCCTGGTGTTGTTGGCTTTGTAACTTGTAGTTGCATGTAAAATTTTGAAGAGGCATTTTGGAGGAAAAATAAGTGACTGCATATGCAGGGGGCTAATCTCAGCAACTCAGAAGGTCACATCAGTCCTATGTCCCTGAGTATCTATAGATGCACTTAGGACCAGATACTACCTACCTATAAGTCATGTAAGTGGACTTAAGCACTGGAGTGAAATTTGGTTGTACCCTACTCAAGTCTCCAAAAAGCAGTTAATGAAAAAGGAAGGTGGGTCCCATCATCTTCATTTCTTTTTATATGACTCAGTCTCAATGGTAAAATTACAGCGTTTTACAAAACTAGACATACTAATGACATTTCAGGACTTTAATAGCATAGCACACAACACTAAGTCAAGCTTGATGCCTAACTGGTGGAATGGAATCTGGCCCCTAATGTGTACTAATCTTGATTTCATGCTTCATTGCTGTTTCTGTTGCTTTTCTTTGTTTTTAGAATTAAATGTTAGCTAAAACTTATCACCCTATGTTTGCTGTCCGTAATTTAGCTAATGCAGAAGCTTCTTCAACCAGAATACTATTATGACAGGAAGTCAAATAAAGAGACTTAAAGAGAAGGATTAGAAATTAGAGAGATGGAAGAAAACATGATTTTAGGACTCCTTAACTTTAAGAATATTGAAACAAATATTTCAAAATTCTTATGTCATAAATTGACAAAACATTATAGAAAATATTCAGTGGTAGAAACAATTTGCTGATATCAGTAGACTTGATTTTCCATTTTTTTCCACGGATGGCATTTTTCACAAAACAGTGTTTTTAATTTGAGTTGAAACACATTCTGACAGTATATTTGAAATGTGTGTGCTGCTTTGTTTTGCTTTTTCAGAAGCCATGGTACACTGCAGTCTTGTACCACATGACTAATATTGCCTGTGTATAATGATCACATAAGATATAACGCTTCCAGTGACACTTTAGGAGTGTAAAGAAAGGCATTCTATTTTATACACACAAAAATGGGCAGACATATCTCCACCTACATTATTCTTAAGACTCAAGTAAGCACAAGAGAGACAACAGAAAATGGATACTATTAGGATATGTAATGGGTAAAATAATCCAGGGGAACAATCTGAGTAGCTAAGTCAAAAAGCAAGGAGAATAAGGAAAAAAAATCAAGATGCAGTAATTTACATGGTAGATTTTTTTCTTCATCTCTTTGCTTTTAATCATGCACTATCAATTTAAAACAGATTGAGTAATTGAGATGTTTAAACAACTGTACAGTCTTCTTGGTCAAAGGAACCAATTTGCAGCAGAGTCTAAAGAAAGATAAGTTGTATAACTGACAGTAGCAAAAATAAAAACTGCTGATAGAATTCTCTGACTCTGTGGTAGTTTAACAATCAGCACTACCAAACAGATTCTGGTGATAGTGAGTCAAGTTTTGCTTACTGTTCACACATGAGTAGTATCATAGAAATCAATGAGATTATTTGTAAAAGTGGTTAGCAGGTTATGTGTTGAAGGGCTATAAAGGTTTAGTACAGCAAACATGGTAATGGAAACTAGTAAATTCTGAATTCAAACCCTGATTAAGACACTGTCACTCTGTGTGATATAAAGGAAATTTTTTTCTGTGTGTTTCATCCTCCCCAAGTCCAAATTGCACTTAACATAACTTATATGCATGTCTACCATGTCACTAAAATTATCAATGAGTAAAATATATACAGGTCTTTTGCATGCTTGTCTCCAATCTGGTATATTCACCTATAGTGTGCAGGCCCTAACTACACCTTCTTGAAATCTTAATTCACTGTTCAGTTTTCCTAGGAATTGGAAATAGCCACTGGTTAGTTGAAATCTGAAGGTTTAATCAGAGCATACCTAGGGAATTTTGCTAATTGCCACAAGTACTCCCATGACAAAATAACTACACCCTGATTTTTTTCACTACCAGTGTCATTCTCTCATAAAAGTCACAGAGCAGCACCATACCTGCATGGGCACCTACACTATTAATTGAAATCAAGGATGTAGGTGCCTGACTCACACCAAAGATCACTGGAGTTAGGTACCTAAATATCTTTAAATATCTAGATTTAAAATATGTTTTTTAATTTAAAAATATGCACATAATTATTAGCTACACTTTTAAATCCTAATCTAGAAAGGACCTGAAAGTTAAGTGCCTTAGAGCAGTGGTCCTCAATCCTTGGGCCACAACCTGGTGCCAGGCCATGGCACGTCAGCTGCTCATACACAGCACAGGTGGCTGCTGGACCAGAAATAACTCTAGGGGCATGATTCCCAATTAGGGTGCAGGAGATCCCAGGTTCACCTCCCAAACAAGCCTGGCTTAGTGCTCTGGCTGAGGAGCCTAGGTTTGGACCTTGGTGTGCAAATATCCACTTTTATCCAGCTCCAGAGGCAGGTGGGACCATTTCCCTGTTGCAGCTAGTGCATGGTCCAAAGCTGGGAGGTTTAGGTACCTCCTTGCCTCTGTCTCTATGGTCCATCATACCATTGTATTGTCAGATGGTAGCTGTCGAGGCATTCTGACAATAACCACGGGTGTTGTCAGAAATCATGGCCTGGCACTGCCCCACCCCTCTTGATCAGGGGCCCTTATTCTCACTTGGGTCAGGTGACTACTTGTGCATGGGTGTGGCTGAAGATCTGAGGGAGCCATCATTAGGGAAGCATGTCCTTGATCAAGGAGCCTTTAGGGCAGAGTTTGGGGAATCCAGGGGCAGTGGTGTGGAGATGTGGAAGGAGTTGCCCATGCCAGAAGCCGGAACGCAGCTGGAGGAGAAAAATATGCACACCACTGTGCAACCAAAGGCCAGATAAGCCCTCATTGGCTAGCTTGTTTGGCTGGGCCTGGGGCTAGGTGGCAACTGCGGTGAAGAGAGGGAGGCCTCTCTTTTGTGTGTAGCTTCAATAGCTCAGTTGGTAGAGCTTCAGAGCTTTAATCTGAGGATCCAACATTCAAGTCCCTGTTCAGACATATGTGGGACCTTGGCCCTTTGAAGGTCCTAGAAGCCTGGCCCTAGACCAGTCCCAGATCCTGGTTCTGACACAGGTGTCTCTGTGTGTGTGTGTGTGTGTGTGTGTGTGTGTGTGTGTGTGTGTGTGTGTGTGTGTGCCTGTCCTCTTCTTGCTGGTTGGCCTACAGCCATTGATTGTACTGGGAGCAGTTGAAAGCTCTCTTTGGCCTCCTACCCATGGCAGCCAGGTTAGGAAATGGCAGCAGGTGTTCCCTCCTCTTTCTGTCATTGCAAGTCCCATGGGTGAACTCAAGTCAGGGCATCTGCAGGAAAGGAGTGCTGCCCTGCCCACTCCAAGCCTAGCCTCTTCAGTTTTAGCAAGCCATCAAGCGCTGCATGGCAGGCAGCCAGGGCAGATAAATATTAATTTTCTAAATTTTTTAGGGGACCCGAGGGTGAGATAGAATGCACTAGCAGGCTGCATCTGGCCTGCAGGCCACATTTTGCCCACCCCTGCTGTAGACCATGAAACTGCAGCTCCCTGGAGCTGGGTGGGAAAGTTGTAGGTCCTTCTGTAGGGCCTGTGGCGCTGCAAGGTTTGACCCACCTCACTCCCAGGGGGGTGGGAGGTATCTTTACCTGTCTTCTGGGGGAAAATTCCAGCTACAGTTGGCTGTGGCTTTTGGGCCATGGTTTGCCAGGCCGTGGCCAGTTCCAGGCTTCAGCTTGCCTGGCCATGGCATTAAAACTTTAGGAACACTTGACTTAAGAGTGCAGTCCTTGTACCTCTATTTCATTTTTAGGTATCTTGGCTTCAGGGAAACTCTCTACCATGGACTCACAACACTAGAGACTCCTGAAATGAGAGTTTTACAGCAACAGCTGTGGGAAAGGATGGAAGGAAGGATTAATTTAATGAAGTTAATAGCAACTAAAGGTATTTAACATAGGACTCTGTGTTAAAGATTGAAACATAAAATTACTTTCTAGCATATTCAGAACTTGAAAGCTGAAAGTACATCAAAGCTCTGGTACTAATCATCTTACACATAATTTTGTTTTTTAAATTAGTTCAGAATCAGGTTTGGAATCATTGTGGTTGAAAAATATCAGCTTCACCAATGAAGGAAGTAAGAGGGAGGAGAAACACATCGAAGGGTTACTGAAGTTGAAAGACCATCAGAAGCTTCTGAAAGTACAATGCAAGGTAATATTGGTCCCTCTAATAGAATACTTGTTCATGAGAACCGGAAATTTGAGAGCACTAGGGGTCTTTAAATCTGTATAGACTATTAACTAGATTTCAAATGGAGATTTTACAAAAGGTATGGAAGTGATGAAGTATGTTTGGGATTTCATTGTTGAAAAATATAGACCATAATGATGGTAACAAAGAGTGTCCTGGTGGTCCAGTAATGTAATGAATTAAAAGTCTGAAAGAGGAGGGATCAATCAGGTTGATAGCATACAGTCTGGGAAAAAAGTTGTTAGACTTTTATTAGTAGGACATAGGAAAAGAGAAAGGCATAGATGATTTCCTAACTGGGTGTATCTACATGTTTATTAATGCATCATACTTACAGTATTAAGTTTACTACTTGGATAACCAAGTACCAAAACAGTATGGTATGTGCTGCAAATGTGCAGTATCTTGTGCTACTCTGCAGTAGTACCAGTGCACAGGTTATTACTGACACTAACTGCACAGTAGCCTAATGCTATTCTGCAATAGTGTATTAGCATAGTTTTTGCCTGACACTCTACTGTACAGTGTTATAGATTACTGCACAGTTAGCATCTCTTGTTAGATGCACCCACTGTGTAGTGCATAGAAGAAATGTTCAGTTCCCCTATTTCTTGAGGTTGCCTTGAAGTATTTTTCATTTTGTAGGTTTCATCTGTATTCTCAGCATGCATATCACACATTCCCTCTCTCTTTCTCTCTCTCCTTCCTTCTCTCTCTCTCTCTATGAAGCTTTTTGTGTATGTATCTGAACACATGTGTGTGTGTGTGTGTGTGTACACGCGTGTGTGTGAATAGGGGTCTACCAAACTCAAGGTGGTGGCCGGCTGATTTCTCGTGCAGATTGTAGGGCTGTCCATCATTTTTGCTGGCTGGGCACAGCAGCACCCCCCCCCCCACCATGCCTCTGATTGGCTGAGGTGCCTTGGTAGTTCTTACCCTCCCTGCTGATTGCCAGATGGCCCCAAACTGCCACTTAGATTGTAACATGTCAATTAATGTCTTCATCAGGCTTAATCACAGGATTAAGCCCATGGAAGTAATTAATTGACACATTATTAAGCAATATAAGCATTTAAGCTCTAAAACGATATATTTTATTAAAATAAAGCTATGCACATCATTAACTGTAATACCAACTATATACATTTTATTAAGTAATACCAACTACATACATCTTATTAATATCAACTATATACATTTTATTAAATAATATGATCTAAGCACTTAATTAAACTATAAACTGAAATATCTTATGAAATACAGAGGTTCAGAGCTCCAGAAGATAATGTTATGATCCATGTATTATTATTAAATGAAAGCACATGATTTTTATGATGTTGATTTTCACAGTAATAGGTTTGTTTTGCCTCAAGGCTCTTAACAAAAAATCCACTGCTTTTCACTTTTTCCATTTATTTATTTTCACACTTCTGTGTAAACTTATTCTGAATTGGGGATGGAGGTCTGGGGGACAACAAAAGCAGTTTCAATTCATGTTTTAAATCTGTTTAAGTAATCTTAATGCAATGGTATGGAATGGCACAAAAATATAAAAGTCTTAAAATAGCATTAATTCTAAGCTTTTTCTTGGTTCCTAAAAAATTATACATTAAATTATATTGCCTTTATTACATATGTACGTACCTTTTGCACGCTACCTTTGGCCAATTTAGGGTTGGCTGCAGGATAAAAATACAATAGCCCTTTGTTATTCATTTGACAGGGAAATTATGCAATATTTAATATTATAAAATGTATTATTAATGATTTTATTCAAGTTAACAGCTCCTCACACCATATGTGGAATTTAAATATTTAAAGATTAAAAAAAATCAAAGACATGTTCACAAAGATACAAAAATTATTTATTTATATAAATATCAAGTAAAATTAGAGGTAGATGAGCCATTTGTTGGCTATTATGAATAGTCCTATAAATTATGAATTAGTTACAAATCCTGATGTAATCTGCACATTATTAGAACTGGAAGAGCTTGAAGAATATTTCTTGTTTCTTTTTCATTAAAAACAAAACAAAACAAAGCAAACTTCCTTTAAACCCTTGTCTTTAGAGAATTTGAAATTAAATTTCTCTTGCAGTTGTTTGCCCTTCACAAAGCTTTGGGATAGAATTACTCTGTGGTTTAGGTGGAAATGAGAGGCCAAAATCCAAAAGTACAAACAGACTCTTCCAAAAAACAAGGCCTTTGCTTTGAAATGTCTAAACTTACTAGGTGAGTCTATGTTTGACTCTAAAGTGCTCTTGTTTGACTCTAAAGTGCTCTAGGTACTCAAGTTTGGGTAGTTTTTGGCCCTGCCTCTGCACCAAAAAAGCAGAAGTATGTATGAATAGATTGAACTTGTCCATTAAGAGAAACATGGGCTGGAATGAGGCACTTCCCTCTCATGTTCTTGAAGCTAAACCTCTATTTTGAAAGGAATTCAAAAATCATGGGAGCATCAAAGGGAACTTGATTGGTAATTAGCTGGAAGAAGTCCTCTGTTCCAGTTCCTGTTTCTAAGAGTTTTGTTTTTGTTTTGTTTTTTCTGGTAGTGGATATTAAGCTTGGGATTAAATGTGTCTATCTAACAATACATTGTTCATTGCAGGATCTTGTCCACAGCTCCAAATAGTGTCCCTCAGTACTATAATATCATCTTGTTTTCATAAGGATTGGGAGAAAGGGTTTGGTTCTTCATGGTATCAGACATCAGAGCCATATCCAACAAAAAGATTAAGGAGCAAAAAAACATGCTTTATACCTTAATGTTGTAGGTTGTAGCTGTGTTGATCTAAGGCCATAGGCAGACAAAGGACATTTGGGTAAATGTGATATCTTATATTAGATCAGTTAAATAGTTGGAAAAATTGTTCTTTGCAAGCTTTTGGGCACAAACACCCTTCCTCAGGCATACTCTCAATACTCGCAATATTTATTTTATCTAGGATAGTGCCTAGAAGCCCACATCTCAGACTAGGGCACCATGGTGCTAAACAGATTCAAAAAAAAAAAAAAGGGGGTTGCCTCCTTATAGAAAATCTTATCATTATATACACAGGTTAAAGATTTTCAGTGAAGGCTAAGACTCTAAGGGCATGTCCATATGAGTGCACATGTACCTGTTGCTCGACCTCAAACCCCTTTGAGGTGGGGCAACAGGCACGTGTGGGAACAAAAAAATGTGCATACTCCAGAGTGGTGGTGGGGATGTCACTGGGGCTGCGGGGGGGGGGGTGCAGGGGGCAGACATGAGGACCTGGCCCAGAGCCCTGAGGCTTGCTAGCCTGGCTTTGCACTGCTCCTCCCAGAGCCCTGTGACTTGCTCCGCTGCAAGGCTGGATTAGCAAGCCACATGGGACTGGGCCAGGTCCTCACCCCACCCCTGCCCCCACAGGCACATGGGACAGAGGCAGGAGCCAGCCCTGGGGCCCAGCCCATGCTGACAGGAGCTGGTGTGGCATGCAGTTCCCACATGCTGTGCTAAGTTCTGCCATGGCTGGGCCCTTCCTGTAGCTATAGGACCTGTCCCAGTGTGTGGGGACCACGCGGAGCCGAGCCAGGACCTGCTGGCCCTGGAGCTGCTTGTGCCACATGGCAGCTGAGTGGCACGAGCAGCCTCAAGGCTGGCAGGACCCAGCTCAGCTCCACTTGGTCTCCATGTGCTGGGCCAGGCTGGGGAACATGAGCTGCCTGGGGCATGCTGTCCCACACACCAGCTAGTAGCTTACCTCGGCTTCCAGCACCCCAGGAACTATTCCTGCCATCTTCTCCAGCCACCAGAAAACCAAACTGACCTCCTACTACTTTTCTTTCCTGACTCAGGGGAAAGCCAACACCTTTCTGGATGGCTCCAGGTGTCCTGCCAGCTGCAAGAGCCTGCTGAAGGCAGAAAAGGTAAGAGTGATGTGAGGGTCCCTATCCTTTTCCCCAGTGGAGCCTTCCCACCCCTCCCATGGGTGAGGGGTGAGATGAAAGATTAATGGACCTCTGCCTGCAGGATAGGTGGGAATGCTCTGCCCTCCACCCCCCCAAAAAAGGGTCAGGCCCCTCACTGCTTCTGCCTTTAGCAGGATCCTGTAGCTAGCACAACAAGCACACATATACTGGGTGCATCTGCTGATGCACATTTACTGCACAGTAACCTAGATTACTGTGGAATACAGGTGTCTGTCTACAAATGCACACCCCACCACTCAGTAACTATGGTGACTTATGCTGACTTGCGCATAAATTTGATACCTGAATGATGTGGGTCTCAAATGTATGCTGGATTAGTTACTGTGTGATTCACATGTAGATGTGTTACTGTGCAGTAACTCAGTAGGCTCCTGGTTGGATATGCCAAACTGCTAGGGGGCTGGCTGAAACCCAGCCCCAGGATTCCTGTCTGGCCCCCTCTCCTGATGCAGGGCTGAGCTACTCTCTGGCAGCCTGTAGATGCAGGATAGAAAACCCTGCACCCATTTTGTTCTGTGGGGTGCATACTCCAGAGAGCCCAGCAGGATCATTATGCCCCCCCCCCAAACAGTCCATAGCCTGTTTGCCAGGTCTATCCCACTCCACAGGTGATTGCTGCAAAGGGCTGCAGTTTGCTGCACTCCCTACGCTCCTCCCCAGTTACTGTGCCCACTGGCAGCCCAGAGAAACCTGGAAAAATGCTGCCTCAGCCTTGGCTCCACCCTGCAGCCACCCACGAGGAGCAGGTGGCCACACCACCACTAGTCATGAGCAGCACCATCTCATCCCCAGTGGGGACCCCTGGCTGGGAGACAACCCACCATCCACCAGAGGCTGCAGACACTGGGTGAAGCCAGACACCACCTGGTATAGGAAGGCCCATGCCAAGCTGCCAGCCTCATCAGCCCTGGACCTGTAGTAAATCCTACACTAGGGGCGGGCCCTCCCAGGCCCAATCCCCAACCCTACCCCTGCCCCTGACCTTGGCCCCAGTCCCTGTCCCACTTCCATGCCCCACCAGGCCTCACTCCCCTGCCTCTGGGCTTTGCCTCATAGCACACAGAGATGCATGACACAGGTCAGAACTTTATTGAGCAGACCATGTCCCAGTGGCTATGTGGGCAGAGGTCTCTTACATGCTGGGGAACACGTCAAACCCAGCAGCAACCTCTTTCTAGGCATCCAGGGGCAGGAGCATGTGGAGATGAGACAGACAGCCTTCCAGATAGTGGTGGACGTGTGAGGCAGGCTAGGCTTGCCCTCCATGCTGTAATACCTCAGGGTCTAAATCCAGGAGTGCAGGTGTGCCCAAGGCATCAGCAGGATCAGCAGCAGCATGTGCAGCAATGTTCGCCAAATCATTTTCAGAATTAACAACCACATTCCATAATGGAGTAGCTTGCTTGTGTCTTGTACCATTCTATGTCCTTATGTCAGATTTAAAACTGAAAAATATCTTTAATTGGTAAATTTGCAATATATACATTTTTTTAGATGTCCTCCACATTTTTTTTTTCATTTGAGTCTTCAAATAAATCCCAAATAATTGAAAAACTAATAGGGGTTCTTCCCTATGATGCAATTATTATTTTTTTTTCCACTGAGGGGTTTTCCTAGTTTAACAGACAAATTACACAGAAAGTAAAGGAAGTTACCAACTCAGAACAAACTGGCTTATGAATGCAAAGATAATATTACATCACAAGGAGTATTTTAAAGCAAAATGTAATGGTATTCATTATATTTTCTTTAGCAGTTAGTTGATGATTCATTCACTTGCTTCTATTTTACGTGTACAATTAAAGTATTACAATCAAAGAGAGAAAGAAAGAATGAATGATTGACAATGAATGGGACTTAGTATTTCATTGAGAATTTGTTCTGACATATAAATCAATGAAAACTGTCAGTGTTACAATAGCATTGATTACAATTTACTTCCTTTTGATCACATTAGAAATCTCTTGTCAGACTAAGTTATGTTGGGTGCATTCCATATCTCAACTGTTTTCTTCCTGTGGCTCACTTTCCCACTCACAACCACATAGACAATCCTTCTGTTTGCATTGCTTGAAAGCTTTGTGGACATTATTGCAAGCAATTACATAGAAACATAATTTTAGGAAATAATTTTACTTGTTGTAGTTGTTTATTAATTTGAGCGGCTGCAATAAGGAGGAGGCACTACTCATTTTTTTAATGGGTTCTTACCAAGGATCCTGGTTTTCTATGATTTTAAAAAAATACCCAATTATCAGGTATAAAAAAATAACCCTAAATCCACATTTCCATGATTAACATGAAGCACCACTATTTCTATCTATCTATCTATCTAGATACATAGATCTAAAAATATATATATCACTACCCAGATACAGTGGTGCTTCATGTTAATCATATAAATGTGTGGATTTAGGGCAACTTTTTTTTTAATTAGAAAATTGGGAATTTTTTTTTTTAAATCAGAGAAAACCAGGATCCCTGGTTATTACATTGATCAGTCTGCTCTCTGCAGGCCAGCAGTAAGGACTCCACATCACATGCTTCACAGAGGAAAATCTAGGCTTTGGCATAACCTTCTTTTCCAAACACATCTTTCTTTAAAATTAATTTTCTATAGGGTATATAAACCCTCATTTGTATACCAGGTAAGAATTTCACAGGGTTATGTGCTCATTTTCAATGTAACTCTATGTGGACTCAGACACCAATTCACTCAGTTCACTCAGTAGAACTTCAATTGAGATTTTTAAAAGGATTTGATGTTATTGAATTCAATGTCAATGGAATTATATCAGACTAGACAATTTTTAGAAACCTCATAAAAATAAATGGTGGTTTTTATCATTATTATTTGTATTGCACTTAAGTTTTGGAGGTTTTTAGGGTAAATGGTTAGTATATTTTGATTTTTTTTTTATATGTAAAAAAAAAAAGTATTAGAGTAAAAGTTCTGTTAACTAGCATCTTACAAGCCAGCATGCTCAGTTAATCAGCTTGCTGGCTTTTAAGATAAAGTGAAACCAGAAGTGCCCACTGTAGCACTTCCAGTTTCTCTAAGCCCCTATGGCTCGGGGCGAAGCACCTTGCACTGTCGAGTCCCCAAAGGCCGGGGGCATAACAGGCTGCACGGCGCTGTGCAGGGCCCGCCTCCCTGTCCCACAGGAGCCCTGGGAGGGGCGGTAATGTGGCAGGAGAGGCAGCGATGCCATGGGAGGAGTGGAAGGATGCCCAGATGTGGCGGGAGAAGCAGTGGCCTGGGCCGCTGAATTAACCGGCATATTTTGTTATCCGGCATCCCCTGGGAATGGGGGATGCTGGATAACAAAGCTGTTACTGGATTTACATAAAGTTGAAATAAAGACTTCATATTTTAATGATGGTAAAGAAAAACATCTCTCTAAAGGAATTTAGAAAAGCTCCAGCTTGACCATATTAAAAATGGAAATGTATCTATGAGCTAACCATTTTCAAGGTGTTGTTTTTTTTGTTATAGTGATGCTCTTCTTGAATATTTCTCTCATGCCAGAAAAATCAATTTCTCATAAATTCTTGTATGAATGTTGAGTTAAAAGGAAGAGTTAAAAACTAGGTAAGTTATTTTATGAATTTTCTTTTAAGAGAGTGCAGAGAGAGTTTACTCAAATTTGTTACATTTCATGTACAGAGGCATTATACTTTGAGTTCCTGACTAAAACAAAACATATGTGAGTATTAGTTTTCAAAATCTTTGTGAATAAATAGCCCTCTTTTTCAGTATAGAAGAAAACTGAAATCAATACAATAATTATGTTTAGGTTTTCTATCACATACTATCCATTATAAAGGGAATAAATGGTAGCTTGAAGGTTCTTAGAGTTTTACAGCTATGATTATTATTATGGTACTGATTTTCCACAAGACAAATGTTAAAGAATTAGCACATAATGGCAGACTTCTGCTTTTTGCCTGAAACAACTAATTCTCCTAGTACATGTTGATAATTTTAGAAAATAATGAAGTGCATTGTTTTTTCCTAATTGTCTGAATCA
Source organism: Caiman crocodilus (assembly GCA_030014935.1). NCBI lineage: Eukaryota > Metazoa > Chordata > Crocodylia > Alligatoridae > Caiman > Caiman crocodilus. Next base: position 112,996,806 of record JAGPOW010003316.1, on the reverse strand, counting down.
AGTGATCTATTTTCACTCTTAGCTGTAAAAACAGTAGGCAAAGAGTAGGATCTAGGCAATGGGTCTCATCCAGGGTGCTATGGCACTCTGGAATACCTTGATATCCTTTCAAATGTCCCATTGGATGCCACATCATGTAGCAGTGTTGTGTGTATAAGTATGCTTTACAACACTGACATAGAATTTGAAAATAAAGATCCATAATGTCAACAGCGCACAGACCAGTCATGGTATTTCTGATTTCTTTCCAACCGAAAAATTACTCTATTGTTTTTCTGTAGTCAAAAAATGAATGAAAACCAAGACCAGACATTTTCCAAAGGGTTCATTAAATCAATTGAATGGTGCCTTGAGTCTAAAGAGGTTGAGACCCACTGGTCTAAAGAATCAGCTAAGCAGGTGTGTGGCAGGAACCAAGCACGGGAGCACGTAGGCAGTTACTGAGTTAATATGTTGCTGTTTGTTAAATAAATCTAACATTTAGCAAATAGGTGATTTTTCTTTCTTTGGTTCAGTATTTTATTTTTATGGCAGGTTAGCAAAGGAATCTGTTTACATGTGTTATTTGTATAAACATTTGCCATACTTGCTAGTTTCAAACGTCTTTTACATAATCCTCTTATCTCAGCACAGGGTTTTTTGTTTGTATTTTTGTTTTTTGGGTTTTTTTCATTACAGCTTGAAATTAATGAGAAATAACAAGAGCTGGGTAGGAAATGGTTTTCCCATTCTCAGAAGCATTGAGATTTCAAAATGTTTGCTATTTTGCATGAGTTATAACTTTTTGACATTTAAATTAAAAAATCATGATAGCCATGCAAAATAGCTAAACACCCACTGATTCAAGCAGTAGGTGATCAGCTCATGACCAGTCGGCCGGATCCAGCCTGCACAACTGTGCAGACTGTGGAGTTTTCCATCCAGACTGTGGAGTTTTCCATGAGTCTGGAAATTTGGAGACCAGTGAGCAGTGTGGCAGCATTAATAGCTATAGCTTTCAGAGTGGCACTTAATGTTGCTATTGCTCCCCCATCATCAAATTCACTGACCAGTTGAGAGCCCTGTGTACTGATCACCAGTTTTCTCTGATAAAAAAAAAAAGCCCCAATTTTTTTATTAAAAAAAGTAACCCCAAATCCACATTTGTCTGCTTAGAAGGATGAAGGAGAATCTATCATTATTATAGTTAATATTAAATGGTGTTTTGTGTTGATAGAATTCTATCCAGTTCGCAGATAATAGAAATCATATTTAAAGAGAGTTATTTAAAATATCAGGGAAAATATAAATCTATCCATGTATCAGATGATGTAATTAAAAAAAATACAACTGAGGAAATAATGATGATGATGACTATGTCTGAAATAAATATTGAAACATAAAACAGGACAGAGGCTTGATACTCCATATAGCACATGAGATTGTAAAAGCTGTCATCAGTATAGCAAACATGGAAAATTCAGCTTCAATGTAGAATTACATAGTGCTGCATCTGCCCACACATCTTTTCCTTCCTATAGGGAGAATTTTAGGAAGAACTTATGTAATTATTCAGCTTGGTTCTTTATCTCTATCAAGTTACTGGTTTCTAAACTGTTTTCTGCCTGTATATAGTTATACTTTAAAACCTATTTAATATTTGTTATCATTTTCTTCTTGAACTCTTATTCTTGCTTGTGAATTTGAAAACTCAGTCTAAGGTTCTTTGTCACTTTGTAGGTGATTGTATGATTTCATTTAACTATCTTGTTTAGGGCTATATCACCTGATCTAAATAATCACAGCTTATAGTTCCTAAGACCAGAACTAAGATTTTTAAAGCATCAACTAAGTTGTTCCTGGACACTGGAGGTACCTAAATTCCTGAAGTACTTTTAGGGATAGCTGCATGGCATCCGGCATTCTGGAAGCATTGTCATAAAAATATGCTTGCACCATTCCCTCTCACACTTCATGTCAGAAAAATATAATAACTTTTTATTACAGCCCGGCCCTACTTTCTGAGCATTTCCTGATCATTTGCAAAGAGGGGCTATGTGACATTTTCCTTGGCATTTGGAGACATGGAGCACAAGAGGTTCAGGAGGACCTTCAGCATATTACTTTTAGTTACAGTCCCCCACCGTGTAGACATGACTTCAGTTTCCACCAGAAAATCCCTTACGCATCTAAAGTTTTGCTATTTTTCAACACACAACCACATAAATCCTGACAAAACAGAACTACTGTGTGCCATACCCATATCAGAATTCAAAAGCTAAGATTTTCCTGTTTATCTCTTCTTTGGGGCTCAATCAAGTAGTCATGATAACATCTACCAGATTGAGCCATGGCCAAATATAGCATACAAAAGAAGGAGCAAATGTTGTTGGTGCAGCTTCTGCCTCTGACATCCAAATAATTAAAATAGTCACTTTAGGATATTGGGATAACCAGAATCATGTCTCTTCCCTAACTGTTTTGGAGGAAAAAGTTGAATTTAGGTTTCTCAACTACAAGGCGAGTGCTCTAGCCATTGGAATAGCAGGCACTGTGATTTGAGGGCATGGCATCATGGGTCTTATTTCAAAGTTATTCTGCTTTGAATATATTACTTAACTATATACTGAATTGCAGTGGGAAAATGCTGCAGACAGGCGTTTGCTGCAGGCATCTACACATGCCTGGATGTGGGAGCAGATTTACTACTTATGGCAGCAGTATGTTCCCACCTGCACTGCCCCCCTGCTGCCTCAAGGGGTAGGGGGAGGCTCTGGCCACAGCTGCCTGCAGCTGGCAGAAGTATTTAAAAGGCAGTCCCACACACTGTTCCTGGACTACCTGCTTTCTTGGCTGACAGCAGTGCACAAAGCATGGTAGCAGCATAAAACAGCTCAGTTGCTGAAGCCTCTGCCTGCTGCGGCATGGATACTATAACCCCTAGCCCTGGAAGTGACATTCACTGCCTCAGTTTCCTGCTTCCACTGTGCTAGTTCACCATGAGGACTGCCACCTCGCCCAGGTCAGTCTTAGCCCTTGTGGTCCCCCTGCATGGTACAGCCACCTGGCCCAGCTCACTGCAGCATCCCAGGCTCCCTGCCCCCATGCTGGGCCTGTGTGCTTATGAAGTATGCCTTTTGCTGCATGAGGGGTTGCTGGTGTACCCTCATTGCCCACCTCAAGTTTGCTGAGGCCAACTGTTCCCAGGTCATCATCAAAACCTGCATACTGCATAACGTATGTGAGGCCCAAGGGGAGCTGTTTCTTGAGGCATGGGTGGAGGAGGCACACTGGACAGAGGACATTTGCCACTGGAAGTGTGAGTTATGGCAGACCCCTCCCACTGAGGTGAACTGCTTACTCACCATCGGGGGGCCGGGACACTGGGTATGAGAGAAGCTGGTTGACAACCTCCTCCTGCACTCCCTGCAGTAGCCTGCCTGGCTGTCCACCCACAGACCCCCGCTCTACTGCACACCCCTAGCACCATGCAAACTGTTTACATTTCTAAGACAAATGGTTTGTTCTATTCCACAAACACAGACCCCTCTCCCTCCTCACTTACCACAGAGGCCATCCCTTTCTTCCCACTCCCTATGGTGCCCCTACTAGTTCCCTCCACAGAGCCCTTCCACCATGCACCACCAATAAGCACTCTTTTACCTGTGAAGACTGCTTACAGTGTATGTTATGTGTTATCCCAGGGTGGAGCTTGAGGGAGGATGCCCAGATCACCAGCCTCTGGTCACAACTCTGTGGGTGCACATGGTACAATAAGGCTGGCAGGTGGGAGACTTCATTTTTTCATAATTTTATAGTCGGTAGGGTTGGAAGGGACCTTAGCAGATCATCAAGTCCGACCCCCTGCCATGGCAGGAAAGAATGCTGGGTCAAACAACCCTGGCAAGGTGTTCATCTAGCCTCCTCCTAAAGAACGCCAGGGTAGGAGCCAGTACCACTTCTCTTGGAAGTTGGTTTTAGATCCTAGCCACCCTGACAGTGAAGTAGTGCCTCCTGATGTCTAATCTGAATCTACCCTCTGCCAGCTTGTGACCATTATTTCTAGTCACTCCTGGCAGTGCTTGGGGGAACAGGGACTCCCTCAATGCCTGCTGGTCCCCTCTCACTAGTTCATAAATGTCCACTATATCAACCTTCAGCCCTTTCTTGTAGAGGCTGAACAGGTTCAGGCCTGCCCTACTACCCCCAATCACGTGAGTGGACCCTCTCCATGTTGTCCACATCCCTCCTGAAGTACGGCATTCAGAACTGGACACAGTACTCCAGCCTGGTTAGTGTCGTATATAGGGAAGGATCACCTCCTTGGACCTGCTTGAGATGCATCTGTGGATGCATGACAAGGTATGGTTGGCCTTCCTGACAGTATCCCCACACTGTTGGCCATGTTCATTTTGGCATCAATAATGAGTCCAAGATCCTTTTCTGTCTCTGCACTGATGAGAAGGGAGTCCCCCTGCCTGTAGGTCTGCTGCTGGTTCTTCCTTCCCAGGTGCAGTACCTTGAACTTGTCAGTGTTGAAACCCATCCTGTTCTCATTGTTCCACCCCTGTAACCTGTCTAGATCTAATTGAAGCTGATTCTTCTCTATTGGCATGCCCACTTCTCCCCAAAACTTAGTGTTGTCTGCGAATTTGAACAGGGTGCTTTTTATCCCCTCGTCCAAGTCGCTGATGAAGATGTTGAACAGTACAGGCCCGAGGACCGAGCCCTGTGGAACATCACTGCCCACATCCTTCCAGGTGAATAGGACCCATCCACCATCACTCTCTGGGTGCGGCCCGCCAGCCAGTTAGTGATCCATTTAACTGTGTAGGCATCCATACCACAGTCCCCTAATTTTTTAATGAGAATGGGGTGAGAGACAGTTTTAAAGGCCTTCCTAAAGTCCAGAAAGACTATGTCCACTGCTACCCCTGCCTCTAAGGATTTTGTAACCTGGTCATAGAAGGCCACCAGTGTGGTCTGACATGACCTGCCTCTAATGCACCTATGTTTGTTGCCCCTAAGCATAATCTCCCCTTCTGGCCCCTCGTGGACATTTGCCACGATAATTCTCTCAAAAAGCTTACCCAGGATTGAGGTAAGGCTGATGGCCTATACTTTCCTGGGTCCTCCTTCCTCCCTTTTTTGAAAATGGAAACCACATTGGCTCTGAAAGAGACTACCAAAGCCAGGACAGTGTCCTCCACATGCCAGGCTTGGAAGTCTGCCAGGCACTCCTCAGCTACTGTGACCAGCCATTTCAGCAGCTGGTTATGGTCCTGGGTCCTATGCTACTGAAGTCAGTGCATACATAGGGCCCCAGATGAGATAAGTGGTGACCCTGATCGCTAGGGATCCTCGTTTGCTTTGGTGAAAAAATCCCCAATGTTTGGGTTAAAAACTTTCCATGATCTACACTTTCCACGATCAAGGAAAAATGTGCATTTTGGGGTGGTTGGGTTTTTTTTATCTAAAAAATGAGGATCTTTTTATCAGGCAATATTAGGATCCCTGCTCATGAGGATCAAGAAAGAGAAGTGCAAAGTATTGCACATATGATAGAATAATCCCAGGCACAAGAACAGGCTGGGGACCAATAACCTAAGTGGCAGCTCTGCAGAAAAAGACCTGGGGGTTACAGTAGACAAGCTGAATATGAACAACAGTATGTTCTTGTTGCAAAGAAGGCAAACAACAGAGTGGGCTACATTTGTAGGAAATTTGCTGGCAGATTGAGGGAAGTGCTTATTCCTCTCTATTCAACACTAGTGAGGCAATATGTGGAGTACTGTGTCCAGTTTTGGACCCCCCACTACAGAAAGTATGTGGACATCTTGGAGAGAGTCCAGAAGAGGGCATTAACATTTTTAGGGAGCTGGGTAATGTGACTTATGAGAGGCTGAGGGAACTAGACCTATTTAATCTGTAGAAGAGAAGACTGAGGGGGACTACCTGAAGCATGTTAGTTTGTTTGTTCTTAGCGTTGGCAAACAAGAAGCAATAGTCTCAAGTTGAAGCAAGGATAAGTTAGATGTTAAGAATAACCTTTTTTACCCAGAGGGTAGTAAAACATTGGAACAGTCTACCTAGAGAGATTGTGGAATCTCCATTCTTGGAAGTTTTTATGGCCAGGATGTATAAAGCCTTGTCTTGGATGTTTTAGTTGTGGATGGTCCTGTTTTGATCAGCAGGTTGTCCTCCTGAGGCCCCTTCCAACCCTAATTTTCTAATGTTTAGAGAATTTCTTATTGGTTAAATTATCTGGCTTCTTATTGTGGATCCATATTATGATGCCTAACTCTCAAGTGCTTATATGACTAAAGGGAATCCTCAGCCATGAGTTGGGTGTATAGATCCCCCCTCCAGTACTTGAGGAAAGTTCAGGGTCTAAGAGTGAAATTTACAGAAGCCAGCGTGCTTAATAAGAATACATCTAAACTGCCAATATATATATAAAGGCACAGGGATCACACATCTAATGGAGCAGGATACAAAAGGTAGGTCAGTCCTTTCTTACAAGCGAAATAAGGAAAAGATATCATACCCCTTAAGTCATGTGGTCCAAGAACTAACCCCAGATATGGAAGATTCAGGAGTAATTATCAACTCTGATTTATTTGAAGCTGGACTTTGAATCTATAACACTTATTTCCCAGCGATTTCATTCAGCATGGGATTAGATTTTGGATAACTCTTGCTCTTGCTGAATATATTCAACTGTTCATGAAAGACTTAGTTGTTAAAAATATCAACAGCTGAATCCAGCTTCCCCAGGGAAATGTACTGACCATAAAGACTAAAATATAGAACTGTTGTTTCTCACACTGGGTGCATCTACATGAGATACTTACTCAAGATTAGAGCAAATTACTCTGCAGTAAGCCTCACCATCTACTACATGTGCAGACACTTGCTACACAGTAATTTGCTCTGATAATGAATAAATGTGCTACCTTCTAATACAAGTGATACATTTACTCAATTACTTACTGGGCAGTGACTGAACATATCTACATATGCATTTATGCTGACTTAAATTTCCTGACCGGTAAGTAACTGATTTATGGAAGGGCCTGGGGTGGACTCCTATCAAGTGAGAGAGTGAACCATTTGTAGATTGACCCAAGGCTCTCTATTCACTTCTCCTCTTCTCCCCTTGTGTTTCCTGAATAGTTTATACCAGGGTGAGCATAATATGGCCTTCAAGCTGTATCTAGACTTGACAACTGACTGGATATAGCCCATGGCTGCCCCAAAGCAATCTTCAATGAGCTGAGCCCCACCTGGTCCTGATGGGGCATCCCACACTGCACTTCAGCCCACATCCCCTGGCCCAGGCCCTAACCAGTGTACACATCTTCCAACAGGGCTGATCCTGGTGCTGCTCTATCCCACTTCATCTCCAGCAGAAGCTGACCAGATCGAATAGTAGTCAGAGGGCCTGCTATAGGTGGAATTAAGACTTTCGCTTGTTGCCAGAGGCCACAAGCTTCCAGCTTCCACCCTCCTTAGTGTCCACATCCTTTTCCTTTCTAGTGCGGCCTCTGGCAATGCCTCCTTCACAGTTCTAGAGGTTTCCTCCAGCAATTAATTGATTAAGTCTTCATGGCAGAGGATAATTCAGAGCTTTCCCACTTCCTCTTTTGCCTACTCCCTGATGGACACCACCAGGAGGCGCTGCTTATATTATATCCCCTCACTTGGCTATCACTGGAATCTGCAAGCCACAATCTCCACAGTGCCAAACTAGGATCTAGGTGGAAGCCTTGCTAGTAATCAGTCCTGCTTGGACAGACACCTTACAGGCACAAGCAGAGAAAGAGCTGGTAGTGATAGTGTCTCTGGCCTCCAGCCATTTTACTGGGTCTCTAAATCTGCTGCCTATCTCTTCCTGCTTCTCTTTCCAAGGAGCTCTTTCCTACCAAACTCCCCTGTAAGATGGCCTGTTTGCTGTATCTCAGTACTGAAAGATTCTCTTTTCCCTGCTAACCTGTTGCCTCTCACTAGCTTACAGTGAAAGGAAGTGAAAGAGTTTCCAGGGAAACTCCCTAGAAACTCCCCTTTGCTCTGGATACTAGTTAAACATGAGGTTTAATTATTGGTCTAATTGCTGAGTTTTAGATGCTAATATAAAACTATGTAGGTTAGTCAATCCTAATCACACATAAAAAAAAAAGAATCTTAACATTTAGGCTCCCCTTCAAAGAGAGGGACTGAAAACTGACTTTTGAACTGCTTGCAAACTGTCCTAGTTCCTGCCCCTGGTTGCTCCCTCCTTGGTCACTAAGGGAGTCTCCTTTTATATATTTCTGCCCCTGGACTGGCTCTTAGTCCTAGCTAATGGCAGGTGGTTGTCTTAAATCCCAGAATTTAGGAAGTTAATTCCAAAGAACAGTAGATGATTCCTTTTACTGAAGATGCATAGCCCTTAACTATCTAGGCCTTTCTACCACATCCATGGTGAATACTCAAGTGTAATTATTGTACTCTATGGGTGCATCTTCACATGTGCTTTAATGACCATTAGCCTATGATAGAGCATAAAAAAAAATGCTTTTCAGCTAATGCATATTAAAATAGTACCACGATAGAGGTACTACGATAGAGGTACTAGATTTAATGTGCATTACCTAAAGTGTATTAATGAATGTGTAGACATTAGGGCTGTGTGAAACAGCACCATTTCATTTCATTTCAAATTCCATTTAACTGATTTGACAGGACAGTGTTTTATTTCAAATTTCATTTCATATAGAAAACACTGTTCAATTTCATTTTGTTAAAACTGTTTTGCTGTTTCTACTCTGTTTAGATATTTCACCCATAGACTATAATGGGGAAGCATGAAACTGTTTATAACTTTTTCATTTTTTACCTGATTTGAATGAAATCTGCCAAAATGGTAGCCCCTTCTGAGGCAATGATGTCTGCCCAGTTTCAAGGAGATAGGTGCAGGAGTTTCTGGGACACCAGAAACCTCAAGCTGCTGACAAGCAAAACTTATGGCATGTGTGACTTTGTGTGTGTGTCAAGGTGCAGTGGGGTGAAAAATGCAGGGGTGGTAGCCCATGATGAGGCCATGAAGGCTGCCAAGTTTCTAGGAGATAGGTGCAGGGGTTCCTCAGAAACTGCACCTCAAACCATTTCGATCAAAACTTGTGTCAGTTTTAAGTGTGAAAGCACAGAGAAAGTTCAGTTAAAACAATATTTTTTATTCTGTTTTTCCATCCCTCCCCCAGAACACTGGGATTGGAAGGGACCTCAGGGAAGGATCACAGTCACTGGCTACCTACACATGTCAATATCAGAGTAGTCCTTCCTCCCTCTTTCCACTTCTTCCCCATCCCTCACCTTAGTTTCTCTTTAGCTGCAAGTAAGCCCGGATTTGGGACTTGAAACATTTCAAAACTTTAGAAATATTTTGACTCCCTTCATTTCATTTCAAGGTGGTTTCGAAGCCTTTTGTTTCATTTCCATTTCACTAATTTGTTTCATTTCCATTTCCATTCTAATGTTTCATTTCCATTTCAAGCCATAGCTTGAAACAAGTCAAAATAGCATCAAAATGAAACAGTTGGTGAAATTTTGCATAGTCCTAGTAGACATGCCCAGTGTATTCTCAGTATGTTCTATGTAGCTGCACTCTGAAAATGCCTACTGAATCAAGTTCCTCAGGGGATGAAAGAACTTAGGCATGCCTATAAACATTTAACCTGAATGATAAGGAAAAATAGAATTTTAAGTCATATGGGTACCACAAACTTACCATGGTAGGCTGTGATGTCCTTAAACACAATGCGAATTGGTTACCTCCTGCATCAGAAGCAGTTCAGCTGCATTTGTATACAGTAATGACATGACAGGATTAATTAATCCACTTAAACTGTTTCATGAACAAAGTTACATTGCTTCCAATTCAAGAGCTAGCCCAAGTAAAGCTATCAACATGTTTGAGAATACTGCTTCTCTGAACGACAAGCTTGTAATGAAGACATATTCTTAGATTCTTGGGAATCTTTAAGGTCAAACGGTAAGGTACCTATGATATTTCCAGGGTTAGGCAGCAGCTGAGTGGGAAGATTTCACAATTGCAGCATTGGTCATGGCAGCTAATATGTCCTTTTTTCCCCTAACTATTCTTAAAGACTTGGTAAACACTTAGGCAAGGTCTACACAGCAAAACGAATGTGTGATGGCAGTATATGCTAGTGTACCCATTAATCTAACTAGTATGGGTATTAATAACAGTGACAATGTATTGACATAGGATTTAGCAGTACATTAGTAATGAGAGTACATACCAAAGTCTCTAAAGAATTTTCACTCCAATTGCAAGCAAATGCAAAAGCCCGTGCCACTGTGTCTTCACTGCCATTATTACCTGTATTGCTAAATTAATCAATTATGGATATGCTAACACATGCTACAATCAAATTGTTCTTTACACGTGTGCACATACTTTCTCTGCATATGGTTATAGTTATGAACCTAAGTATCACATTGACCTTAGTTAGACTAGCCAAGTACTTAAAATTAAGCATATGTCTAATTGTGCGTAGGATTGTTAGAGTCCTAAGAGCCCTCAAGTGCTGAAAAAATGTAAAGTGAAGATTGACCAGCTTTAAAAAAAAACAATTGGTGTGTAATAGTGATATGATCATATGACATGTGATCATTTTACTTTTGAAGAAAATATCCTTATGGTTTTAGGGGAAAAAAAATAGCTTTTGGCTTAAAACATATGTTGATTTAAAGAGAAAAAGATGTTTTACTGGAAGGATAGGAAATCTTTGCCTTCCCTTTGTGCTATTTTGTTGATATATTTATCAGTAATTTGTGAGTAGTCATTAGGTTGTACTCAGTAATTAACTTTTTGCTTGTTCATTGCAACTTGTCTCTCTCTCTCTCTCTCTCTCTCTCTCTCTCTGTCTGCCTGAACAATTGATATACACAAAAAAGGTCTAGTAGGCCATCTAAATTACCTGCTGCTATTTTAGAATTATTCCAAAAAGAAATCTAACACAGCACTCCAGATATCCCAACACTTTGCATATTGCAAATTCAATACCATTAGTTCATTTTTCTAAGTACTGACGATATCTATCTATTTGTCACAGATATACACAACTATGTTGAGTTATTTTTCTAGCTTCACCTAAACCTTTTTTATGAATAGTTTACTTTGTGTTAGCTATATTTTAAGTCTGAAATGTTTCTACATAAGCATCCATGCCTGCATATTTTCCATGTTGACATTCTCTTTGTTTAGACACACAAAATTAAAAGACTTATTCAAAAAAATACCCAAGGACAAAATTTTAAGCACTCTAAGTACCCAAAGTCACAAGTTCAGGAATTACTGAAGTAGAGAAGTAAGACTATGGTACCCATAGCCACTGATTTAGGACCATGGGTCTTTGGTTAGACCAGATGTGGTATGCAGCAGAACACGTGAGATAAGTGTTACATGCAGCCTGCTTCCTACAATTACCAGAATGGGTTCCATGTGTGGCTTGTGGCCTGATCCCTGCAATTCAGACCCAGGTTCAACACCAGGGGCTGGATGATGGGGATCCACAGGGTGGATCTAACCTGAAGATTTGACACTCTTGATTTAGCTGACCCTTGTCACATCAATTAATTTACCAAGTATTTGGTTGTCACCTTTCCCTTGCCATCCTCAATTGCACAATATAGTTGTGGTCATGCACTGTGGCTCTACGTAGAAATCCAAGAACACTCCTTATTTTTCAACTAATACCTAAACATTACCCCACATGTTAGTATGTTCATTACCTGAGGCCCACTATTGTCTTGGGAAAACTTGTATCATTACTCTATTACTATTTCTATGAACTTTCAAAGGGCTCTCAAGACATCTGCATCAACTACTGCCTTAAAATATCACACCAAGACTTAGCTCACAGCTAATGCTCATAATGCTGGTTTTGGTTTTGCCCAAGGCTGAGTGAAAATTTGCTAGCTATATACTTTTTTACTTTTCAAACTCTTACTAAATATTTCAGTTTCAGACTGGTACAATTGAGCCAGATCTTTTTTGTATTGTTACTTTGTACTCTATGATATATTAATGGCTTCTGTGGTCTAGAAGGATGGTTCCATACATTCACTACTAGTTATCAATTACAAAAGTGAGGGACTGTAGGACTGAGGCTAGATTTACATTTACTGAAAGTAGAAGAAACCAAGGTAAACAAGTTTGGATTTTATTTTGTTTGTTTTTGTTTCTCTCCTCAGCCTGGTCTTTACTCAGGTTAAAAGGCTCAGATGGTTGCTGAGAATAAGGCTGTCTGGTAGTTTTTGCAGGCAGTTTTCTCCTTTGGGCAGTTGCATCCAATACTAGTCATTTTTGGTCTGGTTGGCTAAAAGCTGGGGTTTCATAGTTTCATAGTATCTAGGGTCAGAAGGGGCCTAGAGCAGGCCATCTAGTCTGACCCCCTGCCAATGGCAGGAACAAGTGCTGGGGTCACAGG
>JAGPOW010003316.1:112973139-112984230 GCA_030014935.1 Caiman crocodilus | reverse complement strand
TCAATGTCTTCATCAGCGACTTGGACGAGGGAGTGAAGTGTACTCTGTCCAAGTTTGCGGATGACACAAAACTGTGGGGAGAAGTGGACACGCCGGAGGACAGAGAACAGCTGCAAGCACACCTGGACAGGTTGGTCATATGGGCGGAAAACAACAGAATGCAGTTCGACAAGGAGAAATGCAAAGTGCTGCACCTAGGGAGGAAAAATGTCCATTATACCTACTGCCTAGGAAATGACCTGCTGGGTGGCATGGAAGTGGAAAGGGATCTTGGAGTCCTAGTGGACTCCAAGATGAACTTGAGTCGGCAATGTGACAAAGCCATCAGAAAAGCTAATGGCACTTTATCATGCATCAGCAGATGCATGACGAATAGATCCAAAGAGGTGATACTTCCCCCCTATCGGGCACTGGTCAGATCTCAGTTGGAGTACTGCATGCAATTCTGGGCACTGCACTTCAAGAGGGATGTGGATAACCTAGAGAGGGTCCAGAGAAAGGCCACTGGTATGGTTAAGGGCTTGCAGGCTAAGCCCTATGAGGAGAGACTAGAGAACCTGGAGCTTTTCAGCCTCTGCAAGAGAAGGTTGAGAGGTGACCTTGTGGTTGCGTATAGGTTCATCACGGGGGCATGGAAGGGAATTGGTGAGGTTTTATTCACCAAGGCATCCCCAGGGGTTACAAGAAATAATGGCCACAAGCTAGCATAGAGCAGATTTAGACTGGATATTAGGAAGAACTTCTTCAGTTAGAGTGGCCAAGGTCTGGAATGGGCTCCCAAGGGAGGTGGGTCACAAGTGAGAAAGCACCACACTGTCAAGTTACTTTTGTTTTGCAATATTAATAATTTATTTTGATATTTTAAAAATAAATGAATACATCTTGGTATATACTTTATAAACCTGAATAAGGTAAAAAGCTAGGATAACGCATGATTGTAGATGCAGCATTTTAAAAGGATGAAGATTACAGAGAAGGTCTGAGACTAAGATACAGAGAAATCATCTCCTTTAATTACTTTCCATCATCTAGAGCTGTAACCCTGCAAGAACAGATATAACCAGAACTATTCTAGTGTCAGAACTAAAACTATATGCCAGATTCATATCCAATACTCTAATACAAACATTCCCCTATGCACCTAAATTGAGATTTAAGGCTTTATCCCTGCTGTATGTGAAAGTGATTTTTGAATGAATTAGGCAAGTCCAGAGAGTTTTTGGTTTAGAGTTTAGAACTAACCAAAGTCTCAGGCAAACACAAACTTGAGTGTCATGTACAAAATGTAAGAGCAATTTTATATTGCAAAGTGTGTTCTAGTTGCTTGTTAGTGTCTATTTCATTTGTACTGCCAAGTGTGTTTTGGTTTCATGTTGCTATGTATACTATTTTAATTTGAATATGACAATGTTTGATATGTGTCTTCTTTGCATGTTTTCTGTATGTGCTGTATCTTGCTTCATCTCCTTTGCTTATTGATCTGAGAAGAAGCATGCTGTGCGGGCAGGTAGGCAGGAAAGGCCCTTTCAGTGTCCTGATATCTGTGGCCCTTTGCTTTAGGAACCCTCTGCTATGGGCTGGTGGTGTCTTGAGACCAGAACACCTGGTCTTTGGCATGTACAAGTTGTGAACCATATCCCTAGCTTGGTTGACCATACTGGGCAATTCTTTTTTTAAAATTAATTGATTAAGAAAGAAGGCATGGAAACATTACCTGATTGGTAAAGCTAGGGTGATGTCATGCTGGGTACTTAGAAGCTGGCCAGAAGAGGGACTGGAAAAAGGAACCCAGAGAGGCGCCCCATCCAGCGGAGCTAACATTAAAGGGAAACCTCAGATAAAGAGAGAGAGTTTGTCTCAGTGTTTGGGACTCCTCTTCTCCTTCTCTCCCTCCTCCCTTTTTTTCCGCCTGGGTTTTGAATGGAAAAATACCATGGGGGTATTAATTCCTGGAGTAAACTGACTGATTGGAGCCTGACAGTTTTTTTGGCCAGGGTCGAGTAGCCTGGCTCTTTTGTTGCATTTGTAGCTTCTTTGCCCCAGCTAAGCAGTGAGGCGGGTACTGGTTGTAGTCTAGATCTCAGTGCACACAGGCCTGGTCCCTCTTTGAGTTCTTTTGCAGCTTTTCTGCCCAAGCATAGCTGTGTGGTTGGGACTAGAAATTTTGGAGGTGCAGTATGCTGACTGAACCAGTCACACCATCACAACCACCATGTGAAAGTGGAGGCCGGTACCCTAGAGCCTCCCAGAGAGCAATGAGGGGCCCCTTGTATTGCAAAAGGACTGGCACTCACTTACCTAGTGAGCGTAGTAATTACGACAATCCAGCAGACTCCAGTGTCTCATGTATCAGCATCGCCATGCTTAAAAATAGTGGCAAGGGTGCTTTAACTAAAGCTTGTCAAAAAAAAATTAGTTCAAGTGACACTTCCACCATTTTTAAGCATGGGGACACTGATACACGAGACATTCTGGGTACCTTAATTAAAGCGGCTCTCGGAGCCGCTCTAATTAAAGTGTCCCCAGCCTCACTCCCAGAGCATGTGTATAAACATTCTGTGTCCCAGAAGGGTTTTTATTGTTATTATTATGGTTAAGTGTCTCTAAGAAAGCAGATCACGCTCTCACTACATGAAGGCTAGCAAGACCATTGGATATTACGATTCATATAGCCAGGAAAAGTGAATACTGGTAATTAATTAAACAAAAAATGTGGGAGCTTGAGGAAAAAAGCTAGGTGCCCAATGCATGTAGCTATGGGACTCCCAGCAGCATACCTTATACTCTGTAGCAGACTGTCTGAACCATCATTCTATTGAATGGAACTGCTTCCAAATCATTATTTAAGTGACCAGGATTATTAAGAAGTGGCTGTAAGACATGAGAACACATAAACACTCTCTACTTCTGTATGGGCCATTGAATGCATCTAAGGTTTCTATACTTGATCTGTGAGTTATCTTCATTGGTTTCTGGCCCTGCATTCTGTATTGAGCACAAGCAAAGTAAGTGCTTCTTACAGTCTACATTTTACACATTTATTCAGTTTCCCCAGACAAGTCAGAAAGTAGTGATGTTACATATTAGTATTCATAAATTTGCTGATGTAGATTTTGGACATGTTCAAGTGTATTTTTTACTTCCATTATGGAAATTTCCCACTGCCAGAAATCAGTACTGATGAATCTGTTCTTAAGACAGATTAACTGAGAGAACAGGCAGAACAGCAGGTGACAATCATTCATCATTTTCTCACCAACACCTATGACAATATGCAATAAGAGAAAGTCAACAGTAAGCAGCTGGATAGATGTGTGAATGGACTGATGCTACCTGAAGGGAAGATGAAGGTGGGCCTGAAGACAGAGGCTTTGCTTACTGTTGTCAGTGACAGCTTTGGGGCAGGGCTGGCCCAGTGCTCAGGCAGAGGAGGTGAGTTCGGTCTATCTAGAGGGCCACCTTGTGAGGAGGGGTGAGTGCAAAGCCCCGTGGGCTGCTGGCATAATGTAACCTAATGTGAGTTGAGATGGGATCTGGTACAAATGTTCCTCATCATGCTCTAACCTACAGCACTGAATTGTGATGCCACATTCATCAAAGGATATCTTAGAGCAGGATACACCATTTTTACAGTGCTCAATGCACCTTATCTGCTTGGTTATAGCTGTAGAGAACTTTCTGTTTGCTTATTGCAGAATAACTGTATTTTCTGTATCTGGCCTCTGTCATGATGGTCATCAAACCGGTCTCTCATTGTTTGGCATACTGCTCCAGGGGCAGGATTTGCCTTTTTTTTTCTATGATATTCCTGCTGGTGACCCCCTCTAGTCCTTGCTGCATCTGATTTACTGTCCTCTGGCCAACTGGTGACTGAGGCCCAATCCAAGTCATCTGGGTACTTGTCTCTTCTGTCTCTGCATATCAGTTCTCTGACACTGCTGCTCTTCAGCTCTCTATGGTTTCTTTCCAGTGCTACTTCATAGGACCTGTCTAACCAATATCAGTTTAGACAGTGTCCTTTTGCCATTGTTTGTGTGTACCTACTGGATGTTTGAGCACAGACTGCTTCCACTATGTGAAGAGGACTCAGGTTTCTAGCTCCTCTACTGTAATATGCTGTTTGTCCCTCTTGGTATTTTCTTAGCAATCTCTGTGTGTTGTCTGTTTTCATTTCATCTGGGTGCAGCAGGCTGTGCCTCATAGGAAAGTTCTTCCCCTATCATTGTGTGAGCTGGGCTACTATCAAGTGAGAAGGGGTACTGTGATGGTCTAAGAAAGCCAGATAAGCGTTATATCCAGCCCTTTTTCCTCTTTCCATGAGTTTTTTGGATGTCTTGAGGGAACCTTGTTGGATGTCTGATCAGGAATTATGATGTCTTGACAGATTGACCTTTCCCATTGCTTTGTATATACCCAGGGGAAGGAGTCTTATGCCCCAACTCCCAATTTGTGCTCAATCTTTTGATTTTTCTCTGATGTATTTTGTGGCCCATTGTGAAATATAAGGTATTGGGTTTGCCATATCTGAAAAAAGTGTGCCATCATCTTCCTGATTATGGTTCTTGTTTGTCCTATAAATATTCCACCTCCCAAACATCTGGAGTAATAATCTATTCTGACCATATAGTTGCTATCATTGAACACAAACAGGTTTGTTTCATCCTTTTCTGTTGAGATTCTGTTGAGAATCTCATGATCAAGGATCCTGGTTTTCTCTGATAATCCATGCTCCTGCCCACCCCAAGAAATTGAGATATAAAAAAAGTAACTCACAAATCCAAATTTTCCATGAAAATAAACACTACTAAACACATAAAATGAAACACCACTATTTATATATCTATATATTAGTGGCATTTCATTTTAACCACATAAAAATGCGGTTTTCAGGGTATTTTTTGTACCTGAAAAGTGGGGCTTTTTTATCACAGAAAATCAGGCTTCCTGCTCATGAGGTTGCAGTATCTATTTCTTTTGCCTCTCTCCATGCTCTTTGCACACCTCACACTTCCCCTTGTATGACCTCATCTCATAATTCATGCCTAACGGTAGGCATATACCTGAGCTCACTGAAGGCACACTTATATTCCCAGATGCCTATCATGATATCCTGTCTCAAATTGGCAGGGACTATGTCTTTATCATCTTTAAAGAAGAACCCATGTTGTATGCATAGCTGATCCCTAACCTGATGATAGGGAATGACTTCCTTGCACTCTGGCCATCCCTGAGTACAATTTGTCTGCATCAGTTAATGCAATTTTTTTTTAGAACAATTAACCTCTTTATCTCCAAAGGGAGCCTTTGGTATTGTAGCACATGATACATTCAATCTTCTGTTTCATAGATCCACATGTGGTTCACTTTTGAAGGTAAACTTTGCTTAGTGAATCTACCAGTAGCAGTGACTTCCCTGGACAGTACCTGATGCTCACATCATATTACTGAAGTCTCAGTAGCATGCTTTGTTGCACCATGGCACACTCAGGACTCGTTTCTTCTTAATGCTTTCCAATGGCTTCTGATTAAACTGCTCATCAGCCTTCTGTTTAAAGTTCTGTCCAAACAACTGGAATTGCTTTATTCTCAAGAGCACAGCCAGGAGTTCCTTTCCAATCTGAGCATATCCTAATTCTGTATGTCAGGGCCTGGCTGGCAAATGATATGGGTTGCTGGTTCTACATTGATGATGCTCCTAGACCTCCTTCTGAGCCCTCACACTGCAGTTGTGGTTACCCTTTCAGGCTGCAATACTTCAAGACTAGTGCCTCACTTATGAATTTATTTTTTGTTTCAAATGCCTAACCCTGCACTTCTGCCCAATTCAATGCTGTTTCCGTGTGTGTTAGCTGTCTCAAAAGGACCACAATCCTGACAAGTGTGCACAGAACTTGGTTAGTTGTGCCTATGACTCTCTGGACTTCATATCTTGTGGGCTGGGCATTTCCTTAATGGGTTTCAATTTCTTAGGGTCAAGCCAGAGTCCTGCCAAGGTCAGAAGGTATCCAATGCACAGAACTGCAGTTCTCCTCAACTTCAGCTTTTCTAAATTCAAATTAATAGTCTGTTCCCTGCACTAGTTCAGGAGATGTCAGAGCTTAGATTCTTTGTTCTGGATAGCCTCTTTCTCATCATCTCTGTCTCCCACAATCAGGATACCATCTCTTACACTCCTTATTGCTGAAAGTCTCTCTAGTGCGTGATTCAGGTTGAGCTGGAACACAAGTGGTGCATGTTTGATGCCCATGGGCATTCGTACCCAATGGTATCTGCTAAAGGGCATTGCAAAGGTTGTCAAATGGCTTGAAGATTCATTTAGCTCAGTATGCCAAAATACATCTTTACATCACAAACTCTGAATACTTTTACCCTCAGTCTGTCAGTATGTCCTTGAGAGAATGCAACAAATAATGGCTTCTTTTCATTATCCTATTTTGTAACTATACAATTCTCACTTTACCAGATTTTTTAACTACTACCAGACTTTTGATTCAATTAGTATTAATTTCCACTGGTTTACTAATACCCTTTCTCGTTAGGCTTGCTAGTTCTTTTTTGAGTGACTCTATCAAAGTTAGTAGTGGTCTATGTTTTGGCAATTGTACAGGCTATGCTTGTGGGTTTATTTTGAGCTTAAGCTTTCTCTCAAGATGTTTCTCTCTCTCAAATACATCTATATGCTTCTGTACAATATCTGACAAGGATCATGTTATGCTTCCTCCTTCCTGTGTCATGTGGAAAATATTTTGCTGTTGCGCTGAGATCAGGTCCACAGTTGGCACTGCTTGGCTGCCTAACAGTGGACTTTTCAGTGTCGATCACCATGAATTGGGATAATATAGTTAGGGATGGTCCTGCTTTGAGCAGGTCATTGGATTATATGACCTCCTGAAGTTCCTCCCAACTTTATTGTTCTATGAGTCTATGAATTCCAGGCAGTATTGTTTCGTTCCATGGATTTTGTACTGGAAGTATGCATTTACCCACTGCTTGTATCATTGTTTTATTGTACATCACACTACCTGCTTATATATCTCCAATATAATATTACTGCTGAATTGTACAGGAATTACATTGCAGCTGGCTTCACCATCAAACTGTAATCTGTTTGGTTGCTGCCACTAACATAGTTGCTAATATGGCTGATGGCTTAGTTGTAGCTTTCTTCTATAGTACACGCATGTTCAAAGTATTTGGATTTGCTAAAGTCACAAAGAAGACTTCATCTTGTAAAAAATTTAAGTGTCCTCACCTTCTGCATGTTATTATAGATTTTCTTCTCTTAGAGTTTTTGTGTCACATGGACACAAAATTGTTTTGTTTCCCGTGTTCCAGAAAAACATAAGTTCTCTGTAATATTCAAGGAAAGAGCTTTCAAGGAAAAGATGGTGAAACTGTGGGTGAGGGAGAACCTGCAGTAAGGAAAAGACAGCACACTTCAAGTCCATTGAGTTGATCTTCAGGTTTGTTTGTTTTTAATGAAAAAAAAAATTAGCAGAAGGTAAACTCAGCAGCATTTTTTTTTTTCTTTTAGGGTAAAATCTAATCATAGAAATGTAAAATTTATCTTTATATTTAGTTATATGATAATAGATAAGTGTCTCCATTACTAAATCTTTGGGTGGAACTGTATCATTCATGAAATAGTCTAGTTATAGTGGAACCTTGAGTGATAGGCAACATGACTGCTGCCAGCTTTGGGGGCTTTCACTAGACAGAGGAATTTGGTCGACAGAAAGTTTATTTCTGCCCAAATGTCAACCTGACATGTTTCAATTTTCAGTGACTGAAGACAGACATGGATTAGTTTTATGTTAGAGGTTCTAACTTTAATGTATCATGTATAAGTATGTCCAACGTGAGGATTACAGGAGTCCACTGTATAACACATACATTTGGACAGATTCTCTGAAGTCTAGCCATAAAATCCTTCTTCTTCACCTCCCCATGTAAGGAACACAGGGAATTACACATGAGTGACTTTGATCTATGAGGTGCACAGGTCTCTACTTCCCATAGGCACAGTGCAACCAGAAAAATCCAAGATCTGCTTCTTGGAACTGTTTCTTGGCTTTTTATCTGAAGTAGATATAAGCCACAATTTTCAACTAACAAAACACTCCTACAAACTATTATTATATTTACAAATCCTCCATTTATGAACCCAACTCTACCTACCTTATGCTATGAGGAAGCTGAAAAACAATGTCAAGCCTGTGCCAATTTTGCTTCTCATTTTTTCAAAGCTGTTGTGATCACTGGGGACCCTTGTTTTCCCTGATTACAAAAAATATCTCCAATTTTTTGGATTAAAAAAGTAACCCCAAATCCACATACATCTGTGATTAAAATTATATATATATATTATGTGTGTGTGTGTGTGTGTGTGTGTGTGTGTGTGTATGTGTAAATCATAGGGAAATGTGGATTTCAGTTTCTTTTTTTAATCCAAAAATTGAGGATTTTTTTTTTATAAGAGAAAACCAGGATCCCTGATCATGACCTGTCTTAATGTGTTGTGTAATAACAGTCAAATAAACCACTAAAGTAAAATGATTATCTGAAACCCAACATTAAAAACATAAAATTTCCATCAGAAGAATGACAACCATGACAAAAATGGGCATCACTCATCACACATTTTTTTGTGTTTGTTTTTTTCAAGTAACAGAATAAATTAATTCAGGGAAAAAATTCAATTAAAAATGAGGATAGTCAGTTTTGTAGTAGCTAGTGTCAGGAGGGACCTGAACAGATCATCTAGCCTGACTTCCTGCCACAGGCAGGAATAAATGCTGGGTTCACAAGACCCCAGACAGGTGATTGTCCAACCTCTTCTTGAATTTGCCCAAGGTAGGAATGAGGACCGCTTCTCTGGCAGGTTGATTCCAGATTTTGGCCACCCTAACTGTAAAATATTGCCTTTTGATCTGTAACGTAAACCTATTTTCCATCAACTTATTACCAGCTTATATTCTTTTGCAAAGAGATAGAGGAGGAAAACTTAGGACCAAAGTTAATAAAGTGAAAAAACAGATTTTGGTCATGATGAGGAAAGTTACTGAATAAATGTTTTAATTTTTTTAACTGATGAAAACTTCAGAAATATGGACAAGCTTAATTACTGGGTGGTTTATAAGGCAGCAGTGCCTTTTAAGATAACAAGTTAGTTCTGCTGAAGAAATACAGATCTAATCTCTAATGCAGTCTGAAATTATACAAAATCCCATGAAGTTGAGTCTTTCTTTATATATTTTTGAAGTGCATTGTTTTATTTCAAAAGAAATAAATATATGTCAATGAAGTTTCATGATATCAAATGTAGATTGCTCTGGGTATTTGAACACCTCTATGGAGAGAATAAAAATATAAAAAGCATAGAACAATTTTAAAGTGTTTCAAAAACTGTTATATCTTCACTCAGGGAATGTATGTCCCCAACACCCTCCTAGGGAGTAGAAGCCTAATCTACTGGCTTGCAAATAAGATGAGATGTGTAGTCAGGGAACAGAGACTAGCATTCAAAAGGGAGGCATAATTGTAATTATTGGAATAAATGGATATTAGACTTATGAAAACAATAAGAGTTAAAGTTATACTAGTGGTTAGAAGTGGGTGAATGTTTTACAGTGAATATTAAATTAACCAAAAAATACATTTTGGGGCAGCCAAAACTACTTGCATTTTTGTGTTCAGTTCAGTGATTATTTTTTATTCAAACAAAAATGGCCAAAGTATTGAAAGTAACTATTTTATCATTTCTGTACCATTTTGGTTCCAGACATTTTTAATAAAAGTGAAAGTCAAGAGTTACAAAGTGACTCAAAGGGTTTCATTTCTATTTTTACCTAAGAGTCTAGTGGTTAGGACATTCACACAGAATGTAGGACCCTCAAGTTCAAGAATTATTTTTTTTATCAATTTAATGCAAGTATTTGAACCATTTTGTTTTACATCTTAAATAAGTGCCTTAGCCACCATGGTACATGGTGTTCTCCATGGGCCTTCTTTAGTAACTCTTGTTCATGTTGTATAGTTTTTTCTACCTTAATGAGAGGCATAACACTGGGCACTGCACCCAGATCTTACCACTACAGCAAATGCTGTAATGTGATGGTTTGATTACTTGGGTTTATCTGAAATGTAAATTTAAATCCTCTCAGATCAAGGTTAGGCAACCTTCTTTAGCCCCTCTTTGAGTTAGAGTTGGGCACAGGAATTTGGCTGCCATGGTCACAAACTCCTGGAAGATGGTTTCAGGCTCATCTTTAGGAAGAACTACTTCATAACTATGTGTATATAGACTGACCATTACTCCTAGTTTTCCCCAAGGGTGCCCTGGTGAACAGTCGTTCACTAAGCCCTAGACATACACTTCTGATGTAGTGGTAAACTATTACTAAGTCCCCTCTCAGCCTTCTCTTTTTCAGGCTGAAAAGTCTGAGGTCCCTCAGCCTTTCCTCATATGGCTTGCCATGCAAGTCTCTGATCATACAGAGAACCCTTCTCTGGACTCTTTCAAGCTTTACCACATCCTTGTTAAGGTGCAGAGCCCAGAATGGGATGCAATACTCCAGGTGCAGTTTCACTAATGCTGAGAAGAGCAGAGTAGAGCAGAAGAATCACTTCTTTGCAATGGTTTTGCTGGCTTTGCTGGAGATGAATCAATTGTTGGCCCTGCTGGCTACAGCATCGTACTGACAGCTGATGTTCGTAGTTCAGACAATTATTACACCCAGGTCTGTGCTGGCAAGTGATGGGGGATCTTCGGTCCTACTGCCTGATGAGAGGCAACAGTTGCAGAAGCACCCATATCATGAGTTTTTCCTGTCAGCAGCTAGGGGTGTAGGTCCCCAGTATTATCCTGTGGGGTCAGGCTAACTCTCAGGATCTCAATATTGTGCTGTTAGACAGGAGGGTGTGGCACAATTGCACATATACAAACACCAGTTAGGTGCATACACACACACACACACTACCAGCTCAGGCACATGCACATTCAAACCAGCCTAGGCACATACATACCTATCACCACTTCAAGGACATACACTATACACCCCAAAAGTTAGACAGAGATCACTAATTCATATA
>JAGPOW010003316.1:112942473-112973039 GCA_030014935.1 Caiman crocodilus | reverse complement strand
TATATATATATATATGCCATATATATATGGCATTGTGTGCATGATATATGAATATATATCATGGCTACAGCACAGCCTAGTGGCCAGAAATGCAGTAGTTTCCCTTCCCCCATGCCCCAAGACAGACACAGTTGCACAAGCACCCATGACACAAATTTTGCCTATCAGCAGCCAGAGGTGCAGGGCCCCAGAACCTAGAACCCTTGAACCTATCTCCTTGACAGCTTGCAGGCTTCATGGCCTCAGCAGTGGCTAGCAGGCTTGCACCTTTCACCCTGCTGCACATTAACACACACAGTGTCACCCATGTCATGAGTTTGCTTGTCTGCAGCTTGAGGTGGAGTTTTCCCCAAACACCTGCAACTATCTCCTTGAAACATGGCAGGCTTTGTGGCTTCAGTAGGGGCTAGCATGCCTACAGTTTAGTCCCTGCTGTAGCTTAACACATACATGGGGCATTAATTTTGCTTTCAGGATTTTGGGTTACAGTTTCCCCAAACTCCCTGCACCTATATCCTTGAAACATGACAGGCTTTTTGGCCTCGGAAGGGGCTAGCATTTCTGTAGTTTTGACCCTGCTGTGGCTTAACACATATACATGACACAAGTTTGTCTCTCAAGATTTTGGGGAGCAGTTTCTCTAAGCTCCCTGTACCTATCGTCTTGAAACTTGGCACCACACTTTATGCCCTTAGAAGGGGCTACCAATTCTGCAAGCTTTATCCAAATTTGGCCAGAAATGACAGTTATAGGCTGTTTAACCTTCCCTATTCAAGGCTGTTTTGACCATATCTGTTTCATTTCCATTTTGCTGTTTCAATATCGAAACAGGTCAAAACAGCATTCAAACAAAACTGGTGGAGAAATCTTGCAGAGCCCTAGTGCCCAGTATCACAGCCTTGGGCCCTCCCCCAGTCAACAGCTCAACAGCAGCCTCATGTTGTGACCACCTGGGTCAGTGCTCCATGATGGTGGGTGTTTTCCCCTATGGTTGCCCCAGTGCAGGGCCAGCATCCCCATGGAGCATGTTTAGGTCCTCAGGAATGTGGCATGGGGGACAGCAGAGGGGCCAGGCCCAGGTGGGTGGCAGCAGGTCTAGGGTGGGGACTGGGTAAAGGGCTTTTGCAGGCAGGAGGTTCCAGAAGACCTCTCCCAGGCCCAGGCAGGAGGGAATACCTCCTCCCAGGCCAGTACTAGGTCCTGTAGCAGGTGGGACCCAGGGACTGGGGTAGTGAGAAGTATGAATGCAACTCCCAGGCCCTGGAGTCTGCTAGGCCCAGGAGTCTTTTCAAGGTCCAGTGGTTGGCATCTTTGCCCTCCATTGACTGGGTCTGGAGGGCTACCTGCTGCCAAGCAGCTTAGTGCAGTCCTGCTCCAGGGTCTTCATCCATTCCCAGTGCTCCCACTGGGCTCAGGTCCATGCCTTCTCCCAGGCAGTCTCCCAGACAATATCCTCTGTCTACCAGCCTTGCTCCCACACCTTCCACTCCTCCGCCATCAATACCAGCTGCTGGAGCAGGACAGTCCTATCCAGTGTGTGCCGTTGACATAGCTGGCACATCCAGATGGCTGTAGTGCTGCGTGGAGGCAACATGAAACCCCCATCATTGCTGAGGCTGGTGGTCTCTCCTCTGCACCCAGATGTTAGCCCAGTTGAGGAAAAAGACAGAAATCTTTTGTGAGAATTTGCAACATTTCAGAGATAAGATACATTGCACCAAGGGTTGTGTGCTGCCTGGTCTCAGATCAGGGGTCAGCCATGCACAGGTGTCCAGGGACTATGGTATGTTGGCCAGGCAGGCCTGGGCTCAGGCAGCCACTAGCCAAGCCCCATATTCCTGTGCACTTCCCTAGAGCTGGAGGCCTGTTGGGTACTGGCCACAGGCAGCCTGCCTACCCTGCCTGCTTCCCAGGTTGGGACAGGCCATGCTGTTGGCAGGATCTGCTGCCATGGCTCCAGACCTCAATTCCCATCTCTGCCCCTGTAGGCCACCTTCTGTGCTGCTTCCCAGCCCATGACATCCAGACTCTGTGTATGGTGCTCCCAGACAACTGTGGTGAGGGGCTGGCTGCACCCCTGCCCATCCTGTGGGGGCTTCTCTAGGGAGGCACCCCAGGGCTGCCCCCTCATGCCACTACTGTGTCCCAAGTATGCCTCTGTTGTATGCATTTCAGGCAGTGCATGAGGAGTTCTTTGTGTCAGCTAAGAGGTCCCTGAGCCACTATGCCT
Source organism: Caiman crocodilus (assembly GCA_030014935.1). Taxonomy (NCBI): domain Eukaryota; kingdom Metazoa; phylum Chordata; order Crocodylia; family Alligatoridae; genus Caiman; species Caiman crocodilus. The sequence goes on along the minus strand of JAGPOW010003316.1, from coordinate 112,970,809 downwards.
TGCCGATGATGATTTCCTGGTGCCCCAGGCTCACTTGTGATCCTGGTTTGGGACCCTGAGGTATGATGATTCAGGAGGCAAGCCTGGACTGTCCCACAACCTCTGCCACTGCATGGAGGGCTACTTGTGGTAGTGATATGCATCCCTGCCCCTGCCCCATACCACTCCTGGGGAGATTATTGCTGATGGCTTGAATACTTTCAGGGTGTGAGAGGCCCATGACCACCCAGGAGCAGGGACATGGGCTGCTGAATTAAGTTATGAATTGTGTTCTGCCTCTGTGTGTGCTGTAGGGGATGGAACCTGAGGCCTGGACAGTGCAGCTGGGCCAGGAAGGGACAGTGGGCGGATGCCAGGCCCAGCTGCAAGGGCTGGGACCAGGGACAGGGACAAAGGTGTAGACTGGGAGGGCCCTCCTCCAGTGAGGGACTTACCACATGTCTAGGGCTGGCAGGGCTGGCAGCTCTTTGCAGGCCTCCCCATCAGCAAAGGTAAGTGGCTTCTCCCATTGTCCATGGCCCAAGTTCCATGACAGGCTGGGGCCCAGCTAGGGATTTTATAAATGTAGGTGTTCAAGTTCCCACTCCACTCAAACTGCCTCAGCACCTCAGTGCCACCCCAGAGTATCACAAAGTCACCAGCCTCCTCTCTTGTCTAGTTGGAGGCCAGCATGGTCGGGACAGGTTTGTGTACCTGGGTGGTGTTGGGGCTCAATGGGGAGGATGGTGAGGACATGATGTCCTGCATTGGTTCTCTGGGCCCCTGCATGACTGTTCTTGTGATGTCAGCCCTGGACAGCTGCTAGCAGTGTCCAGAGCAGGGGCATGGCCAGGGACTGGGAGCCGTGTGGCAGAGGCACATCACCAGAGGACCTGCAAGGACATGAGACACTGATGGTAGTGAGCCCCAGCAGGGAGTAGGTGCTGGCCCTGTTGCCAGAGACAGCCAGTCAGCATCTCTAGGTAAATATAAAGGTTGTGCAAGTGGTAGAGCAAGCTGTAGCCCATTTCAATACTCACCTGTGGCCAAGTAGAAGCTCTGGAGAGGAGACAGGCCAGGCAGACTCAACCTGCGTTCTGCCCAGGGGGACACACAGGGCCTGCAGTGGTCCTAGGGATTGCACAGAACCCACCAGGCTTCTGTGTAGTGTGCCCCAAGACACAACATGATTTCAGGCTTTTATAGCCTGTGGCTAGGGGCTACCAGAGAGCAGCTGAACTCTGTCCCAGGAGAGGTTTCCAGCAGCTAAACTTACTGCTGGGTCTTGTCCATATGTATATTAACTAATTACTGCACATTAACTAATTATGATTAAACTGTGAACATGAAGGTATCAAATTTAGTCATGATTAGTCATTTTTATTGTGCAGTAAGGATGTGCATGTCTAGATCTGTACCCTTACTGTGCTATAAACTAGGTTTAGGTGCATTAACATGTCTCATGTAGACGCACCCTATGTGTAAATAAAAGAGTAATACTACTTGTTAGTTTTAAACCTTTCTCCTGATAATTTCAAAGTCTGCTTCTTCCTTTTAGTATTCTGGGACTTGGTAACTAACAGTTCCCTATTCATTTTCTGCATGTCTTTCACCATTTTATAGACCTCTATCCTATTCCCCCTCAACCTTCTTTCCAAATTAAATAGTTGAGTTCATTCAATGCAACATTTTTACCCCATTGTTCATCTACACAGAGAAAGAATATGTTGGGGTCACTCAGAACTATGCTTATTTATTTATTTATTTATTTTTAAGTAAATGGGGTGAACTTAGAAATCAATGCATCACACAGCCCTAAATGTGATGACAAATTAAGCTCTCAGCCACTGATCCTGTGCCTTCAAATCTACAGGATGCTGTCTGAGTCTAAGTGTTCTGTTCATTTTATAGGTTCAATTCCTGAATATGGAACTATTACACTCTTCTAGATTATCACTAGCCTTTTGGAGTCATTCAAGAGAACAAGATATTAGAACCCCTCTTTGTGCAGACTATCCGTATCAAGCGTGCAGCAAGGAAGTAAATGGAGATTTGGAAGTCCTTGCCATCTCCACTCATTCTACACTGCCTCATGGGGAAAAAAACAGAAAATGGAAGCAGTTTTTATTCCTCCCCGCACAAGGAACTGGTTAGCAAACAGCACCAGCTATCCTACATGGAACCAGATATTGACCACTGGAATTTCTCTCATGATACAGGGACAAACAAGACCACAGAGAGTGGGCATGACAGTAAAATATAATTCATAAAGATTATGTATGTGACTGAAGATAATTTTATTTTAAAAAGAAACATGGAAAAATATATCTGCTTAACAGCTTTCAAAATGTTTTTTTTTTTAAAAAAAAAAAAGGCCAGAAGCTTTTGGAATTATAGAAATAGAAAAAAAGATTTCAGAAGCAGGAAGTTTATAATGTTTTTACATTCATGAAATGCCTAGAAACAGGATTTGTAATGGAAACAGTGCAGACCATAAACTATAGCAGTACTATAATAGTGGAATATAGCAAGTTAGACTATTTTGCAGTAGGTCACTAGGAAGAAAATGTTGTTGTTTTTTTCCCAGAATTTATTGCAGCTCTGCAAAGTTTGATAACCAATTATTTTTAAGCACTATAACTTTCAGTTTTTTGCAAAAAGTAAATCATTAAAAAGTTGTATGTTTGGATCATCTTACCCTTCAAAAACAACAATTCTTGATATATATTTCCTTTTTATCATCACTGTTAATAACATCAGAATTTAAACAGAAAGATTTTTTTTTAACATTTTTAGTGAATTTTTCTAACAGTTAATATAGACAGCCAATTCAATTCTAACTACAAGCTATTTATGGTGAAGGCTGGATGGTAGGTTTATTGTGTCCATAATTCACTGCCAAACCTTCTCATGTTACTCTAGTGTCATTTGAATAAGACAAATCTATAGCAGTGTCTTATTAAATAAGATTTTACTGGGCACATCTACACAAAACGCTAACTGTGCAGTGGCCTAATAATACTGTGCAGTAGTGCATCACAACACAAACAGTGCTAATATGCTACTGCACAGTATTATCAGGCTACTGTGCAGTAGGACTGTTTAAAATTTTGCCGGCTGTTTCATTTGAACACTATTTCAACTTGTTTTGAGCTTAAAACAGTGAAATCAAAGCAAAGGGTGTCTAAACAGTCTCAAAACAAAATGAGGGCAGCTGAATATTTTGAAAGTTTCAAAACATTTTGAGTTTTGAAGCTGAATCTGCTATTACCTGCAGGGAAATGGAAAATGAGGAGAGGGAGTAGGAAGAGTGGGGATGGACTGCTTTGACATTCACTAGGTAGCTGCCCAGTGACTGTGATCCATCCCTGAAGTCCCTTCCAATCCCAGTGCTATTAGGGAGGGATTGAAAAACAACATAAAAAATCAGCATTGTTTGAACTGGCCTGCTTTCTGCCTTGGTGTCAGTTACTGAAATATCTTCCAGAAGCTCATGAATGTTACACAACAAAGGCTACTGCTATCATTGGTTTGATTTCCTACTTTCTAGGCTAGCAAGTGTGATTCCACAATACCTTTCCTTTCTTTCTAGACCCTTTTATTTTATTATTATATAAATTGCTTTATTCTTTTCAATTTCATAATTATGTTGCATATCATACTATAAAATTTATAGAGGAAGGTACATATATATTTATATTTTTTTATTTTTATACATTTATATGTTAGATATACACTATAGAATTTATATAGGAAGGCACATATGCATTTATATATTTTTATAAAGACAAGACACTGTGAAAAATGCCATGAAGCATGCTGTAAAGGCAGTTGTCAAACCTTCTAGAGGGGTGGAGAAGCAGGTAGAGGGAGAGGTGTAAGTCCCCCCACCACAAACTGAGATACAGCCTCTTTGTTACAACAAGCAGGCATGAGGTTTCCATTGTACAGGCAGCAAGGAGAGGGAAGCAGTGCCAGTGCCACTTCCTGTGCCTGATTCTGCATCCCCTCCAAGAGTACCTGTCATAACCCCCCACCACACATACACCATGACAACAAGCAGCAGCACCAGCAACAGCATGACAGTCTCCTTCATCCCCATTTCACTTCCCATGCTGAGCCTTCCAGTGCCAGAGGAAGAGCTGAAGCTGGATATGGATCTGAGTACTATAGCAAGGGAAATTCAGGGGAAGGATGTGGAATCAGCTGAGTTTTTGTTTCACATCCCTTAAGTTTCCTCTCTAGCCATGTCTCCTTCCCCAAAAGGAACATCAGAGGAAGCTGAGGTAGAGGTTGCGAAGGCAAGCAGCTCAGCTGAGTCTACTTCTCCTGTCACTGTGCCTCTGCCTGCTGAGGAGGGGGAAACTGAAGCATTCACACATGCAGATGCACCCCAGAAGTAAGTAGGTGTGTGGTCTGGTATCATTCTGAGCTGGCAGATAATCCAATGTATGCTCTCCGCCTGCATTACTGAGCCAAAAAAACAGCTGGGGCAAGGGAACAAAATACATGAGCACCACAGGGATTCTGATGCATCTCTGTAGGCACCCCCTCTCCCTTGCCCTTGCTCCTTCTTAGCCTGGCACCAGTGCAAGTGTGCCCAAAGGGAAGTCCCCCTCTTGTTCCAAAGCTCCCATCCCCCTAAAGCAGAAGTAGGCCACCCAGGAACTGTGGGGAAAAGGTAGGCAAAAAGGAGGGGGTATGTTGTAAGGGTGAACAAGATCACCCAGAGCATTGGGGAGATACTTGCTGTAGATGGCCATCCCTACTCCTTAATTGAGTGGCCAGGGTTTGGGTGGCTCATGGCACTTGTGGCCCCATCCTACCAAGTGCCTGCATGCACCACCTTTAGCAGAACAGTGGTGCCCTCCTTGTATGAGGCATGCAGGAAGTACTTAAGGGAGAAGCTGTACAAGGCAGATCCACAGGTGGCTTTACACTTCACCTCAGGCATCTGGAGCAGCCAGGGTGGAGATCATGCCTACCTCTCCCTCACAGAGTACTTGTGCGATCAGTCAGGCCAAGGCCATTGGTGGGATCACCTTCAAGCTGAGATGCTGGATGAGTCCCATATGGCAACAAAGATCATGGGGGCCATGAACTGCTTCATGCAGGGGTGGCTCATTGGGCAGGGCGAGATCACTCGTGGGTTCATAGTCACCAACAATGGGCCCAATATGGTCATAGTTTCATAGAGACCTCATTGGGCCACACTACCCTGTCATGTAGAGGCCTCAGTGCCAGGGAGGGCATGCCTTAACACACACAAAATCACATGTCCCAAGTTTTGCTTGTCAGCAGGTTGAGGTATAGTTTCCCAGAAACCCCTGCACCTATCTCCTTGAAACTTGGTAGGATTCATTATCACAGAAGGGGATACCATTCTTGCTGGTTTCATTCAAATCTGCCAGAAAATTACAATGTTATAGGCAGTTGCATGCTTCCCCATTATAGCCTATGGGCAACATGTCAAAACAGCATTGAAACAGAGAACATTTCAATGAAACAAAATGGGACAGTGCTTTCTAAATGAAACAAAATTCAAAATGAAACACTGTCCTGCTGAAATAGTGAAATGGAAGTTGAAATGAAATGGTGCTGTTTCACACAGCTCTACTGCGCAGTAGCATCACTAAAAAGGCTTTTCCCAGCACTACTCTGTGGTAACTCTACTTACTGCACATTAATTTAATATTTGATTAATTAATTTAGTTCTTGATTATACAAGTACTAAATTTAATGTGCAGTAACCACTGCACATTAATGAATGTGTAGACATGCCCATTCTTGCAAAAATAGATCTCTTTATTATAGCAATACCTGATTATGAACTGTAGATCCTATTTGGCTATCCCAGGGACTTTTCAAACACTAAGATCTATTTTCCACTTCAGGATTATAATAATTCTGATGTACTATAGAAATACAGCAACATACTCTATCTATATGTTGAGATATAGCAATTTGTGGTTTACACAATTACACAGCAATTTCTGTGGCACTATGCCTACATCAAGATGTTATTCCATATTTCAGTGATTTTCAGCCATGTTGTCACAACACTCTGGGGTGTCTTGCGATATCAGGTGCTATGGAGTGCCACACAATGTTAATATTGTTGGATATGAATACATGATTCATACAATAAACCCAGAGATCTAGGAATGCATAACATTAAAAACATATATATATTTTTAGAAAATACTGATCTGTTGTGCTCTTTCTGAGCTATTTGCAATAGTAAAGTTGCCTTGCTTTTTTTCTATAATTAAAAAAATGACTAGAAGATAAACACTTGCATTTTCTGAGCACTACATTGAGTCTAATGACGGATGCTGTAAGTATAAATAAGTTGAGAGCTACTGCCACGTTTGAACTAAAAGAACCAAGGCCCCCTTTCTCAGATTTTTCTAAATTAAAATTCCAAAGAGCCCTTCAACAACACATTTAACCAAAACAGAAAAGAAAATACTTCTCAACAAAAATCCCTCTTCCTTTTGCATTTTTAGATTGAGTTGCTATACCTTTTTAAGCCTTTTTAGACAGTAAGCCAAGTGTCTCTGTTTCTCTTTTATGGGGTCAGTTTTCTATATGGATTTCTAATTTTAAGCAAAACTATAGCTTCCTAACCCAAGATAAAAATTAGAATGAGAAAACAATCACATAGTCTAAATTTGCACATTTAATTTATAATCACAAAAAAGTTGTGTATATTAAAAGAGCCCCAGGGCTTCTGACTTTTACAAATCCTTCTCTTAGTATTATTATGTGCCAACATGGAAGAAAAGCATCCACTAAGAACTCAGGTAGATGAAATTGTTGTCCGTGGTGTAACTGTCCAGAGTATAGATAAATGTAATTCACTTCATCCTCTTCATGAAATGCTTTTCTACATTGATATTTGCAATGCTGGTGGACAACAACTCTCCAGTGAACTGATGTTAGATATTGGTTCAGCTGTATCAATTCTGCCAGAACCTATTTGCCAGCTTACAAAACCTAAATTACATTTGGAGACGTATTTGAAGAAAGCAATCCTTGTACTGCATTGCCCTAGTTTAATGCACTGCTGACTCATAACACTTGTGGATCTGCTGAGTTCTTTAAAGATGTCTATTTTTAGAAGCTACCAACCACTAGACTGGGAAAAAAAAATCTTCACAGTTTTATGGAGGTGTTCTTCTAGGAAGAAATGGAGCAGAATTAAAACATAACTAAAGGCAACCACATTTTTGTCAATGAAAAATATGGATATTTATAACAACATATTTTGAAAAACACTATTTTCATGAACGTTGTTCATCCCCCTCAGACTGCAAAAAAAGTTACTGTACATTATAATGGGAGCTTGCTGACATGCTATATTGAGTTAACTTATAACACTCCCATTGTTCTCAGTGAGATTTTGAAATTCAGAAGGAAGAACATCCTTAGATTCATTAAAGGAAACACCATATTTAGGGATATATATAACATAAACAGTTAAAATTTGTCATTTCCCTTTTTTTTATTTTAGACTTCTGGGAAAATTTGCAGCTTGTAATAAATCCCCTGCCCCATTCCCACAAACTTCTTTTTTTTCTTTTTTAAGCACATGGAAAAGAATCCATGAGAGGGATGATATAGCATTTGTTACCAGTTTAGAAAACTCAAATAATTGATCCCTAAACTCTCTTTTAGTGTTGTATTCCTATGTGTCTCCATTCCTAAGCTGAGGCAGTTTTCTAACTATCCTTAGAACATAGTGGAATATGTGAATAGAACACACATTCACCCTTTGGTGGGGAGACGGGGAGGGCATATCTTAAATTGGGTCCTGCCATTTTTAAACTAAGTTATGTGTGCCAAACTTCTGCTCTGTCATGGGTCTCCAGTCACTTATACTGGTAAAAGTGTAATGTCTGAATTTGGCAATAGTGACAGACAAATCCTTGTCTGGGATGATATAGTAAGGGATGGTCCTGCTCTGAGCAGAGGGCTTGATTTGATGACCTATGAAGGTCCCTTCCAACCCATTTTTTTATGATACTGTGGTTCTATGAAAGTGCTGGGACTCATTTTTTCTATGGAATAAAAGCTGTAATAACTTTTGGGGGAGGAACTGATGTTATCAGGGTGTTTTTTATGGAAGACAGAAGGGAGAAAAAAGATAAAACAGAGATACATATAGACTAAAGAGCCATGTAGAAAAGGCCAGCTGCCTACTTACATGTATAACATTTTGATTACAAGTTTAGTAAATTGTCTATTGTCAATTAAAATGTCTAGTATTTTATCTGGTATGTGTATTTCACAGACACAAAAGAGCATCAGAAAAGAAGCTGAAAATAGTAAATAAAAGACTCATAACTCAGACCAACTAAAGATTCCAGAAAAGTTAACATTTTCAAGAAAAGGTTTAGGTTGGACATTAGGAAACACTGCTTCACAGTTAGGGTGGCTAGGATGTGGAACCAGCTTCCTAGGGAAGTTGTTCTTGCTCCTACCTTGGGCACTTCTGGGGTCCTGTGACCCTGGTACTCGTTCCTGTCATTGGCGGGGGGTCAGACTAGATGGCCTGCTCTAGGCCCCTTCTGACCCTAGATACTATGATGATACTATGAAAAAACAGTATAAAACCTGAGAAAGTGAAAGCAAGTATTTGAACTATACTACATCATGAGTGCCACAAACAAAGATGATAAACAACTCTAAACAGCACTATTGTTTCTATTAGCAGGAAAAGAAGATATTTAATAGTTATTAGTTTCAGGATGCATCATATAAAAAACAAATATAAATCATAATGAATAATGTTTAGGCTGTGCTTTAAGGACAAATAGTCTATATGAAGGGAATTTGTTTTTCTGAAGTTCAGCAGATGGGGCAAATGTAGACCCAGTAAGTGACTGAGTTAAAACTAGCAACATAAACTTGTAAAGTTGAGAAAGAATGTGAATTCCTGATTAGAGAATGAATTTTGTTTGGTATGTATCAGATTCATTGCATGCATGTTGTTGAGGGAGACACTTAACCTTGGAACACGAAGCTTACATAAGTAGAGGAAATGAGGTCAAAAAGATTTAAAAGAATAGGTGCAACAAATCACATGTTGATAAGATGTTGGGGTGACCCAAGAGCCCGAGCTTCTCCCCTATTTTTTTGGTGCATGTCTTCAGGGATACACCACACAACCTTAGACCACAGATCTTCACAGCTCCAGTGGTGAAGTTCTGCCACTCATTTGGGTTATCTCAGAGATTCTGGTTTTCTGTTTCCCACAGAAAATAAGGAAAAATGAAGATTTTCTCTTTGAAGAAGGAAAACATGGGTTTCCCCTTTTGCAAACAGCAATCTGCAGGCTGGCAGAGTTTCAGCCTGCAAGAGCTACATGCAGAAGGGAAGGAAGCCCTAAACCCTGTCCAGAGGGACCAAGGGTAGGACCTGAGAATGTGAGACAGCAAGTACTGACTCAGACTCAATTTCCTTCCTCAGGTTTCTTGGTAAGCAGGGATTTGGTGGGCTGGGCTCTAGGGGTGGGGAAGGAAGCTAGGGGGTCCCTGTGGGTTGGGTGAGGGTCATGATTCCAGGGAGGTCAGGGCCTGCAGGGAGAGTTGACAGGGCAAGTAGGGGGTAGGGCATAGGTGTATGCGTGGCAATCACTATTTCCCGCAGGCTGCCTCATCCCACTGTAGATCATCCCAGTTAGAATAGGTCTGGAGGCATTGCTCAGTTGAGGTGACAGTGTCAGCAGCTTATCATGGGAAGGAGATGGGGAGAGATTACATGCTGTGTCCCTTCCTGCCAAGCCAGGTGCCTTTGGGATAGGTTTGGGGGCTCAGGGTACTACCCAGCTGGGGCAGTGCCCAAGACCAGGGCACTGGGGGCAAGTGTTGCATATCCACTGATCACCACACTACTGCACCACATCCTGCTTGCCAGCGTCTGGAACAGCTGCTGCTGGCAGTTGTTCTGGGGTTAGCACTGGAAGTAGTGGCTGGAGGTGGTGGTTTGAGGTGCATTGCTTAGTGGGGTGTGAGGAGGGGAGGAGAGGAAAGAAGTAGCATAACTAGCCCACATGTTGTTCTGCATAGAGCACAGCCTTTCCAACCTTGCCTCCCGGGTGTGAGGGGCAGGGGCAGGAAGGGTCCTGGTCTTGGGAACCACTCAAGAGCGTTATGAAGGGCTGGGGGGAAGGGGTGGAGGTGGCAGCAGGGAGAGCCAAGTATGTATAAGAGAGAAAAAGATGGAAAGGTGATTCAGGTATAAGTGGGCTCCAGAACTGAACCTAGAGTCCCTCCCCCCCAAGCCTTTTAAAGCAGCCTGTACAGGGGGAGGGTCTCCTGGAAGGGAAGGGGCTTGCCCAGCCAGAGGCCCATCCCAGTCCCTGTCCCAGGAAGGGCATGGGGATTGCCCATGATAAAAAACAAACAAACAAAATCAAACACCAAAATATGTAAATATTTAGGATGTATTGTATTACGATGATTGAGGCACTGGTAGGTTTCCAGATGTCTTTAAAATTGCAAATATATCAATAAAACATTGCAAATATATCACATTTCAAATATATCAATAAAACATGATTTTGATCTGATAGATAGATAGATAATGTTTTATTGATATACTTGCAATTTTGGAATTGCAAAATTTTGGAATTTTGGAATTTTGGAATTTTTAACACAGAAAACTAGGATCCCTGGTTATCATCCTGGGTTCACAGAAAGGAAACACATCCCCCTTCTGAGGAAGAGGAATACCCGAAGCATCAATCACTTCTGGATCATACTTGCCATAGACAATCAGTAAGGCACAATAAGAAAAAGGATTTATTACAGAAAAGTAAAACATGCAAGCAAAAGCAATTACACTTTGAGAGAATGTAAGGGATAAATAAAAAGTAAAAAAATGTAAGTTCTCACTCAGATTCTTTATCCAAGAACAACTCCAGAGTACTCCTATGTAAAAATAGTAAATAAATAAGTGAAAATAATTTCACAGTATGAACTGGTTGTACATTACAATAAATTTCCAATAAACTATAGATTAGTTTAATTCTACAGTGACTGTAGACAAGCCAAGGTAAATAATTATATACTTGTTTTGAACAATGTATGTATATTTTCAATCTCCCATGAAGGCAAATATCACTAGCCTGTTAGCAAAAACTACAATTTTCAATGTCTTAGATGTCAATGGGTTTGGACAAGAACTAACAAATGACCAAAATTCTAGACTATGAATTGAGCATCCCATTCTTCAGGTACTAGTTTACCCAGTTTCCTTTTGGTATCTGTTTACCTCAAGAAGCATATCAAAGAGTGGTACACTAGACTTTTGAAGGTCTGGAATGTACTGCATGTTATATAGGCAATATCAGTGAAATAGCAGAAAATACTAGGTTAAAAAGGTTTAGAAAACATTCAGGGAAATGTTATGAATAAAATTGGTGACTAAGAACAAATGCAAAGTGACTGTCATGGAAAGAACATATTTAACAGAAGAAGTAAAAGATGATAATAAATGCTGAAATAACTCAAATGTCCATATAAAACTGCAATGGTGAATTACAGCAAATGTTAGTAATGATTCTTACATAGGCACAGTTATTCTGCACATACTAATAACAGTTTTTTAAAATAAATTATTGTCAGGGGGAGGTTCCATCTCCCTGAATTCCAAAGCATGAAATAACACATAATAGAAGAGCTATGAGAAATGATTTTGAATACAAAGGAGCAGTTAGTGTGCCAGTGGATATCAGTTCACCTGAATTAGGATCTGTAGTGCTACAGAGCGGGGTTTCTATTCCTTATGTCTCTAAAAATCTGATTAAAACACTTCAGAACTTTGCACAAATGGAAAAAAATAAAGGTTAGCAATACTGTTTGGCTTTATTCAATTTAATCAGTGTACCTACTGAAAAAAACCTCTAGATCTGGCCCATAGAGCTCCTGACAGGTCTGTGGGTATGCCCATGGGCCATGGCCCTACACAACAGATTTGGCATGCATAATGATGTGGAAACTGATCCTAACGTGGGTCCCCACAGCTGAGGCACATATAACATGACAGAGGTGCCATGAACTGTGGAGCCTGATTCCTGCATTCAAGGCTGGGTGGAAGCACAGTGGTGCTCCAGACCCCTGATCCTGGTATGCAGAACTTGACAAATGTTGCATGGGACCATAATCCATCCAGCTCTTGTATCCAGAGCTGGATGGAGGTGGTGTATGGTAAAACGGGACTAATTCTAGCAGCATAACTGGGAAGAGATGATGTGGGGTCCTGGGGCCCCCATCTGAGAATGCAGGGGTGGGCAGGAGCAACATGGTCCAGATTTGGTTGTACAGGCCTGATTCTGGGGCATCTAGCCTGTAGACTGACCGCATGCCACTCATTTGACCTACAGGCTGAAAGACTGAGCAGCACTGTCCTACAGAAAGAAAGTAAGGGCCAGATTCAATTCCATATTTTGGGCATTTAAGTGGTTTTAGGCACCCAAGTAAATCCATCCTATTCAAATACTGAACATCCTTTAATACAGTGGTTGTCAACCGGGATTATGTGTACGTCTAGGGGTATTTTAAAAGGTTGTAGGGGGCATGCAGAATGAATGAGAAAAATTGGTAGAAGTTCACCGATACATCAGTTCCTTCAGATGGACACTGATTTAAGGAAAATTGACAGTATTGGCAATCAGCTTTTTTTGATTGATGTGGCAGATAATGCCCTGTGCATGCACTCAGCTGCAGCACAGCACAGAGGTGGCCAGAAGCACAGCCTGGCAGCATGGAGAGCAGCTGGGTCCGGCTGATGAGTCTGTTGTGAGGGAAGGGATGGTGAGGGGGGTGCAGACTGAGGTCCCAACAGTGAGGAAGGGAGTGGGGCTGAGGCAGGAGCAGGTGCTGAACAGCTGGAGTGGAGCTATGGCTGAAGCTGTGGGTAATCCTGAGATCTGGGGGGATGGCTTCCACTGCTATGCATAGCCCGGAAGGCATGGGGGCGTGTTCCCCTGGATCTGCATGAGGGGTGAGGGTGGACTGACACTGCAGGCTGGGATCAGGGCTGGCAGTAGACTCTTCCTAGTGACAGAGGGGTGGCTGGGCTGCACTCAGGGCAGGTGGTGGCAGCAATGAGAGGGGGATCGGGGAGGTTATGGCAAATTATGGGGTGACTGCAGCCACCCATTGCTTCCCTCCCAATGCCACCACTGCCCACCCCAAGTGCAACTCAGGCCAGCTCCCCCACCAGGAAGACCCTGGCACCACCCTGGCTCCAGCCCACAGAGGCAGCTCATCTTCATCCTACACAGATCTGGGGGCACATGTCCCCCATGCCCTCCTGGAGTGTTTGCAGCAGAGGAAGCTGCCACCACACTCCATGCCCTCTAGACAAGCAGCTCACTGCTCAGTCCCATGCTCTGCTCCAGCTGTGCAGTGCCTTCCCCTACCCATGCCCCTGCCCCAGTCCAGCTCCCTCCCTCATTGTGGAGGCCTCAATCTGACCCCCATGCCCCTTCCCTGCCCCCTCATCCCTTCCCCCACGACAGACTTACCAGCCAGACACCACATAAATTGATAATGCATTTAATGTTAATTAATGTACCCTGCCTTATATCACATAATTGGTAACATTAAAAACAAGAAAAAATATAAAGGGGTACATCAGCTTAAACTTTGAGACTCTGGGGTACACTTGTTAAATAAGGTTGAAAAGCCCTGCTTTAATGCATTCTATTCTATCAGGTTCAAATTTCTGAAAATTCATGAATTCATCTTTTTTTTTGTAACACATTGTCATTTTATCCTTAAGGCTGAGTCATCAAAAATCAGCAAGGAGGAGAAGGACCCACACATTTTTTGTACTAACTGTTCTTCAGAGTGTAATAGAATCACACTTAGGTACCTAAGTATTCAAAATGAAATATATACATATAAAATTGATGGAATTATACTACTAAAATGTCTCAGGAAAGACATTTTCAGTATTATTCATGAAAATTACTTGGGATCTCCTATATAAAACGAGATCTTCAGTTGCTGTTATTGTCCAGGCATGTGCAGTCTCGTGTATAGTCCCATGAGTAATATGAAATCTTCAAGGGAGAAAAGAAAAAGATCAAAAGGAATCCATGATACCACATGTGGTCCCAGGCAAAAGTTCACACTGTCAAATGGAATGGCAGAGAGCTTTTCAAAATGTGAAAGACTGCATAAGAAATCTGGTTTATAGAAGAAAAGTCTTTCTCAGCAAACTGGATTTTGGAACATACCTTATGAGAAGATGTTTAAGGACCAGACTGCTGACTTCATCAGAGTTATCGTGACCTAAATTACTACAAGGAGAAAGAAAAACTAGCATGCATTGAAATAAGGAAAACAGAAATATTTAATTGATAAAGTTGCACAGTTTTTATCAGTGTGGTAAAATAGAGTAGAGAGAGTGTTAAGATTTATGAAAAAAATGCATTGAACCTTGACAACACAATTAATCACCACACTGATCTAAGATCTTAAACTGAAAAAAGAGAAAGGAAGTGGTTATAGAAGAAACAGAAGGGATTGGTGACCTGTAAATAAACTATTTAAGAGATAATGGAGAGTATTAACAAGTCAAACTTGTGCCATCATCCAGACTGGAAGTGTAAGAAGTATCAAATTATTTTATTTACCATAGAATACTAGAAAACTAGGACTGGAAAGGACTCAGGAAGTCATCTAGTTCAAACCCCTGCTCAAAGTAGGATCATCCCCAACTAAACCATTCCAATCAGGACTTTGTTGAGACGGACCTAAAAAAACCTCCAAGGATGGAGATACCTAGTGAGAATTTTTTCTCCTAATATCCAACCTTGCTGCAACTTCAAACTTTTGGTCCCTGTTCTGTCATCTGTTACCACTGAAAACAGTCTAGTTCCATCCCTTTTGGAACCACGCTTTGGGTAGTTAAAGGCTGCTGTCAAATCCTTTCCTAGGTTTCTCTTCTGCAGAAAATAAACCCAGTCCTTTCAGCCTCTTCTCAAAAGCAGGGATCCTGGTATTCTCTTATAAAAAAATCCCCAATTGTTGCATGCAAAAAAGTAACCCCAAATCCACAATTTCTCATCATTAAAATGAAATACCACTAATAGATATACACACAAACCCCAAATCCCTGCTTATATATATGTATATGTATTAGTGGTTTCATTTTGTTCATTAAAAACATGTTGATTTGGGGTTACTTTTTAAATCTGGAAATTGGGGATTTTTTTTTTATCAGAGAAAACTAGGATTCCTACTCATAAGTAATGTGCCCCAGCCCCTCATCCGTTTTTGTTGTTCTCTACTGGAATCTCTCAAACTTGTCTACATCCTTTCTGTACTGGGGGGCGCAAAACTGGACACAGTACTCCAGATGAAGCCTCACTAGCGTAGGGTAGAGCAGAATAATTACTTTCCTGATCTCCTGGTTACACTTTTACTAATGCAGTCCAGTTTGGAGTCTCATATGGCCAGTTTAAATAAAAAAGAAACAAAAAATGGACCTGTTATCATTTCCTATGCTTCATTTACCTGAAGGCAGCCTGATAAGAAACCTGACAGAGAGAACAAAAGGACAGGTCCTATTTAACTTTATATGCCTAAATGGCACACACATAGCTACTTATAGGCATTTATGCAGAGTTTGGAATTTTATTTTGTTACAGGTGGAAACATAATCACCTTGTGCATGAATCTGCTGGAAGTAAAATCATGGAAGAGGAGGATGGCTCTCCCATGTTTTAACTCAGTAATTTAGCAGTTAGGACACTTCTCCAGAGAGGTGAAGACTCAAGTTCTCCTAGAAGTTCTCCTAGCATTTGCTTCTGAGCAAACTTCCCAATCAGGCCACAGGTCAGGCACTGTTTGGCCATCTCTCTAGCCCTCTACTTGAAGTTGGCCTTGTGGGTGCACAAGAGGGGAAAGTAAGTTCGGTCAGATAGCATATTGCTCAGTGCCATACATGGAAGGCCCATAGCATGGTGCTTAGAACACATGGCTGGGAATCAGATCCAAAATGTCTTTGGATGTGGGTATCCTACTTTTGAGGCAGTTTCTCTAACTGCTACGTAGTGGGCAAAAGACTAGAGATTTTTCATCATCTTTTTTCCCAGAGGGTTGTAATGTTTGATTAACTAGAATGTTGGGATTTGTTCAGCTCTCTGCAGGTACTTTAGTGTTACTGTTTTTTTACTCACTTTTCTGGCTAGAATGCAGCCCTGATAAGCATGCTTAGTAGGCTGGTACAGGCAATGCTGAATTTCAAAATGTATGTAAATGCAAAACTGCAGGCAAAAAACTACAATGACAGTTATTTGGTATGTTTATAACATAGATTATATATGGGTGTGTCGACACGTCACCATACAATGGCATTGCTATGGTACCATGTTTTAGTACTTTCTTTTGGAAGTACTAAAGCATGACACAGTACATGTGGTTACTGCACTATGCATGTGGTGCAAGGGTAGGTTTCACTTCTACATTGCCACAGTGGCATGCTATACCCAGGGAGCGTGCCACTATGGTTAATTGCTGGTGATAATGTGTAGACACATGTGATCGCTATGTCATTGTAGCATGCCATATGGTTCTGTTATGCATCACTACATAACCATTGGGTGACATGTAGACATGCCCTATACTTTTGTATATATTCATGTATATTAAAGAATCATCTTTGATAAGCTAATGTAATGATTTTTTGCATCTCAATAACTGTACATTAATGCTTCAATGCTGGAGATTCAAGTTAAAAATCTCTTTTTCTGACACATGATAGGGGGTCCTGAAGTTGTATAATAGATTGCTTTCCTTCTAAAATTTAGGAAATAGGCAAATGAAGGCTGTATGCACAACATGATTCTGTCTTCTTGTGTGTCTGCATTATAATACAGTATTTAATAGTATGATTTTCCCAAGGACTCTTGACTCATCAATTTTTAAGATGAATACAAAAGAGCAGGGTTGGAGGAATAGTATTCCATGGTCATTTACATTTGGCTTCTAATTTTCAGGTGCTTGACTTTATGACCTAAATAACTTAATGTAGTTTTTTTTATATGAAATAACTAAGTGCTTTAGGTAAATGTTATTGAAGTTTTCACAAGAAATTATAAAGAATAAGTTATATATTTTATAGAAAAGGGAGATGTTTAATGCATTCATATTTCTGTGTGTGTCTCAAAGTAATACATATTTGCAGTTAACTGGTACCACAGAGGACTGATCTTCTATGGGAATGGGTACTTATTCAGTTATGCTTGAGCAGCTACATTATTGAACCGTCTCTGCTATATAGAGAATAAAATGATGTATGCAAAACCATTTGAACAGGCTAACAAACCCAAGGACACTAGATTCAAGGCTTAATGTACATTGCAGTGTGCCGTAGTGTTGTAACATCTGAAATATTAAACAGCAGTATTCTACTGTTTTCAAGACCTTTGTAATGCCTAGAGTAGGAAAACAGTTAAGGCACCTTGTCAAGGATCCTAAATTCTGAGCTTGAGTTTCATTCTAAATTCATATCACTTATTTCCCGCAATTGACCCAATGATAAATTAGTGCTGGTTTAGTTGCAATGGGAAGTTAAATACATCACCTTTTTTGTATCTTTGGATGCATCTACATGAGACATTTAACCACACAGTAGACTAATTGATTTCACATTAAACCATCACTGTCTACATGTGCAGGTGCTTGCTGCCCAGTAAATTAGTCTACTGTGTTCTTAATATGCTACCTGAAAATGCAGTAGCAAATTAACTGTACCATAGTTACTGTTCAGTAGTGCACATGTCGACATAACTGGAAGTAAATTTGTTCCCAGTCAGCCCCACCATCAGGGGTCCACCCACGGCCTAGCACCATTGTCATGGGGCTTGGAACTTTTCCATCTCCAGGGTTGAGGTGGATCTTTGCCTTCTCCAACCTGATCTTTAAAATTCTGTGGTGACCTTCTACGCCTGTACCATCTGTTGCCAACCTCTGGCCACCAGGTCAAGCAGCTGTGGCCCTGGCTAGCCATAGCAGCCTGCCAAGACCCCAGTGCTGGTCCTTGGCCCAGCTCCACTGTCCCAGGAGACCAGAGAACTCATTACCAGGGATCCTGGTTTTGTCTGATAAAAGAAAATCCCCAGGTTTTGGATTTTTAAAAAGTAACCCAAAATAGACACTTTTCTGTGATTAAAATGAAATACTACTAATATATAAATAGATATATAATTGTGTTTCATTTTAATCATGGAAACATGTAGATTTCGAATTACTTTTTAAATTCAACATTTATGTATGTATTTATTTTTAATTAGAGACAGCCAGGACCCCTGCTCCCTGTGAGGTGAGGCTGAAGTCCTGAACCAGTTCATCCAAAGTGGCACTCCAATGCCCATATCTATGAGGAATTGGCAGGCCACATGCAGGAGTGCAGGCACAACCCGTTCATGGGCCAATGTCATATAAAGTTCAAGGCCCTTTGGGCACAGTGGGTCAGCATCACAAACCACAACCACTAGTCTGGGGCAGCATGCAGGACCATGCCATTTATGTGGCACTGGACTACATCCTCATTAGGACTGTGTGAAGTTTCAGTCCCTTATTCAATTTGACCAAATTGGGCCAAATCTCTGAATGCAAACCAAATCAGAAGTCCCTTTAATCTTTCTGAATCAAATTGGAAACCTCCAAATCAATTTGGAGGGATTTGGAAAGATTTGGTGATTCAGACATAGACACAGCTTTAACTATTTTTTCTATATACCTCAAGATAGCAGGCAGCTCATAAATGTTGAGATGCTGGGGCAGATGGAGTGTCCCACAGGAGCATGGTGGGAGCACTTGGCAGCAGACCTGGAAGTGAACCAGAAGCATTTCCAGTCCACTTCCAGGTTCACCACCGAGGATGCAGTCCCTCATCTCTGAGCATATGGAGGCCCCCCACAACACTCCTGTAGGATGCTCCATCTGCCCCAGCATTGCAGTGTTCACAAGCCACACCTGGTATCTCCAGGTAATGGGAAAAACATTTAAAGCCTTGTCTATGGCTGAATAACTGATTCTCCCAATCAGCATCAAATCTTCAGATTCAAATTTGGCTGAATTGAATTGGAGGCAGTGATCCAAATCAACCACTTGTATCACTGTTCCCAAGGCAGGCTGAATCCAAATTCAAATCAAATACTACCCATGTAACATCCTCTCTAATCCTCTTGCCCCAGGACCCTGGCCAGAGCTGCACCATATATTTCAGCATAGGTGGCCTGCCAGAGCCTTTGCCACAGCCTGGCAGCTACAATGAGGTGTCCACTGGGGACAGGTGCTCTGGGAATGGGCACACCAGAGTGGGTGCTCCAACGCTCACATCTATGAAGGTCTGGTGGGATGCATGCAGAAGTTTGGGCACAACTGGTTTATACCCAGTGATGCATAAAGGTCAAGGTCCTGTGGGTACAGTGGGTCAGTATCACGGATCACAACTGGCAGTCATGGTCAGCCCATTTATGCAGCATCTGGACCACATCTTAATACCCTGGGACCTATATTCCAACACAGGAGGCCTGCCAGTGCCTCCACCATGGCCTGGAAGCAGTGATGAGACATCAGTCGGGGAGGGTCTCTCTGAGCACCAGGATCATGTCTTGTTGTGGTCCCTGCCCCAGCATAGCCCAGCATCTCCAGCAGCCAGGCCTCATGAAAGAGCTCATTCTGGGCCTCACAGATATTATTCAGTACACAGGCTGTGATCTTATGACTTGTTGGATGTTGGCTCCTATGCCATCAAGCAGGGCAATAAGGATGCCTAGTCTCCATTCAGGTACCTGAAAGTAAACTCTACCATGATATGGGTCCAGCTCAGGCATCTGTTGAAATGTGCCTGGTGGTGGTCCAACTGGCCAGTGGGGCCACAAAAGCTAGGGGAGGAGTGGATAGACAGAATCCCCAAAAAGGAGGAGCAGGAATGCCTCCTCACCCAACTGGAGTGGAGATCCATCTAGCACCCCTGAATCAAAGCACTTAGTCTCCACTACGGCTGGCAGGACAGAGTTCCATAACATGCAGCCCATGCTTACTTTGGTAAAGGCACTGTGGTGGTCAACAGTGGCCTGTAGCATGACAGAGTGAAAGCCCAACTGTCTATAGTAGGGGTAGTCAACACATGGTGAGTAAGTGACAGGATTGTGTATCCCATCCAGGTGCTTAATGCACTAGGGGAAATCCATGGCATGGAACCATGCCACAACCTCTAGGACATCATGCACCTGAAGCACTGCATGCCTCAGCCCATAGGTGATGCCTAAGGGGGCCATGGGTGATTGGCCCTCACTGGCTGGGGAGTGGAGAGCACCAGCTGGTGCCCTCCCTGAGAAATGCTGGCGACAGTAATAGGCCACTGGGGGACTCCTGCTCTGATTGGCTATCAGGTGCTAGTGACTCCCTGCCCTGGTCAGCAGTCAGCCTCAGGCACTGGTGGCACTTCCTGTTTTCCACTGGCACAAGTGCCAACAGCGATCACCCTCTGGGGGAACCCAGAGCCAGAAGGCACAATTTGCCTATGCCCAAGCCCATCCTGCAGGGTACCATAGACCTCCAGGAAGGCCTCCATTGTGGTTGCCATGTCCACACTGAAGAGGTAGCTGACATAGCAGAGACTGGTGGGCATGACCGGCTTGAGCAGGGCAATGGCCAGCCAGGTCTCTCCAGGGAGATACAGCCATATGGTGGTACCCTGCCACTCTAGGTGTGGGTGGAGCAGATTAAGGAACTTGTGGAAGATGGAACTGGTCATCTGAAAGGGCTCCAGCCACTGCTCATCATTCCAGGTGCAGTGAGTAACAAGCAGCCACCAGTCCTAGCTTGCTGAAGCCCCAGCAGCCTGTGGATGGCACTGGTGGTAGCAACCATGTGCACATCAGCAGCATTTCTGCCAGGGTCTTGGTGGTAGCCCGAGCTCTGGACAGGAGCAGGTAACTCAGACACCATGGTGAACCTGGCTACATAGCACAGGGAGGCAGCTAGGGCCGAGACTGACCTGGGTCACGTGGTGGTTGCCATGGTGGGGAAGCATGGTGAGCAGGGTGGTGAGCAAGAGCTCAGAGTAGTGAACAGACGCCCAGGGCATGGGTCATCACAGCCAGGCCATGGAGATAAAACAGCTATCGCATGGTAGGCACAGGATCTGCCAACAGAGACAGAGAGGGCTGTGCCAGTACACTGCAGACTGTTCCAGGGCAGAAACGTAGGTGGTCAGGAAGCAGTGCACAGAGATAACTTTTAAAGATGGCCTCTGGCCATAGGCAGCAGTGGCCAGAGCCTCAGCTCCTTCTGGCTACTGCAGTGGGGTGGCACAGAGCTGGCAGCAGGATAATCCCACAAGGAGCAAATTTGCTTCCAAATGGCCACATTTGCAGATATCTGCCCAGGGCAAGTTTTGTTTACAGTAGACTACCACAGAGTAAACCCATATAGCACTAATTGCACATGCAGATGCATCCAATGAGTATAGAAGATGGTACTGCTAACTTCATGTGCTGTCTAAGCTTGGGTATGCCTTTGCCTTCTCATCATTTGTGCAGTATCTACTTATCATAGAAGGCAAGGCTCAGTTCTGATTTATTTATGTATTTACTTATTTTTGCCCAAAGCCTACTATGCTGACCTACTATTGTGTGAAGAGTGATGATGTAGTTAAAGTACTTGCTGTTACAAGAGAATTTAAACAGGACCTAACTATTAAAATTAACTATTTAAAATCTGTGAGGCAGCTAGCAAGCTTATGCTTAAGGACTTTAAAAACATTATAGAACACAGTTGTTGATTTTTAGCTAATTTTGAAAGACTGGAGAAGATGCAAAGACTAGATAACAGTGAATGTTCTATCAATATTTTTTTAAAAGTGAACAGAGTGATCTGAAGTGCTATTGACTAATTATAAATAGAGATCCTATTTTTCCATTCCCCATAGAAAATGAAGAAAAAATAGGATTTTCCCTTTTGATACAGGAAAACATGGGTTACCCCTTTTGTAAACAGCTCTCTGAAGGCTGGCAGACTTCCAGACTGAAAAACCTACTTGCAAAGGGTGGGAACCCCTAAACCCTCTCCAGGAGAGGTGGGGCTGATAATCTGGGTCAGCCATAGCTGGATCAAACTCACTTTCCCTCCTGCAGCCATTGGGGTATGTAGGGATTTTGGGGGATGGACTCTAAGGGTGGGTGGCAGCTGGGAGTCTCCTCCAGAAGCAGGTGGCGCATGGGTCATGGGGCATGGGTTGGGTGAGGGTCATGTGGGTAGCAATCACTCTGTCCTGTTCTGCACCCCTGCCCACCAGACCAGAAACCCTTGAGGTAGGGTTGGGGGCTAGGGTTGGGGGTGCTGCCCAGCTAGGGAAGTGCCCAGGGCCAGGGCTTTCCCTGATGCTTGCCACACCACCACACCACATCCTGCTGGCATGCTTCTGTGGTAGCTGCTCACAAATCTGCTGGGGCTAGCACTGGAGGTGGTGGCTGAAGGCACAATGAAGGAAGGGCATGGGAAGAGGAGGGAAATAGAGGGGAAGAGGAGCATTGCCAGCCTTCAAGCTGTCCTGTCTATCCCAGGGCCTTGCCAGCCTTGCCTATCCCAAGGTGGCTTCTGGTCCAGGGTACCACTCAGGAGGGTTGTGATGGGCTGGCGGGGGAGGGGTTTAAAGGTGGCAGCAGGATCTATGTGTGTGTGATGCGTTGGGGATTGCAGCGGGGTGTGTGTGTGTGTGTGTGTGTGTGTGTGTGTGTGTGTGTGTGTGTGTAAGAGGAAGAAAGATGGACTCCAGGTGGAAATGGCTTCCAGAGCTGGGCCTGGAGCTCCCTCTCCTGCTAAAGAAGACTGTGCGGCAGGAGGCTAACCTGGAAAGGAAGGGCTTGCCCAGCCAGAGGTAGGTCCATCCCAGTCCCTGAGCCCCAGTCAAGGGTATCCCAGGAATGGCATGCAGATTGCTGGATCCTGGGCACAGATCCACATCTGCGCTGGTGTGGGGCCAGCACTGCTCAGAGACACAAAGCAGCTGGTGGGACAGCCACAGCTGGATCCATGGCCTGGTGCAAAAGGGGAGCTGCTTCCAGGTAGAAGCAAGTGTAGGGAAGGCAGGGCTAGGGGGAGCTGTGGGTTGGGAGTGAGGGGCAACAGCATGGACAGAGGGATAGCACTGGCATAAGTGCTGCTTAGCCCACAAAGCAGCATTGGGAATAGCTGCTGTTGGACTGGTATTCTAGTGAGCCAAGTGGGCAGGGAGAACTTTGATTTTCTGTGAAAAAAACCCTCAAAATCAAACACCAAAATATTTAAGTATTTAGGATGTATTTTATTACAAAGATTGAGACACTGGTAGGCTTCAAATGATTTTAAAAATGTAAATGTATCAATAAAGCATTGTTTCATCTCATACCTATATAGTGGCCTTTCATTTTAATCACAGAAAAAAAAAAAAGCAGCTTTTGAGTATTTTAATCAAATAATTTTTTACTTTCTTTTTGGTATCACAGAATTTTGGATTTAACAGGGAAAAAAAGGATCCCCGACTATAATTAACACCAAATCTCAAAGGCTAATATAGGACATGATTGGCAAAGATGATTAGCATAACTAATGTCAAAAAGGTCTTTGGGGTGAAGGTGGAGAGACTATTGACCATTAGGCCTGTGTGAAATTTTGGCAGCCGTTTTGTTTCGAAGGTGTTTGGGCCTGTTTTGGCACCCAAAACACTGGATTTCAAATGAAACAGAAGGCTCCAAAATATCTCCAAAATGAAACAAAGCTATCCAAAATGTTTCAGAAATGTTTTGGATATTTTGGACCATGCTTGCAGGGAAACAGAAACTAAGAGGGAGAGGGAAGAGGGGTGAAAGGACTGCTCTGATATTGACAACTCTAGCTGGTCAGTGTCTGCAAACTGTCCCTGAGATCCCTACCAATCCCAGTGCTCTGGGAGAGGGATGGCTGCCTGCTGTCATCTTGCAGGCAGATCCGGGGACTTGCACCCCCCAGGAGGAGTCCAGCACAGCCCTACAGCCCTCCTGGGGGTGGGGGCTCTAAGGTTTGCATGTGGAATGACAGCATACTGCTGCTGTAAGCTGGGGCCAGCTCCAGCATCAGATTCTGCTCGGTGCAGGCCATGTCAAGCACAGCCGAAGAGCCATGGGAGAAGCCCCCATGACTCCCCTGCCCTGTCCAGCCCCATCCCCTGCTTGTCCCAGCCTCCTGGCAATTAAAAAAAAAAGCCTTGCACTCACCAGCTGTAGAAGCTCTGGGGTCTCCTGGCACAGCTCCTGTCTCCCCCCCGTGCAGCTCTTGCCTCCTGATCCTCCTTCCTGCAGCCCAGCCCCAGCAGTCTGGGAAACAAATAAAAGCCCCACACTAACTGGCTGTAGCAGGGGCAGTGGAGGCACTGGGGCCATGTGGTAGAGCCCCTCTGCATAGCACCCACTCCCTGATCACCCACCTGCCCAGCCTGGCCCCTGATGCCACCCCCACCCCACCATCTCCCGCATCTATGCACTTAAAAAAACCCAAAAACCAAAAAACAAAAAAAATCCTCCACACTCACCAGGTCTGGCAGTGGAAATTGGGGCCTCTGGGCACTTATGGCAGAGGTTGCCCATGCAACGCAGGGCAATGGAGAATCGCCCCCCATCCAGACACCCACATCGCAGCTGCCCCATGATGTGGGTGCAGCATGGCTCAGTAAGTCACTGCATGCTCTCTGGGAGCTGGGATCACTGGTGCAGAGCAATGCTGGGCTCCAGCTGATATGTGGAGCTACCCCAACTCCCAGACATTACACAGAATCATGCTAAGCCACACTGCACCTGTGCCATGAGGCAGCTGCCATGTGGGTGCCAGGTGAGGGGACAACCCCCGCTGTCCCCCACTACCCTGTGCTGCATGAGGGAGGGGGCTCTGCCACAAGCCCTTAGAAGCTCTGATCGCTACTGCTGCAACTGGTGAGTGCAGGGCTTTTTTTTTTCTTCACATGCTGGGAGGCTGGGGCTGGGCAGGGGATGGGGGTGGACAGGACATTTATGGGAGCTTCTCCTGTGTCTCCCCCAACACTGGCAGAGGCAGGCACAGCTGGAGGAGCCACAGGAGAACCTGTAGCCACCCAGCTGTGCCTGCCTCTCTCTGGCCAATCCAAAACTCCAAAACAGATTCAGTTGAATCAAAATGAAGCAGTGATCCAAAACACCAAAATGAATCACTGTCTTCTGAAATGGCCAAATCCAAAATTGAAATGAGACATAGCAGTTTTGCACAGCCCTACTGACCATTACCCAGGGAATACTAAAGCTAAGGTGACTGAGATTTTGTATATGAAAGCACAGGAGTATTGGAAGAGCTATAAATGTGGTATCATTGAGCACTTTCATGGTATGGGGTCCCTAAGGATGGCCATGATACCCCTAAGGCCCCTTGACAAATTTGTCTTGGCCTTGAGCAAATTTGGCCTGATGGGCATCTTCTATTCTCATCTGCCAAGTCTTGATGGATTTATGATATAGGGAAGCTGCCTTCACTTCCCATCGCGCACAGTCCCAATGGATTTCCTTGAACCCTATGGGTTTCCTGATCCCTTTTGTGTCCCATTCCAAAACAGATGTCACAGGACAACCCAGCCTTATTGGCTGTATGCGTGACTCCAAACCATCTCTTTACCATACCTCTATCCTTGCAGATGGTATTTCCCCAGCGTCCCTCCGAAGCCTTGGTTTTGCTTGGTCTCAGGTTGTCTCTAGGCTCTCTGCAGCCATGTCTCTTACGAAGCTGGAGTCTGTGCACCCCTGTCTCTAACAGCACCCACACTTGCACTGGGGTCTGTGCACTCCTATGTCTTATGGCACCCACACTGGCACTGAGGTCTGTGCATCCTGAATAGTGCCTTCACTGGTGCTGGTGCCTGTGCATCCTGAATAGCATGCCCCTACTGGCACTGGGGCCTCTACACTATTGCAGGGCTCCAATGAAGCTTCCTTCTTCCCCAACAGCCTCTCCCAAACCACCAGTCTTATAAACAGAAATCAACATCAAGGCTATAACATAACTCAAGCTGACTGGCTATAATATATTTATAAGGCACACAGAGCATGCTCTGTCCCTCAACAGTACCAGAAGCTACACTTGCAGTCAGGACTTGCCCCTTTGCTTTCTCTGGGAGAGCTCCTTCCCCGTTGGCTGCTGGCAGGAACCTGCCCTCCTGGCCTTTGGTCTGGAATTTATATACGAGCCGGACGCTGCCCCTTCTGATCAGCTGACTGATGGCAGGTGTGGGCCCACTAATTCATTCTGGCTGCCCTGGTAACCATCAGCTGGGGCTCCCAACTAACTGTTAGGGCTCTGTCCCTAGCAGTTCCAGCCCGTAAAAGGAGGAAGACACCCAAGTGCCCTGTGACAAGCAATTATATAGATCCAGACATCTGCTACGATCTGTGCTAATTAGCATGTGTCAAAGCACACTGCTGGAGCATGCTAATTAACATGCCCCATTAGCTTCCATGTCAAGTGTATTCAGTGTCCCCACATATCAAAATGTCGGAGGAGGTTCTTCAACTAAAACTCAATGAATGAGCTTTAGTTAAAGCACTTCCTGCCACCATTTTGAATTCTGAGATGATGAATAAACATGATGCTGTTCTAACCCATTCTTTCATTAGAATGGTTCTCTGAGTTCTTCTTATTCAAGCCTCCATGCTCCCCTCAGGGCACATGACCTTTGATTTCTAGGAAACCTGCATTACAGTGAAAGACTCTGGACAACTAGTATATTTTGTTTAATCAGGAATAGATAAATATGGGGATTGATCACAATCTGGAAATGCCTAAATGGGAAAAAAAATATCTGAGAGTAGAGGGATCTTTACTTTGGTGAAAAAAAAAAAGCTTTACCTCCAAAGCCTATTACACAAAATATGATACTTTCAACATGTTGCAGCTGAAATAACATATAAAATTCTGATCACCTTTTCAAAAAATACTATTCAATATGGAATACAAAAGATTACTAGGATGATCAGGGAAAGCCTTACAAGAAGACACCTTTACACATTTAGCATAGAAAAAAGTCATGTTATTGTGCTCTCTCTAAATGCAGCAGTAAACTTCAGGAAGGTAAGAGAGTGATTTAAGCAAAAAGTCAATGTTGGCGGATGATCAAACAACTATCAACTGGCTGTGACTAAATTTAAGCCTAGGGTTAGAAGAGGATTTCTAACTATCAGTAGGAAGAGATTATGAAACATCATTCTAATAGGTATTTTTGGGACAAAAGAAAATAAATTAGCTTCAAGATGGTGTTTGAACAAATTATGAATGTGATTATAAGAAGTGGCCTACTAGAGTTAGCTACTTGATTTGATGACCAAGGAGCTCCCATTAAGTTCCATGCCCCAAAACTAAAAGTAAGTTATGATTATTTTTTAAAGTGAGGGCTACTAAATATTGCAACAGTTTTTCTAATTCACTTAAAGTCTTTAATTCTAGGTTGGATATCTTTCTAAAGAGTACAGTATACCTTAACACAATTTATGGGCTTTATAAAGATTTGGAGATGGGAGGGGTGACATTGTGAGGCTTATGATTTGCAATGGTCAGACTGGATGATGATAACAGATTTTTTTTTTTAAGAAACAATCATGGAAACTATTTCTGGTCTGTTAGTTTTTCATTTTTCACTGTTATTTTAGATTAGCAAAAAACATTATTCTATTATTTACACTTTAATTTATTTAGCATATATAAAAATTGAACAAAAAGTAATTTTAATACAAAAAAGTTTTTGTTTTCAAAACACCAAAATAAAATATTTCAATGTTGTTGGAAACCTCTATGATTTTATTCCAAAATAACATTCTTATGAAATTAAACAAGATCTCACAGTCTGCATCTACAGGTACAATTAATGTGAAAGGATAAACTCTGGAGCTGCTTGAGATGGAGTACCCTGCTCCCAGGTGCACATCTACATGTGCACCTGGCACAGAAGCACTTTGAGCTGGGGTGCAGCAGGTGCAGGCTGGCAACAATTTAGAGGGGGGGTGAGGGAAGCCACAGGCTCTAGGTGGCAGAGTGGCTGGCTGTAGCACAAGAGTGTCAAATATGCAGAACAATGTGGCTAAACAGCAGACAGGATATTGGCCCCCAGCTGCCAGAGCTCAATTTGCCTGAGCTCAGCCACTTGTATGGTTAAGGGCTTGCAGGCCAAGCCCTATGAGAAGAGACTAGGGCACCTAGACCTCTTCAGCCTCCGCAAGAGAAGGTTGAGAGGTGACCTTGTGGCTGCCTATAAGTTCATCACAGGGGCACAGAAGGGAATTGGTGAGGTTTTACTC
>JAGPOW010003316.1:112909907-112942373 GCA_030014935.1 Caiman crocodilus | reverse complement strand
TGGGCTCTCAAGGGAGGTGGTGCTCTCCCCTACCCTGGGGGTCTTCAAGAGGAGGTTAGATAGGCATCTAGCTGGGGTCATCTAAACCCAGCACTCTTTTCTGCCTATGCAGGGGGTCAGACTCGATGATCTATTGAGGTCCCTTCAGACCATAACATCTATGAATCTATGAATTTGTGCCCAGATCAGTGTTTACATATGCACTTCACTGCAGTCAACTGCCATAAAATAGTACGGTCCCTGACAGTACTAGCTTATGTCAGAGTGAATTAATTTACTGTGCCCTAATACCGGCACATGTGTAGATGATGTACTGATGCTTTACTGTGGAGCTAATTAGTCTACTCCACAGTAAAGCACATGTGCAGATACATCCATAGTGAAGAACAACCTACAATGAATTAAATTATCTAATAAGGTCATGTTCCTTTGTGAATGGTAGCAACAATAATAATTTTTTTTGAAAAGTAACATTGATATATGAAAAGCAAATAATTACTAGCTGCTTTCTGAAAACTGTAAAACAATGAAAATTTGAAGAACAAACAAACATTATCATGGTTCAAAAGATTTCTTATTTCTGTAAGTTTTTAATATAAATATGTGTTGCTCTAATTAAAAACTGATTAACCAAATTATTGTCTTGTAGTGCATTACCTAATAATGGCAAACAGATGCTGTTAAATCCTGAGATGTTATTGGAAAAGTGTAGAACTAACATAGAGAGGCATTGTATGTATATATTAATGTTAAGTTAATTCAAATTAGATACAAATGTTGGTATGCTAAAGGGACCACCTGAAGCAGAAAACATACTTATATACCTTGACTTCTATAAATACTAACTATGTGATATGAGTCTATTTTCCTTTACATAGTAATTCATGTGAGAAAAGGAATATACATAATATGAATGATCGAAGCAAATGCAAAAAAGTAAGTATTATGTAAACAATATGCATTATACGTGAACACCCAAATCTGTTTCAACAACGTTTAAACAGGACATGAAAGAAGATCTCTAGGATAACCATAGAAACAACTTACCTAAGACCTGGTGAGTCTACACATTCAATTAATGTGTACAAATAAACTCTGGAGCAGGAGTTTTTGCTCCTGGGTATGCCATTTGAACATGCATCCAGGGGAAAAAAGTCCAGAGCATATTGCTCTGGAGTTTACTCATGCACAGTACATGTAGCCTGGTCAGAGCAGCCTGGTCTGGCAGGGGATCTAGAAGGTGAGCCTGCCAGCCCAAGGCTGCTCTGACCAGGCTCCACATGTTGTAGAGGGACTGGCTGAGGCACAAGTAAGCTTCGGGTCAGCCTGCCAGCTAGCCTCCACACTGAAGCACCCCATGCTCCAATTAGCCAAGGCAGCAACTATGGGCAGCCATGCACGAAAAAACTCCATAGGGAGATAGTGTATGATTTATATGTTACAAGTTCTACCTTGCTGCAGAGTTTATTAGTTTTGTGTGCCTGAATAAGGGTGCACAGGTAAACCCCAAGATGCTAATTGTGCAGTTAATTAGTCAACTGTGCAATAAACATCTCATGTAGATGTTCCCATTGTCTAATTAAAATTGTAAAATCTAGCTGCTTTCTGGGGTCTGGGCATCTTATTCTATGGCAGGGCTATGCAGATTCTAAGCATCTGGAGGCCACACACTTCAAAGGCCTTTTCTGTGTGCAGATGGGTTCTTCCCTCCTGCACTACATGAACCAGTGGATGAACACCTCTCCCTATTGCAGCATGTGAATGGCACCCCTTTTCACCTTAATCTCCCCATAGGCTACCCTGTGGTACCACATCCAACAGATACTTGGGGCTGAAGGCTTCCTTGCGACCATGGGCTGTGCCATGTCACACTGCCTGGGTTGGGGTCAGGTAACAGAAGCCAGAGGAAGAAGAAAGAGCCCCAAAACTTTGATTCATGCTGCAGTGGAATGATAAAGGCAGCAGCTACCACACAGTAGCCTAGGGGATTCTTGTTAATCCCTAGTGGGCTGCATGCAGTTTGTGGCCATCAGTTGGACAGCCCTGCTCCAAGATAAGTAAGGGCATGTACCTCCACTTGAGATTCACAACCCTGAATCTTCTCTAAGCTAGGTGCATAAGTCTTTTCTTCCAAATAACAGAGCAAGATAAGGGAAACCTTTAGTCCAAATATTGTACTTTGCCACTAAAGGCAGTTTCTATTATCCCTGTTAGGTGAATAATTGGATTTGTGGGAACCGGGTACGGTCGGCAGGGCTGTGGCCAAGAGCCCAGAATGGCAGGTGGGTACTTTTGACCAATGGAGCAGAATTAGGCACAGACATGTATTGGTTAAACTGAGATGGCTTTACTTACATTGTCAATGTACACAGCATAGGAAGAAAGTTAACTTCAGAACTTCAGTTACAGTTGCACCAAGTAAGAGTGCTAAACAACATGATGAGATATCTTTGAATGACTCAACGAGCATGCAGGGTATGGGGTATGTCAGGACGGTTGGCGATGGGGAGTCGTTGGTGGGTGATCAGTCTGCCAAGTTTACTCCGAGATGTACATGGAGTTCTCCAACTTGGGCAGAAACTGCTCTAGGAGGAATAATCTGCAACTGGCCAATGAATGACGCTTACTTAAACAATGCAGTTCTTAGGCTTGGTGGGAACTGTTCACTGCTCTGGGGTTATTGTTTTCTTTTCTCACCATACCAAGAAAATCCGTCGTACTGAGGAATCTCACTGTGCCAAGACATTCCACTGTGCTGAGGCATTTTAACTACTGGGTACTGACATGCCCCCTTGCCGACAGCACAGCTGGAATTGGAGTACATGCAAGTTGTTTAAGTTGTTATCATCTTGCTTGAGGGGTTCATATGGTAAATGGGTATATACAAGTGCAGATAATGAAACAGGTTCATTTTCAATAGATCAAATTAAACAATAAGCAATACAAACACAAACACACATAATTATATTGGTTACAAAAAGTTCAACTATAAGGGCTTCAGTAAGTGTCATGGTGACGTCACATGTCGAGCCCTTGCTTCTCGGGTGATGTTCTTTCCCTCTCTCTCTCAGGCTCTGCCTCCGACATGTATTCTGAGTCTTGGACCTGTGAAGAAAAAATTCTCTGAACAGTTAACTAACTTATATTACAGTGTTCACATGGAGCGTGCACGTGATGGGACAGCCAATTAGATTTCCCACTGCTTCCTGCTTTCCAGATGTTTGAACACGGCTCCGCTCTGGACAATTTTCTCTCACATGCTCGCGGATGCAACTAATGCATAGCTGGAACGGTGATTCACATAAGCTCACCTGGAGTGAACTTCAGATGCCTCAGGATCTTGTCTGTGCTCAGCAAGATGAGAACGTCGTGGACTCATTGTCTGGCTCTTTTGGATATTGGAACCCTAGTTCATATGCTATTTGCCATTGGCCTACGTCTCCCAGGATTTGTAGCTGCCATTTGGTGAGCCTAGAGTGATGTAGGAGGAATCTGAACATGATCCGTTCCTCCGGAGTTCTCTGCGGCAGTAGTTGCAGTGTTCATCGAGAGTCAGATTCATGATGTTTCGTGTTCTGGACCTCAATCGGGCATGCAGTGGGTCGACGCTCTAAGTTACTGGAAGTTCTTATATCCGGCTTTATAAGGGCTTGTAGTTGCGGAGGTTGACGTAAAAGATCACCTGCAGGTTAGCCAGCTAGTGCGTTAAGGAGAATTTGAAGGATGATGGCATTCCTTCCTCCATAAACTTCAACGCAGGCTTCCACACCATTGAGAGTCACAGGAACAGTTCTAGGGTTTTGCAGGTGGTGGTGAGGCCACGGTCCTCTCTGTTGGGGTGGTGTCAGCCCCAGTGCGTATGCTGTGGAGTTCCAGAAACACTATGAAATTCCTATTACTGCTAACAGAATTTGTTCCGCATTGGCTTTTGATGGGCGGCCGTCATGCCATGCATGGGATTTATGACTGACCTGGCTTGCAATGAGTGCTGGAAGTGTGATGGGCCAGTGAACATTGCACCTCACTATATCTATGTCGGTGGCATGCCCCCCACTCCACGAGGCTTGTCAGGTTAGGAAGCTTGCCTCTTCTGGGTCTAGCAAGTCGGACCCAAACTCTATGACCAGGCATCCTAGCTGTATGGATAGAGTTTCTTTAGGCTTTATTTTTTATTTCTTACATAACTCCTGTAACTCAGTCCAGGTACGAGCGTGATAGGTAGTGGTAGTGGTGTGGACTGCATCCTGCCCATCGATTACTCAGTTGATTACTGCTACAGGATGAGCGGCTGTCAAAGCTGTTGCTGTATCTGGTGGGAGAGTTGGATACAGTTCTCTGCTCATTGCCCCCTCCCTGTGGTGAGGAGGCGGGGTCACCAAAAGCGATATCACTTTGGGGGCTGAGTTATCGGCTAGATTCCTGCCCGTTCTTCTGAAGCTCTGCCCTTCTTTTCTGGGTCCTCCGGGCAGTTCCCTTCTTTCCCAGCGCCATCTTGAAATGGCAGTGGCTCAGGGTTTTCTTTTACTGCTGTCTGCTTAGCCGCCTGGATGGCTGTGAGTAGTTGGGCTTCCAGATTTGCCTTTTCCCACGACAAAGTTGTGATCGTGCGGAACATCACATTCAGCATGCTCCCCTTGTCGCACTTCGGGCCGGTCCACCTAGTCGCAGTGTGGCCTTCTGCCTCCAGATTTTCACGGAGCTCGGAAAGAAGCTTGTGGCCTCTCAACTCAGGCACCGGGGTTGGGGGATTGAACTGATCAATTGGCGCTGGCTCTCCACCCTCCTGCACGCCCCGCATACAGTGGGCGAACTCCTGGCTGAGGGTCAGGCTTACTTCGCTCGGTTTGACTCTGGCAAAGGATACGGTGCCCCCTTCCTCTCGGGGCCTGAATAGGACCTGCTCACTACTTATCACACACCCGAACGCCCCAGGATGAAGATGTACTTCCCACTCTTTCGCAGCTCCCTCTTCCCCCTTCAGCGAGAGGTAGCCGCTGACAAGCTTTTCACCCATTCCGCCTGCCTGGTGATAGGCGATGTGTGTGCCTAGTTCCACGGCATTCAACACATGGCATCTCCCACTATGCCGGGGCAGTTCCTAACTAATTCTAACTCCATCGTGTCTTCCCTGGATCCTGTTCGTGATGTCATGTGGGAACCGGGTACGGTCAGCAGGGTTGTGGCCAAAAGCCCAGAACGGCAGGTGGGTACTTTTGACTGATGGAGCAGAATTAGGCTCAGACATATTGGTTAAACTGAGATGGCTTTACTTACACTGTCAATGTACACAGCGTAGGAAGAAAGTTAACTTCAGAACTTCAGTTACAGTTGCACTGGGTAAGAGCTCTAAACAACATGACGAGATATCTTTGAATGACTCAATGAGCATGAAGGGCACGGGGTATGTTGGGATGGTTGGCGACGGGGAGTCGTTGATGGGTGATCAGTCCGCCAAGTTTACTCCGAGATGTACATGGAGTTCTCCAACTTGGGTGGAAACTGCTCTAGCTTTTATACAGCTAGCGAGCCAATTGCTGGTCGCCAGGTAGGAATAATTTACAACTGGCCAATGAGTGGCCCTTACTTAAACAATGCAGCTGTTAGGCTTGGCGGGAACTGTTCACTGCACTGGGTTTTTTTTTTTCCTCACCGTACCGAGAAATTCCATTGTATTGAGGAATCTCACTGTGCCAAGAAATTCCACTGTGCTGAGACATTTTAACTACTGGGTACTGACAGGATTTAATTGTCTAAGAGTGAACCCACTTCACTCCATGCAAGTTGTTGAAAAAAGTGTTAATACAAAAGGTAGGTGGATCCTCTACCTTCTTTCTACTTTTTGTGACTTAATCCTAAAATGCATCAATGGATTTTCAGGAACTTCAACAAAATTGAATGGAATAACACTTAAATATGTAAGTGAACATATTCCACACATAAGTGGAATAGAATGCAGCCCTAGCTGTATAACAACATATCCTGGCAAAGTCTTGGCTTATAGAATCAGGGCATTATACTACACCTTTGTAGGTCTGTTGTTCTATGTTTCCAATGGAGAGCCAGCATGCCCAGACACATTTTATTTTGCTCTGTGGAACAACTTCTATTTCATGAATGGGAAGAAATTAGATGCTTCTAGGGATACTTCTTGCTTTCTCAGGAAGCTCATGGCTCCCTATTCACTCCAATAGGAAGATCTAGACTATTCTAAGTTGCAACCACCTGGTTAGAATTCTACTTTCCTGTGACTGCTTAAGGCATATGCATCCCATCAGGGCTGCTGACCCAAGCATATAGATAACTATATAGACAAATGTATTTACCTACAAATAGTATAAATAATTTTTGTGTGAACTGTTAGACAGGTGACCTATGACTTGGAAGAGCTAAGCCCTATGCCCACTCAGCCTCCAATGCTTTTGCCCTAACCTTCTATATCTCATCAAAGTTTCATAGCCACCAAACTACAGAACAAACATTGCTGAGATCACCATCCACCTCAATCCTGTTGAAAGCAGTCCACTGGAAACAGGAGATAAAAAAAAAAAATTCCTGAGGCAGAAGGAGATCCAGGAGATCCAGGAGATCCAGAAAGACTACTTCTATGATTCAAGGCAGAGAGTATTTCTTTGACTTGGCAAAGAAGGACTTCTGTGTCTTGGTCACTACTCCAAGGCTGCTGAGGTAGTATCACATGAATCACACCCACTGATGTATATCTAGAATAATGTCATAGTAAGTCATGTCAATATGATTTACTATATTTTCATAATTGGTGGCAGGATCTGGCCCAACAAAGATGTATCCATGAAAATGAGAAGGACTATCAGTGTTCAGGAAGATATCAGAACAAATGCTTCACCATTAATTAGCATGACAAAGTGCATTAATGCTATGTGCATGGACTGACATGGGACTAAAGTTAGTCCCATGTCAGTCCCTACACAGCATTAAATATGCCTTAATACATCTACCTGTGTAATAACATGCTTTAGTTACTAAATGTGATACCTGCTTTTACAGGCATCAAATTTTATGTGCAAAGAGTCTAAAATTGGCAATTTTAAGGTGCATTAACAGTGTGCATGTGTAGACATGCACCCTTAATACAGCATAAAATTAGGCTAAATCACCCTACATTGGCAGATGTAAATGCACTCTAAGAATCTTGATTTATGAAAATGAGGGATCCTAGTTTTCTTTGATTAAATGAAGCAAACAAACACAAAATAGTTCTTGGATTAAAATAGAACCCCAAATCCACATTTTTCCCTGATTAATATGAAACACCACTAATATAGAGATAGATACATATTGGTGTTTAATTTTAATTATGGGAAAATGTGGATTTTTGGTTAGTTTTTTTTAACCTGAAAATTGGGGATTTTTTTTTAATCAGAGAAAACCAGGATCCATGGTGAAAACTGAGGTGTCTAGAGATGTAATAAGCTTCCAAACCATGGATGAGCAAAGTGCTGCCCAGAGGCTGAATTTGGCCAACAGCAGGCTCCATTGTCCAGCAGTTCCTACCTATGATGCTGCAGCCAGTTTCTGTGGAGACCCCAGGAGGGATGGGGCCACAATTTCGATGGACACCAGCCCAAGCAGCACTGGCAGTAGGTGCAAATGGTCAGAGAGCTGCTCCTGGGTCAGGGCTGGGGCCAGGGCCAGGATTTTGTGTCAGTGACAGCATAGTCCAGAGCAGGGGCAGAGCCATGATCCACTGCCTATGCACCCCAAGCATGATCTCAGCTCCACCCAGGGAGGATTGTGAAATCCACAATGGTGCATTGTGGCTGTTCCCCAGCTCCAAACCATGCTGTCACTGCAGAAAAATCCCAATCCTAGCCCTCCACCCAGCCATATACCCTCCCAGTATGGCCCTGACCCCACACTGTCACAGCCCCACCCATCCTGGGGTCTTCATGGAAACTTTTGTTTTGTAGCCATAGAGACATGGGCAAGGGCTACTGGGAAATGGAGTCCTGCAACCACTATTCTAAGGTCATGCCATTACAGATCATCAGGGATCCTGGTTTTCTCTGATTAAAACAAAACCAAACCAAAAAAGCCCAAGAATTTTTTGGATTAAAAGTAGTAACTCAAAATACAAATGTCATTGTCATTAAAATGAAATGCCACTAATAGTGTTTATTTAGTGCCACTGAATAGTGGCATTTCATTTTAATCATGGAAAAATATGGATTTTGGGTCACTTTTAATCCAAAAATTAGATTTTTTTTTTAATTAAAGAAAACCAACACCCTTGCCAATCAGGGCTTTCTGAAGCATCTTTTATGTGCCTAAATTAGGAGTTATGTAAGAGTAAGGGACAAGATGTAATAAGAGATTTAGGTGTATTACTGAGTTTTCACACAGCGATTCTGGTTTAATTGCCACATAATGTAATAGAATTAGAATTCACAACCCTTAGCTGTGGTATCTAAAACAGCAATAGGAAGTGCTGAAGTGAAATTAGCGTCTCATATCCAAACTTCTCCCAGACTTAGTTACTTAGTTCAAGAGTACACCAAGACATTTTTGTGAAATTGAGTTTTGTAGCCCAAAAAATCTCTAAGTTTAGCTTCCCCTAAACTGTTATCTAATAGGAAAATATAATATATGCTCTTAAAGAAGATCTAGTTATTCAACCCTATAAGCAGGTCACTCACTCAGCTTCCTTTTGAAGACTAATCATTTATGAGTTCAGGTTTTCAGTTAGTTTATTTTACATGGGTAACCTTGCCCCAACAGCAAACAAATCAAAACACTAAAAGAAGTGTGCAAATAAAAAATAAAACAAAACCTATCGTTTTCCTCCAAGCCTGTAAAGGGGCAACCAAGGCTCTATACTTTACCTGAAGCATTCCAGCCTCCTTTTATCTGATTTCCTTTTTCTCTTTTCCTAGAGCTCTGTAGCTCCACCCTAACTGTACCAGTTGCAGCTGACTTTCAAGTTTTCCCCCAGGTGGACCTTACCTGCTTACTACCTGCAGTTGCATCTCAGCCCTTTGCAGACTTAGCACCTTCTCACAAGACCCCTCAGCTTGAAGTGGTTTGAAGTCATATCTCTCACTTACTATGTTACTTACATTTTCACTTGCTTACCTGTTTCTAAACTACCGTTTAGACATGTTAGAATATTTTTCCTGTTTATATTTGTAAGTGTTTTGTCTCAGTGAATTTTTGTGTGCTTCTCATACAGTTACAAGGCATCTATTGGTAGCTATAAATAATTATAATGCTAACCCTTGAAAGTTCTTAAAGCTCTTTAAAGGTGATTTTTAAAGTACCGATTGCCAGTATACCCACTTGCAGGAGTGGTCTTTAATGTGCTTATTAAAATTTGTGAGTGAACTTGCAAGCTCTTAGTTTGGAAGAGAGGCAGAAGTCTGTACATAGAGAAGCAATTTGATTGTATAGCTATCCAAAGAGGACAGAAAAAAAAAAAAAGATTTCCTATTATGTTTTAGATATCAAGAGCTTTTCAAAAAACATATAAACTGTGTTCCTAGTATATGAATGTTCTACTTTCTCTTCTTTAAACCATAAAGTTAGGTGTTAAAGACAAGACCAGTAATATTATTAATGCTGTTTATTTATAAATGTATATAGCAGTTCTTATGAATGTGGTAGTTTTAGTAATATGCTTAAAGGAGACTGTTTAGGGAAATTATTTTGTATGTGTATTTTTGTATCATTTTGTAAAGGCACAGTGCAAACTCAACATCTGAAAGAATAACACAGAGATTATATGAAGGGAAATAGAATTTTGAAAAAAAATAGTTATAACAATTCCTACATAAATAGATATATTTTCCAGTGTGACAAAAAGTATGCATACCTGAGTAAATCAACATAGTACAGTGAAGCAATGTGGACTCTAGGGGCACATCCAAATGAGCCCATAATTCCCCCTTGCTCTGTCTCAAAGCAGTTTGAGATATGGCAAGAGGCATGCTGGGAACAAAAAAATGTTCCCTACATTGCATATTTGTAACACAAGCTCAACATTTGATACCTGGTATAAACAAGAAAAACAGAAAAAAAGATGTGCAGGGCTTGATCCAGAACCATTCTCTGAGGCAACCAGAGGCTTGGATCCTTCAAAGAGATGCTCTGGTAGCCTTCCAGAGCATCTCTATGACTGCCTCTTATGGGGCAAAGAGTGGTGGAGGCTGCAATGACTTGGACCCAGGCTCCTTCCCCCGATAAGTAGGGACTGGGGGACTGGACCCTGGGATGTGGGGAGCTGGAGGGGAGGAGGACTGTGGGGGAGGAGGAGCTGATGTCAGACTGGGCTGGTTCCACTCATGTGGGACCTGGCAAGGCACAACAGGCAGTCTTCTTGTGCAGCACCGGTCCCCAGATGACAGGCTGAGTGGCCCAGAGCTGCCCAAAAGTGCATGGTGTTGTGCCTAATTGGACTGGGCCTGTGCTATATGGCACAGGCAGATCTGGGTGCCATGCAGCTGGGCCCGAGCCATGCTTCCCCATGCTGCATGGTGGTGGGAGGTGGGGGCTGTGTCAGGAGGACCCAAGCTCCCCAGTAGCTGCTGCTGTGAGCTGTGTCCCCTGCAGGGAGGGTATGTGCCATTGTATCTCCTCGTCATTTTCATCAAACCAGTCTTGATTTCTGCAGAAGCTTGATCCCAGGGTCTCAAGGGCTGTGGAGTGTAAAGCTTCATGGAGCCGCTTCCAGGTGGCTTCAATCGAATCAGAATGGAGCAGTATAGTGTGAAACTGATCTTATCAGATGGTCTGCAAAAGACAGCCTAGTGCTGTTATATATTAGCCCTGCAGTGTTGAGGCTCTCCGATCCACTTTATCCTTTTGGATGTCATCTCATTTGAATTATGATCTCAAATTATGATCTTTAATGATCTTTAATGATCTTTAATTATGATCTTTAATGAGGAGATGATGCATTCGATGATGCATTCATGATCTGTCCAACAGTCAGCACCACACATTGCTTTAGTTAGAAGGACATCATGTCTGTCCCTCCTTCAGACAGTGACATAGTTGATAAGATGCCAGTGCTTGGAGTGAGGGTGCATCCACAATGTCTTCTTCTGGTTGGGGAGATGGAACACAGCGTTAGTAACCAGAAGCTCATGTTCAGCACCTACTCTGAGCAGGAGAAAACTATTGCTATTGCAGCTTCTAATCCCATGCTTCCTAAAGATGCCATCCCATGCTTGGTAGTCAGAGCCAGTCCTGACACTGAAGTCACCAAGGAGGATGTGGTGGTCAGACTCTGGTACAGAAGCGGTCGTGGAGTGGAGGTCATTGTAGCACTGATTCTTGACTTTGTTGGAGCTGGTCATGGTAGGGGTGTAAGAACTGGTGATATTGGCAGAGTTTTTGCCAAGCGGGGAGAGCTTGGGTACCATCAGTCAGTCATTCACTTTCTTTGGCAGGTAGGTCAGCTTCTTGATAAAGCAGTTTTGTATAGAAAAGCTGACACCCGCTTCCCATTTGGCTTTTCTGCCATGACCCCTTGAAAAGAACATGTAACTAGCTTTTCCTTCTATAAGCTGCTCTTCATTGGGTAGGAGAGTCTCACTGGGAGCAGCAATCTGGATGTTATATGTGCCCCATTCTCTTCCAATGAGGGCAGTTTTTCTTTCAGGTCTGTTGGTCTTTCTGTAAGTCAAAGTACATATGGTCCAGGCACCCAGATTGGGTGGAGACTAATTTCTTTCCTTTTTCTTTTCCTTTTCAAACACTATAGTGGGACCCCCACCAGTCATGGTATGCTGGCCAAGGTGAGATGAAGCAGGTAATGTTTGGGGTACTTTTTCTAGCCCCTTCTTCACTTTAGGAGGTGAGCTGAAAAGGGCTGCTTAGTCACTCAGGGGGCTGCTGAGTCCTACTATTACTTCCCAGTAGAAAGTGACCCAAAAACCTTAGCTGCCTGTGTGCTGGTTTGTGGGTACAGAATCCAATGTGACCATAACTGCTACTTTGTTGCTGGCCTGTTACTATAGGACAGGGGTTGGCAACCCCCAGCACACATGCCAAGCATGGCATGCAAGGTCATTTTGCTCAGTACACCATGTCCAGCCCCAGCTCTGGGTAGCTGCTATCAGCAGGGTTTGCAGCATCCCAGCTTCTTGCTGCAGGCTCCTGGCTGCAGCAATTACCCAGGGCCAAGGCTGGCTGCAGCTGGGAGGTTGCTGGGCTCCTGAGGTACATGCCTCAGACCCGGCAATGGGGGAGGGGCCTGAGGCAGCGCAACCCTGGTCTCTGCCCCGCTCCTGGCACAGAGCTGGTGACTGGACTCTGGAGCCTGGTGCAGCTGTTAGTAGCCATCTTGGGCTTTGGGCAGCTGCAGAAAGCAGCAGGCAGCTGCAAACAGTTGTGCTGGGCTCCAAATCTCCAGCATCACCTTCATGCTGTTGGCAAACACCTGAGGTGCACATGCAGTTGCCACCAGCATGGAGTTGAAGCCAGAGCTGTGGAGCCCAGTGCAGCTGTTTGCAGCCTGTCCGCTGCTTGCTGTAGCTACCCAGAGCCCAGGTGTAGCTAAACCCTCAGTTTTTGTTTTTGTTTTTATTTGTAAAATACATTCTCTCCCCTTCCCCAACCATTTATGACTTTCTCTCTGCCCTCTCTAGCCCTTAGAAGTGATAACAAGCAGTACTAGGTAAGCTAAGATACATTCTTGTATATTATGATTGTAATAAGCCCACTTTTTATATATTGTAAATAGCGTTCTGTTATGTTTGTATTCATAGTTTCATAGTTAGTAGGGTCAAAAGGGACCTGAGTAGATCATCAAGTCCGACCCCCTGCCATGGCAGGAAAAAGTACTGGGGTCAAGCGACCCCAACAAAGTGTTCATCTAACCTCCTCTTAAAGTTCCTCAGGGTAGAAGCCAGCACCACTTCACTTGGAAGTTGGTTCCAGGTCCTAGCCACCCTGACAGTGAAGTAGCACCTCCTGATGTCTAGTCTGAATCTACCCTCTGCCAGCTTGTGACCATTATTTCTAGTCACTCCTAGTAATGCTTGGGGGAACAGGGACTCCCCCAATGCCTGCTGGTCCCTTCTGATTAGTTTGTAAATAGCCATTAGATCCCCCCCTCAGCCTTCTCTTGTGGAGGCTGAACAGGTTTAGGTCCCTTAGCCTTTCCTCGTAGGGCCTGCGTTGCTGCCCCCTCAGCATGCGGGTGGCCTTCCTGAACCCTCTCAATGCTGTCCACATCCCTCCTGAAGTTCAGCACCCAAAACTGGATGCAGTACTCCAACTGCTGCTTGACCAATGCTGCATAAAGGAGGAGGATCACCTCCTTGGTCCTGCTTGAGATGCATCTGTGGATGCATGACAAGGTACGGTTGGCCTTCCTGACCGCATCCCCACACTGTCGCCCATGTTCATTTTGGCATCAATAATGATTCCAAGATCCTTTTCTGCCTCTGCACTGACAAGAAGGGAAATCCCCAGCATGTAGGTATGCTGCTGGTTTTTCCTTCCCAGGTGCAGCAGCTTGCACTTGTCAGTGTTGAAACCCATCCTGTTCTCATCATCCCACCCCTGTAACCTTCCTGGGTCCAATTGCAGCCTATTCCTCCCTTCTAGCATGCCCACATTGATTTTTACTGTTTTATATTGGATTTATATGATTTAGGCCTGTGTCTGTAAAGTGATGTCCAGTATCCATTCCCATCTTGTTCCCTTCTGGTCCCCATGCCCTATTGTTTAAGTATGTTGCAATTATGACTCACATTTAAGTCTGTAACCTCTCCCATGTAAATTGGTTTTCCTTGAATGCCTAAAGCAAAAGAGTGAATGGATGTGTGAAACACAATGATAGCAGGACCCCCTATGAAATAACCTCACCATCAAAACCAATAAGTGAACCAGTGACTTAGTCATCAGAACCACCCTCAGCATTCAAGAAGCAAAAGATGAGGCAACCCACCGTTGTGCCAAGGCTTCATGTGCTCATTATGAACATCTGGAACTCTCTGGAACATGGCTGACCTTGCCTGGATATGACCTCCCCATAGGACATCATAGGTAGTCTGCCCCATAAAATGAGGTAGTGAAGACTGACTCCTTGGGACACCATCTTCACCTGGACCAGACCTTCTCCATGTCACACAGCCTATCAACCCAAAGGCCCTGCCAACAACCCCCCTCTGAGCAACATCTGCTGGAGAAAGACTCCAGCTGGACATTGAGGACCCCCTCCCAGCCTGGATAGGTAGCTATCACCCCCAACATCTCTTTAAACAAGGACTTGGACTCTGTTTCTCTTCCCTACCTGGATTCCAACCCTTTTACTGAGTTTTTTTCTCCTGCTACCATTTTCTGAGTGTGTGGGAGTGCTTGTGTGTGTGGAAACCAAGCTGTACAGTACATTGTTCATTGAATAAAACTGTTCTATGTAACCCTGAGTTGGGTTTTGCTTTACTATGGTTCCAGGCCTGCTCCAATCTCTTCTCCTCACCCCTCTAACTTCTGTCTCATTTCTCCCTCTCCTGCTTCTGGCTCACTGCCACCTCCAACACCTGTCCCATGTACCTCTGGCTCCAAACATCCTGAGTTCCTCTCTGCCTGCAAACCCCTGTTTCTTTACTATTGCCTTGTCCCCACTGCCTTTCCCCCTTATATCTGCCACATGCTCTTTAGTTATCAAGCACCCTAAGCATAGGTACCACAGGCACCAACACACACACTGTCACCTGAGTCAGTGTTTAAGCTGCGTGTGTGTATGTGTGCATTGTGTATGATTTCATGTCATTATCATTAGAGCATGTATGTGCTTGAATTGGTGATATGTGTGCATGCAAAATTTTACACCACACCCTCCTGTCTAACAGTGCAATATTGAGATCCTGAGCATTGAGCTGGCCCCACAGGGAAATACAGGCTGGCTACAAACATCTGTACCAGGCTCCAGAGCCCAGTCACCAGCTCTGTGCCAGAAGCGGGAAAAAGACTGGGGTTGTGCTGCTTCAGGCCCTTCTCCCACTGCCAGCCGTGAGGTGTACATGTACATGCTGGTACAGAGCTGATGCCAGAGCTCTGAAGCCCAGCACAGCTGATTGCAGCTTCCAAGCTACAACTGACCCCAACTCTCAGCAGGCAGCTGGAATACTTCAAGCCCTGTTGGGAGCAGCCCAGGATCCAGCAGCTACCCAGAGCCAGGGTAGTTGGTGACAACCACAGAGCCTGGGCTGGGGGGCAGGGCCTTTGGGTGGTAGGAAAGGGGCAGCAGGGCTGGGGGGAAAGGGCTTGGGGGGGGCATAGGGCACAAGCAGGGCATCCTACTATGTACCCTCTGCCCTCATTTTGTTTTTCTGGCATGCTGGCACTCCAGCACCTTCCAAGGTAGGCATTGCAATGTTTTTAGGCACTCTGGCCAAAAATCATTTTCTACCTCTGTATAGAACTTGTTGCTGGATCTGAATTGTGTGAGATTTGAATTTAAGTGAGGAAGAGTTGTGCAGCATCAGTCTCACTCTCTCTTTTAAGCCAATTGGTAACCAGCAGGAGGATAGTGTCAAGACAGCTGGATATTGGCTCAGATGCAGCAGATGACCAGGATGCCTTTTGCACCTTTTCCTGATGTGCATGATCCACTGCACATTGCTATACTGCCTTCATGGCCATTGGACAATATAAGGGTCTCATCTGCCCAGTCAGCTGAAATCAGACTTTCCATGCAAAAGCAGGCATGTCCCTATCTCCCCAGAGGTCAAAAGATTGCCTGAGTACCCTTACCTAGTTTAGCCTGTCCATCAAGGCAGTTTAATGGGGTGTGGCTATTGTTGTATGCAGACAGCTACTTGGGGCCACAGGTGAAAGTTGATTCCTGGTGAAGACCAACAGAGGAAGAGTTGCTGCATGCATGGACAGATCCTAGAATTTTAGTCAGCCTTACATCATCATACATTCAGGACTTAAAAAACAGTTCAATTTCCTGATAGTAACAATTGACCACTTTCCCATATAAGAAACAAAGGAACAATATTTGAGCAGCT
Organism: Caiman crocodilus; assembly: GCA_030014935.1. Lineage (NCBI taxonomy): Eukaryota > Metazoa > Chordata > Crocodylia > Alligatoridae > Caiman > Caiman crocodilus. The sequence goes on along the minus strand of JAGPOW010003316.1, from coordinate 112,926,375 downwards.
CAAAAGCATGGACTGTAGTCAGAAGTACCATGAGGTCTTTGGTATCCATCTATGTTAGTGATGTTAAGCCACATGAACGATGCGTGCCCCCAGAGGCTGGGGGCCATGGCACCCACCCACAAGGGGTGGTGTCAGTGACAGGGGCATGGTGGTGGTGAGTGGAGACAGCCCACAGACTGCTGCGGTGACACTGGTGGTGAGGACAGTTCAAGCAGGGACTGCCTACAGATGGCCATGGTGTCAGCAGGGGGTGGGGGTGACAAGCAGCAGGCAGTGAATAAGGAACGCCAATAGCCACTGTCTGTGCTCTCAGCAGTTGTGAGCAGTGAGCAGGGACCACCCATAGCCACCAGCAGCCATGTCGGTGGCAAGGAGGGGGTGGCAACCAACCTCAGAAGCCAGCAGCAGCTTTGGCAGAGGCCAAGCTGGGGGGCGGGGGTACGTGCCCCCCAATCATTATCAAATGATTGCATGACTTTTGTGTTAATGACAATTCTTTGTTTTAATTGTTTTTTCCATTACAATCCACAATGAAGTGCTGCTTAGTGAGCAGGTAATATAGAGGTTCAAAAAAGTCCAAATGTTCAAATATAGGACATGTTTAGCTTATGTTAAATATATACTCGTGCTTTGGCCAGGCTTCCAGAAGTTAAGTTAAAGAATTCTGTGATTCAGGTAACACATCCACCTAATCAACAGGTATCCTGGTATTCTCTGATTTAAAAAAAAAATCCTCAATCTTTGGATTAAAAAAAGTTATGCAAAAATCACATTTTTCCATGATTAAAATGAAACACCACTATATATATTAGTGGTGCTTCCTTTTAAGCACATACAAATGTGGATTTCAAGTTATTTTTTTAAATCTGAAAATTAAGAATTTTTTTTTTTTTAATCGGAGAAAACCCTGCTAAGCAGTAAATAGTTAATAGGACCAAAGGGTTGGGTCCTAGTTTTTTTTTTTTGCATTCCCTTGGTTATTATTTTATACTGAATACTTTTGTTGATGAATGATACAATAATATGAAACATTCATGTGTATGCAGCTGAACTATTTATCTCCCTCACTATTTATTTCTTGCTTGCTTTCTTATTTGCTTTGCTTTCCTTTCTTTTCCTTTTCAGTATTTTAATGGCGCAATCCTGACCAAATAAAGTAATGAAAGACGATCTAACCATAATAGCAAATTAACCAGAATAATACCCCTGAACATGAACTAATTAAGGTTAGTGATTTGTTACTTAAATTAATTGTCCTGTAATTGAGAACAAGATTATAGAGGTGACTGTATGCTAGTTCTAGTGGGAAATAACCCCATGCAGTCCTATAGGTTCAAATTCAGATACATCAGCCCAAGAACTTGAATGCCAAAAAAAAAATTTGGATTAATTTCTACCAACAGGGTAACCAGGGGCTAAATTCAGGTTGTTTTGGTATATGCTTCCCTTTAGGTATTGCAATACCTAAAAACCCCATAAATCTTAGCCCAGGAGCGCATTTCAGAACTACAAGATTGGGCACATGATATCACTTTACAGTCTCCAAGTAATAACAGTGAACCAACAGGAAATGTTAGACACAGTTGTGTGCTCCCACTCCAATTTTCCTTAGAGACTAGATGCCCAATTTAGGGCTGTATGCTGTAGTGATAACTGGGTTCAGTAAACACAGGCCTACATAAAACAGAAGAACAACACACTTTAATTTGCAGAACACCATAGACCCTGCCTGGCTCTCAATGACTAAGGGCATTTCAATTGTTTTAAAAGAATTGTTTTAAGTTCAGTAGAAATGTCATGTATGCAACTGTTCATTCACAGCACTCAGCTCAGTCTGAAAGTGGCATGTGCAGTGTAATTTTAAATCTCATCTGACAAATCTAGTGTGATATTGGTTTGGCACTTGTACAATCCTTCTATTGATACAAGTTCCCCTCTGACCTCTGGCATCCCAATGGCATTACTTCTACTGCTCCTCACTCCACATACTTTCCTTTACAGGTAGATGCTTGAGCACTTGGACCACACTGTTGCTCAAGCTGAGTGTGGAGCAAACATTACCTCCTGGCTATAGGGCCAAGAAAGCCCAGCCTCTCTACCCAGTCCCACTTTGCAGTCCAGCTTCCGGGAGATGCAAGGACTGAGGCAGATGTGTCCCCTGCATGTGACCCAGACTTCCAAATGCCAATGATCTTGGGCCAGAGACCCACACCTGAAAGATCCTAAGGCCAAAACCCCAGCTTGATTGTGGGAACAATGCCCATCTTTTGCCTAGTAACCTAACGATTAGCGGATCTACCCAGGAAGTGGAATACCTAGTTTCTAGTCTTTCCTCTGAGAATTTCAAAGCTACAGTTCCAAAGTCCTGTGAGTGTGTTCAAACTACCAGACTGTAGAATAATTTGGGTGAGTGAACCCCTTGCCCCCCTGTTGAAGTTATATCCAGGGCTACACAGTAGATGACTGCAGGCAAGAGAAGAGTGAATAACAAGAAGCATGACTCTGTGACAGTGAAGAAAGCACTTTTTTTTTTTGAAGGAGCGTCTTGGTCTCTAGGCCCTGCTGCAAGTGCTCAATATACATTTTAGATCGATTAAAGAAACAGAAATAATCATGGCAACAAGTACTAGGAGCTATGACATCCTCCTCCCAGAACAATTCACTGTTTATTATGTTACAAAGTTCTTCCTTTGGCCTTATGAATCAGACACTTTTGGCTGAAGGAAAGTTCTGTATAAACCTAGGAAATATATTTCAAACAGGACACTAATACCTACTGCAACATCTTGCTGGGAAGTTTAATTAGTGAATGTTTGTGCAGGGCTTTGAAAATGTAAAAAAGTACATAAGTGCAAAACATTGTTATTATTATTTTAACGTCTAGCCACATGCATTTTCAGTAAAAATGTTAAAACTTATTTTCAGATGCATGCCTGGGGAATCCTTGAAGTAAAATGCTTTACATTTGGAATACATGGAATTAAGCATTAATACATTTGGAATTAAGCATTCCAAATTTTCAAATGGGTATGGTAAACTCTAGGTTTGTAATATAGACTTCATAACTAGCTTGCCAAGACATTTTTAAATTTTCATTGTGCTCTTGTGGCAAATTAAGTGAAGGCCAAAATCACACACAGACCTTTGGGGATTTTTTGATCAAAGGAATTGTTTCCAGTTCAAAATGCATAGTAATAAGATAGTACCCTACATATGCTCTGTCTCACATTTGTTGAAACCTTGTGTTTGCTTTCTTCTTTATGGAGGAAAAAGAGATCCTTAAAAACACCTAGCTCCAATATTTTTTTTTTAAATTTCAACACTATTAAAAAGAAGAGACTTAAGAAAAAGTAACCCCAAATTCATATTTTTTCATGATTTAAATGAAACACCACTAATAGATAGATAGATCTATGTAGATCTATCTATTAGTGGCATTTAATTTAAATCATGGAAAAATGTGGATTTGGGATTCCTTTTTTTTTTTTTTACTGAAAATTGGGGATTTTTTAAAATCAGAGAAAAATAGGATCCCTGCTTATAAATATTTCAAATTATCATCTGTTTTATTATTATTAGGAAACTGATTGTCTAAAGTGAACTTAAGCCTCAAATCAAATACATTATTCCAGTTATATATTAAAGGCACCTCTAATTCCTTCTAACAATGGTATGACCATTACAATTACAATGGTTCAATTAGGAAAATGAGAGGCAAATGTATGGAGACACCCAAGCAAGTGATCCCCTCTATAGTGAAGGGCCTCATTCAGTAAAAGTGAGCCTCTCAAGAAAGGAGAATGGATGGCTGTGAGAGAGGGAATATTTATCTCACATTCCTCTTTTTTTCTATATTTCTAGAAGCCACTAGACGGTAAATAACTATTTGACACACACTCAATGTCTGTGCTTTCCTGAATCAGTCCAAACCACAGGATTGAGCCTGTGTTCAGTAGCAAGTGAATCCACAAATTTGTTTCCTCAGCCTGGAGAAAAAATACAAAACCAAAAAAAGTCTTGAATTAGTATTCTTTCCTCCATGTATAGGCTTAGACATCCTTTGATATTTAAGCAGGTGAAATATGTTTAAAAACTGTTATTTCAGATTTGCCTCAAATAGAAGGGTTATGAAACCATCTGCAATAATCAAAATAAGCAACTGTAGTAGGTTGGGGTTTTTTTGGTTTTATTTTGTTTGTTGGGGGAGGGCTCCACTAGAAAACAAGATTTCTTTCTGAGGTCAGAATACTGAATAGAAAAATTATAATGCTGCTTTTCTGGAATGAGCAAAAGAAGCTATGCATCTCCATCTTTTCCTTCACATATTATGTATATGATTCTTTACATCTCTGGATATAAAGAAAAGTTATTCTGGATTGGTTTGACATTTTGTCTGTTTGTGCATGTGATACAATTGCCCTTTTTAGCATTTTAATTCCCCTTTTTAGTGATTTAATTCCATCACAATACCTGTGTGATAACATATTGTTCTTTAATTTCATCACACTGTACACGTGTGGTGGCATATTGTGAATTAAATGACTAAATGTGCTAAATGACTTATGTGTTTTAGTAGCGAACTAAAACGCGTCCTAATGTATTTTAGTTTTCCACATAAATTGCAGTGATACATCTATCACCAGGGCCCTCCACAGCTCTGGGGCCACTCAGCCTACCAGCAGCTGGCTCTTCTGCTGCAGGTAGACTCAACTGGGAAAAACAAAAGCAGCAAGAAGCTTGGTGGGCTTCCAACTCCCCATGCACTGTCCCTGCCCCCTTTCTGCTGCTTGGGACCTCCCAGGAATGGGTTGGCTTGCCCCTGCAGCACTGTAAAGGTTGCAGGAGGGCAGCTGGGTATGCTGGCAGCCAGAGAAAGTGGAGGGGATGGCACACAAACTGTTGGAAGCCTGGGCAGGCTCACAGAAGCTCAGGCTTGGTGGGCTTCTGATGCCCCATGAACTTTCCCTGCTGCCTTCTCTGGACATCAGCACACCTAACTGTCATCCTGCCACCTTTCTGCACTGCCCAACAGTCAAGTCAGCCCAGTCCTCAGCAGTCCCAGGCAGTGGGAAGGTGGCAGGGACAGTGTACAGGGCACTGGAAGCCCTGGGGTGGGGGGGAAGTGGCAAGGGACCCACTTTTTTTCCAGAGGATCCTGCCCACCTCTCCTCTGGAGAGGGCTGGGGGAGCAAGCTACCGGAAGTGATTGAACTGTGTGGGGTCCAGTCCTTCCCTCCACATTGGCAGCATCCCTTGGGGTCACCCGGGTGGGTTGCTAGTGGGCCAGAGGCTTCTTCAGCTCAGACCCAGCACCCAGCTTGCTAGCAGCCTGCTTGGATGTCCCTGGGGGGTGTCACCACTGTCGAGGGAAGCAGTGGGCCCCTTGCCTCTTCGGGCTGCTTAGCCCAGTGCTAGCTCACCTGACTGTCAGCAGGCTCTGCCAGGAAATTTAAAAAGTGGTAAAGGGCCCTATCCTTCTTATTTATTCTGGCAGAGTCTGCCTGCAGCCAAGTGACAAGCTGCTGGCTACATCTGAGCTGTGAGGGGCCCTGGTCCTTCCCTCCCTGGTAGCAGCATCTCTTTGACAGGGTGTGTGCCTGCTCCAAGCAGTTCAAGGCCCACTGGCAGCTCATTTCCCAGCCATGGGCAGGCTTAGGAGGATTTGGGCCCCTCACTGTAACACTGATGGAGCCCCTACATTGAAATGATGGATTTTTAATCATCACAATTAAAAATCCACCAATTAAAAATCCACAGTTTCAATTTAGAGAGAACTAACCCCCCCCATCATGTGTACAAGTGGCGTATTATACTGTTGTATCTTTGACTAGTGGTAAGATTGTGACAGAACAAACATTTTAATAATAAGTCAAATAAATACATCCCTTTGTTTCATACCTGCTTTAATTGTAAAAATATTTTTTGTTTTGCTCTGTTATTTTTTAACAACACTTGCATACACCTTATAACCACTGGTTATGTGATTGATAATTTCTTATGCATGTAATGAAACTCTCAATTAGAACCACTAACGTCAGTACTAAAAATATGAGCATACATTTTTATTGGTTTGTTTATTAGTATTTTTTTGTGCAGGGAAGCAAAAATGGCTAGACAGAGAGTTACAGATATGTCTAATGTATTAGGACAAGGGGCATGATAAGTTATCATCAGAGGTCTTGATTTTCTCTGATTGAAAAAAAAAAGAATCCCCAATTTTCAGACTAGAAAAAAATAACCTAAAATCCATATCTGTCCATGATCAAAATGAAACACCAAATATCAAAATGAAAATATATCTATATTGTTGTTTCATTTTGATCATGAAAAAATGTGGATTTTGGGTTACTTTTTCTAATCCAAAAATTGGGGATTTTTTTTTTTTTTATTGGGGAAAACCAGGATCCCTGGTCACTACTGAAATAAAAACAACAGAATTATTAATGTGACTGTATGAAAAGAAATTGTTTTGCAAGCATTAATATTTTTTAAATTAGTATGGGCTAAATTGGAACAAAATTTGATAAATTCAAAAAACCTAGATTTTCCAAAACAGTTTAATTAGGTGGAGTAATGTGTCCAGTTCTGGGCACCACACTTTAAGAAGGACATGAATAAGCTTGAGAGGGGACAAAGAAGGTCTACCTGTATGATTAGAGGCATGGAATATAGGCCCTATGAGGAAAGGCTCCTGGAACTGGGCCTTTTCATTCTGAGTAAGAGAAGACTGAAAGGTGACTTCATAGCCACCTACAAGTATGTAAGGGATAAGCATGAAAATCTAAGAGTAATTCTTCAGGAATGCACCTCAGGGGAGGATGAGAACCAATGGACATAAGCAAATAGTAGGTACATTCAGGCTGGACATATGACAAAAATGTTTTTTCTCTGAAAGGGTCACCAGAATGTGGAACACACTCTCAGCAGAGGTGGTGTGTCACCATCCTTGAAGGTGTTCAAGATGAAACTGGGTAAGAACCTTGTTGAGCTTGTCTGAACCCAATAACTTCCTGCCCATGGCAGGGGACCAGACTTGATGATCTTGCAGGTCCTTTACAAGTCCCATGATTCTATGAGTCTGTGATTATAGATATTTAACTCTATACTTATATTTTCATTATTATAATATCATTTTTATGTCTCTCTCAAAAAGTTATAATTTAAATAAAAATAAAAAATACAAAAAAGGTAAAAAAGCATAACATACATAAGAAATGTTATGCCCTCTCCTGAAACAGAGCCCAGAATGGGGCAGAGTTTGGGCCCAGAAGGATAAAAGGAAGGCAAAGTCTGGGGCCAGAGGACTCAGAGCCCAGAGCTGGGTGGAGACATAGCCAACAAGTACAGGATGGATAAAGATCAATTATTTTTTAAATAAAAAAATCATATTTCTTTGTATCTAAAACATTTTTTGTTTAAACATTTTTTTGTTATGATTCTTTTTATAAAAAAACAAACAAACCCATAAACCTATATAAAATTAGTTTTAATTTAAGGTATGTTAAAGATCGAAGATATCATCATGGAACAGGGACTATAACTTCTAAGTATATACCATTTGAGACAATATATTCATTTTAGAAAAGTTTTATAAATAAGTCACAAAAGGCCATGAACTATATTAGGGGCCCAATCTTATGAGGTTCCCAGAGGCTTCTCTATAGATTAGTAAAGATTAAAGAAAACCACTCTACCTAATGGGACCCAGTGCTCAGACTAGAAGATCCCATTAAGCATATCCTTGGTGCTTAGTTTCAGTTCTCAAACTGTGGATTTGTGACTCAGAGATAACATCCTTGTTAACAGCAGTATATGGAGATTAGAGATAACAGACCTGATTACCTACCCATTAGGCCCATTATTTCTCTGCATGTTTGTGTACACAGGGGCACATCTACATGAGATGCTGTCACCATAGCAACAATCTATAGTGATGTAGCTCATAATTACAATGAAGTAGCATTAGCAGGCATGAACTATGATGCTGATGCTACTGAGCAGTAGCAACAAGCTACTATGCAGCTTGTTGTGAACTGCAGAGTAGGGTTGGAAACCCTACACAGTACACCCTACAACCTATGCAGCATGTTTCTACTCCACATTAGGGTTGGGAACAACCCATGTGCTGCCAGGACAGCACAGTAATGAAATTAACTGCACAGTTGAGGGCATGCGTAGATGTGCTCAGTGTCAAGCCCTTACAAAGTTTCAAGCAGTTAAATGAACAGAGGATTGTTGGAGGTGGAGTAGATTTGGACAAGGAGAAGGAGTTTGGAGATAAATGCAATGAGGGAGGGGCAATAGAAACAAAAGAGAAATATTTTGAGCAGAATATTTTAGAAGTCTTGAGGGATATGTTTCTGAATATATGTTTCTCCATTGATTTGCATCTAGTGAGTGAATGGTATGGTAGAAGGCAAAACCCTAATGGCAACAGGGTTGCCAAGCCATAGAAGAGACTGTGTTTGGGAATATTTTAATGACGTTCATCTACCTGTGGGTAAGACAGGCACACATGCAAAATGCAAACGGTGCCATAGATAGATTGATTTGGGTCTAACAGTTTAGTGTACTTTGGGTGGGCATATTAATTTGAATATTTGAACAAATAGATAAATGATCTAACAAAATCAGGAAATGCTCACACAGCAGAATACTTACAAGAAGTAGCAGTAAAGGCTATAACAAACTTGAAAAAAATCAGTACACAGCCTTGTCACAGTCAATGCTGCAAATGTATCAAAAATGAGAAGAAATCTAGAAGAAAGTGAAGAAAGCCTCGAGCTAATAATATATGGCTGCAGTATTCAGTTGATGTGCCTCTTAGCCAAAGCCTTCAGTGCCCCAGAAATAAAGGTGAATATTGATAAAATTGTAAAATACTTCCATAACAACAAACGTGCAGCAGCTGTTCTGAAGAAAGCAGGAAACAAATTAACTCTCCCACAGGACATGTGATGGGATTCCATAGTGGACTGTTTTGAGCCATATATTGAGAACTGTCCTAATCTGATGAACAAAACTGTAACAAAAATAGTTGGAACTGCCATAGCCAAAGTTCTGAATATTGAGTTAAAGAGAAATGTAGAACATGTGCTATTTCCGTAGCCTTGAACAAAGTGCAAGGAAATCATTGTTTTATTGTTGATGCTGTTGAAATATGGAAGAAACTGAGTGAGACCTTGCAAAGGGAAATAAGCAATGACAGAGGTAAATTATAGGCATTAAAAAAGTGAATGGATCAAACACTATCTCCAGCTCATTTTCTTGCCAATATTTTCAATACTCAATACCAGTGTCAACCCTTAACTGATGAAGAAGAGGTTTTGACTGTGGCATGAGCATCCAGCAATTGTCCCACCATAATACCAACTATAATAAATTTCAGGGCTAAGGGTGAATCGTTGAAGAAATATATATTTGCTGGTAAGGTTTTAAAGAAAGTTACACCAGTGAACTGGAGAATGTCACTTAAATACCTGGATCCATCAGAAACTATTGAATTGACAATCCAGCTCTTAAGAGCAGTAGCTTCTTCTGTAGATATAGAGAGAATATTTTCTTCCTTTGGACTAATTCATTCTAAATTGAGAAATTGCATGGGAACTGAAAAATCAGGAAAGCTTTCCTTTCTTTTCTAGTCTAGATCTATAAATAGGAAGAGGAAGATGAAGAGTGAGTTTGCTGCTGCATAACTCAGTATTTTAAGTTTCCTCTGTTGACCTGGATGAAATAATCTATTTATTTTTTGTTAAAGACACATCTCACATTTATAACTAAAATAGTTAAAAATTCAAAAATACATATGCTTGTTTTGTTAAAACAGGTATACATTGGATATATATTTCATCGATGATTCACCCTTAGCCCTGAAGAAAAATATCCAAAATGCATAAGCTTGTTCTTTTAGTTAAACCAAATAATTTAAATGTATGTTTTTGGTGATGGTTGTTATTGTCCTCCTAATGCAGAGTAGTAAAAATTTCTCACAAATATAATCGATTCATGGATTTATAGATTGTAAGGCTGGAAGGGACTTGGAAAGATCATTGGGTCCAGCTCCCTGAACCAAGCAGGAAAGATCACTGAGGGTCAGATGAACCCAGTAAGGTGATTGTCTAGTCTCCTATTGAAGATTTCTGGGGTAGGCGATTGCACCACCTCTGAAGGGAGCTTATTCCAGTCTGGACACCCTGACTATGAGGAAGCTTCTCCTAATGTTGATCCTGAATCAGTCTTCTAGGAGTTTGTGGCCATTACTCCTAGTTTTCCCCTCAGGTGCCCTGGTTGCTCACAGAGCCCTTGATGTACTCCCCTAGAGTAGTGATAAGCTGATACCAGGTCCCCTCTCAGCCATCTTTCTTCAGGCTGAAGAGTCCCAGATCCCTCAGCTTTTCCTCGTATGGCTTGCTGTGTAAGACTCTGATTATATGAGTGGTTCTTCTTTGGACTCTCTCAAGTATGTCCATGTCCTTGTTAAAGTGTGGTGCCCAGAACTGGATGCAGTACTCCAGCTGTGGTCTCGCCAGTGCTGAGTAGAGTGTAAAAATTACCTCCTTGGTTTTGCTGGAGATGCATCAATTGATATATGCCAGAGTGTTATTTGCCCTACTGGCTGCGTCATCACACTGCTGGTTTAAATTCATACTGTGGTCTGTGATTACCCCCAGGTCCCTTTCTATTGTGGTGCTAGTCAGGTTTGTACTGCCAAGCATGTGGTTACGTTGGGGGTTGATCATCCTGAGGTGGAGCACTTTACATTTCTCAACATTGAACTTCATCAGATTCTGACTCACCTGACTTGCTAGCCTATCTTGGTCCACCTGTATCTGTAACCTATCTTCAAGTGTGACCATGCTTCCCCATAACTTGGTGTTGTCCACAAACTTGGCCAGTGAGCTTTTTACCCCCACATACAAATAGTTAATAAAAATGTTAAAAAGTACCGGACCAAGCACAGACTCCTGCAGAACACTGCTGCCCACTTCCTACCAGCATGACACAAATCGATTCACTATGACTTTCTGGGTCCTATTCGACACCCAGTTTCATATTCACCTGAGTTAAGCCCACAATCCTCCAATTTTCTCATGAGGACATTGTGGGATACTGGATCAAAGGCTTTTTGGAAAGCAAAGTATACAATGTCAACCTGCTCTCTCTTTTCTAGGTAGCAATTTACCTGGTCATAGAAGGAGATGAGATTTGTGAGGCAAGACCTGCCTGTGATGAAGCCATGCTGGCTGTCATTCGGAATCATACCTTCTGCAAGCTTATAGCAGACAGACTCTTAGATGAACTTTTCTAGGATTTTTCCTAGGATGGAAGTTAGGCTGATTGGCCTATAGTTACCCGGGTCCTCCCTCCTGCCATTCTTGTGGATGGACACAACTTTGGCCCTCTTCTAGTCTTCAGGGACTTCTCCAGAACACCATGAGTTGTAGAAGAGTTTCACCAGGGGTTCTGCAATGACTTCAGCCAGCTCTTTCATTTTTCTCAAATGAAGATCATCTGGTCCTGCTGACTTGTCTATTTTTTTAATTGGTCATACACCAATTCTACGGCAATAGTAGGAAGGCAAATATTCCTAGGTTATCAATGATAAACCTAGAAAGTAATCTGACAAAAAATATCAGACCAAATCGCTACTTTAAAATGTATAGTGTGTACCTTCTAGAAATGAAAGCTACAGTTATCTTTGTGTTGTGAATAATATGTATTAAGGTTATATCAAGCAACAAGAATGCACTTTGTGTAGGAAACAATGCTTAAATTGAAGCTTCCTGACCAGTGATTTAAATCATGATTTAAAGTGATTTCACTTAAATCAAATCCACCCTGAAGGGGCCTAATGAGAACCGAAGCAGGAGTAGTACCTGTGGAGGGCTGGAGCAGGACTGGGACCCAGAAGCCAGATGTGATGCAGTGGAACTAGGCTACAGGAACCAGAAAGAAAAAAGGGGGGCTGAGACCAGGAAGGCTGAGTCCTACAAGGATATAAAGGCATGGGGTGACCTTGTGTTGGGTTAGGGCTAAGTGCTCCTAAAACCATGTAATTAGCCGCAGGAGACAGAGACAGTGAGACCAGGCTTAGGAAGCCCTGTGACAACCTCTCTTTTTTTAAAGAACCATGATATCGAGGCATGGTAGGTAAGAAAATGGGAGATTGACCAAGTAGGGCAGACCTAAGCCACCAGGTGGCCACCCCCTGTGACAGGCACCTTGTTACAAAGTAGCTCAAATAAAAAGATTTCAAGTGCTTTCTGAATCAGCACTCAGGATCCAGCAAGTTTAGGTGGACCACATGGGAGAGGGAGTTCTAGACCAGAGAAGAAGCTACTGCCAAGAATAACCTCCAATAGATTTTTAAAAAGAAAATTTGTCATGATGATGATTGAAGCTTTCAATGCCTCTCCTCCACCCGCCCCCAAGCATCACACATCTGATTCTCCTTTGAACCTTGCTGTTGCCTTCTGGGTTAGACAGCCAGGCTACTGGGTGGGGCCTTGGATCAGTTCCCCAGGGGGTCTCACCTGCCACATCTTTGATGGTGATTGGTCCTTAAGTGGGAGGAAGATGTTTGATCCCATCTCCCTGGTACTCCCTCTCAGTCTTCCTTATAACTATTGCTTCTCATGGCTCCACCTCCCTACATCCTGCCTAATGCCAACCATGATGTTATCCATCAGGGCCAGTGTTCTGGCTCTCACTGATGCTTGGTTTCCTAAAGGCTATGGCTGTGGGCTAGAGATGATACTGGCACTGAGTATCCACCACCGCCCTTCAGTGTTCCCCAGTTCACAAAGTGTCAGCCTTCTCCCAGGCTTCAGGTCCACTTGGCAGGATACCCCCTCCCCAGGTTTGGTACCTGTTGGCCATTGTCTGTGTCCAGGTTTTGGCTCCATCGTCTTTGTTGGCGTCCCAGTCACTGCTGCTGCTGGCCTCTGCCCAAGCCCAGCCACAAAGCTGACTCATTGGGCTCTCACTGGCCCAACTTGTCTCCCATGATTCCCCTTCTGGGGCACCACCACATCTCCTCTGCTGCCAGCTCCTCGGTCCTCTTCGCCCTCTTTGAACTGGTTGCAGACACTTCTTCTGGTCGCCCCATCTTTCTTCCTGCTGGGCCTTTTATCCCAGTGCTGGGTGGCTGCATAACCACTCACCCTGGCACTCTTTTACCCAAACCAACGCAGAAGCCGTTCCTGGCTCCTTCCAGCTCCATTTCAGGTTTTCCTTTTGATCTTGAAACACGGCAGCTCCCACCTCCATGGTTTCACTTTTGCCACCAGCAGCCACTGGCACAGAATCCCACCACCTCTCTCCGACTTCAGGTAAGTTTTCTCCACAATGATACTTGCAGGTGGTTGCTTTCAATTCACATTAGGGATTGAGGTGGGACATAAGGGAGAAGGTAGTCCCTTACATATGTAGACTGCAAACTAGAATTAAATATAAAAAAAGTATGTTACCCCTGTTCAGAGGACAGTGATGTCTCCTCTTTAAAAACAGTCCAGATTAGAGAGAGAGGCCTGGTGAATCAACACACAGAACAACAGGCTGGAAAAGGGGGTGGGGAGAGTACATGTCCTTTGCAAGAATCATTTTCAAAGTAAAAAAAAAAAAAAGTGTGATCAAGTGCGAGCTATCCAAATTATTTCTAAGATTCTTTATATGTATTATATAAAAGGTAAAGTTTGGCATTAGTGGTTAGTTGATAACTAATCTATTTCTCACTGCAGTAAAGTGTTTCCCAGTTCCAAGATGTGAAGTAGTCTGGATTTATAAAGGGAATTTTGACTTAAGGCAAAAAAATCATAACTGGATTGAAGCTAAACTTGAGAAGCTTCCATCCAAAATAGATTAATTAGAAAATGAGGATGTACAGGCTAAGATATGTGTTAAAAAATCATATTGTTAGCTTCACAATTTTGCTATTGCGAAAGCTATAATCAATACAGTCAAGATAAAAAAAACACAAAGTTCTTAAACTCACATTTATTTAGTGTTACTCTTTCAAATTATTGCACAAATAACTTGAGAATAAAAGCCATTATAAAGGCTGTCAAAGAGGGTCTATCAAGAACAGTAAGGGGAAAATGATTTAAGCAGCTTTAGTGTATGCAGGAAAGTTGGGATGGGTAAAAGGAGATGTATTTAATCAGATCAAGCCCATGACAAACAGATTTTTGTAAAATATAAATATATCTAATGCCATTTAGTAATCAAGGGTACAGCCATTGGGATTACTTAGGAGTAGAAATTTTAAATGAATATTAATTCATTATCATTCACAGATACATACACATTGTCTTATGATACTGTGTATAAACTCGAACTTCATTTTCTTCAAGACACATTATTACATGTCTTTCCCCTGAGCTTATTTTTCTAATTAATGTTAAATTTTATTGATTTGTCTTTTAATTTGTTTGTTATTTTAATGAGCTTAATGAACTTTTCTAATTGTTGCTGTTTTTCCAATATTCTCCTAGATTTTTGCTCTATCAGTTAAGTGCCACACACACAACAACAACAAAAATTGAAGGATTGTTTGCCTTTGTTTGTTTGTATTTTTATCTGTTTAGAATATGTGTTTAATCAATTCTAAAACAAAGTTAAAAAAGAAAAAAATGGACATAAATAATACAAATAAGTAGTTGATTAAATACATGCATATCATTTTATAAACTCTGCATGATGATAGTAGATGGAACACATTGATAGATGATGGAACAACCTGCTCTATTTTAAGCTATATCGCATTCATGGTGCTAGCTAAAATCAAACTCTTCTTTATGCAGGCAAGTAGCATTGAACAAGATTAAAGCAGCAGGGAAAGAGGAATTTAAGACTTAACTTTTAGCCCAGTAGCTTAGAGGTTAGGACACTTGCTTAATTTTTTGGACCCCTGATACAGGGAGAATCTGACCCAATATTTCTCACTTCTGAGAAAAGGCAATGGATTTAGAAATTAGTCCATCAAGAAGCTAAGAGAGGAGGATATGTGATGCCAGAAGAAAAACAAGCCAGAGGAAGTGTGGTTTAGAGAGATGTACTTGGTACCCGTGTTGGTCTGAGACAAAAAGACATACAAAAAACTAGAACCCATAGTTCCAAAATGATGCCATTTATTAGTGGGTCTAATAAAAGGCATCATTTTGGAACCACAAGTTCTAGTTTTTTGTATGTCATTTAGAGAGATGGGCACTAGTCTGGAAAAGGTACGAAGGTGAATTCTGGTCTTTATTTCTGTTCTCAATTATGCTTTTTTGTGTTTTGCATGCACCAATTGTTGAATAAAATAGACAGCAGAGGAAAGCTTTGTACCCTATTGATGGCAGGGACAAATTCCAGAGTCCCTTTCCAAGCAATGCCTAACTTATTGAGGTACACTGTGGAGACGTGGAGTCAAAACCTTTTGCGGGAAAGGCAACTTAGAAACTGGAGTTCCCATCTCTTGGGCAAGTGTTCTACTCACCAAGACTAGGTATACACATTCAAAAAGCCTGAGGAAGAATCAATTTAAATTATGCCATTTTCTCTAAGCAACATAGTTTAAATCAGTAGTGAACAGAATACACATTTGCCCTGGAGGTGGAAGAAGCAAATCTTACACCAGATTCAGCCATTTTTAAACCAGTCCATAGTGCCACACTTCTCTTCTATTATGGGTATAGACTGTTTTTGTGTGCTGAATTCCTGTTCTGTTATGGGTATAAACCACTTTCCAATCACTAATACTAGTAAACATGTAATGTCTCAACCTGCCCAAAGCTATTGGGTTGATTGTACTTCAATTCTAAAGAAATTCAAGGCTCATTAATTTAATTGAAGAACTCAAAAGGCTTTAGCTAATGAGAATGAATTAATCCTGATCAAATGTCCCCCTAGGAATAATGCTGATTGGCAGTTGTTAAAATATTCTAGTGCCAAGTTAATATCCTACTGTAAGTTGTCTTTAGGACTGAGGACTTGATTAGGAAGAAGCTGGGAAGCTCCCCTCTTGCTAGCATGGAGGTGGAATGGGATCTTAGCGTCATTGTTGACACCAAGATGAACATGAGCCGCCAATGTCAGATGGTGGGTGGGAAGGCCAGCCAAACCCTATCGCGCATCCAGCAATGCATTTCGAGCCGGTCCAAGGCAGTGATCCTCCCCCTTTATGCAGCATTGGTCAGGCCACAGATGCAGTACTGTGTCCAGTTCTGGGCGCCGCACTTCAAGAGGGATGTGGACGGCCTTGAAAGGGTCCAGAGGAGGGCCACTAGATAGAGATAAGGGCAGCAGGATAGTCCTTACAAGGAGCGTCTTAGGGACCTGAACCTGTTCAGCGTCAGTAAATGAAGGCTGAGGGGGGGACCTGGTGGCAGCCTATAAACTGCTGAGGGGAGATCAGCAGGAAATAGGGCAGGCTCTTTTTTCCCGGGCACCACCAGGGGTAACTAGGATCAATGGTCACAAGTTACTG
>JAGPOW010003316.1:112875837-112900922 GCA_030014935.1 Caiman crocodilus | reverse complement strand
TATATATATATATATATATTATTTTTTTAATAACCTTTTGCAATAATTATCATTATCTTCATTTTATGGTTTATGCATCATTGTCTGTTCCAACTTCAAAAGCTTTCAGTTCATTGTTTCCATCTGGTTTCTTCTCTTGTACATTGTAATAGAAATGTTTTACATGGCTGAGCTACCGACCTCCTGCACTACCACCCACCTGGAAAGTCAAACCAGAGCACCTTTAGCCTATGTTTTTCACAGTTCCCTGGAAACCTTCATGCTACTTTAAGAAAGTAGCAAACATTATTAAATGCACTGTAACTGGTAGCTTTTGTGTGGAGCTGCTGCTGCCACATATTCCATGACCTTCTTGCTTCCCCCATCCCCTGCTGGCTCTAGGCAGTAGGTGGGGAAGCAGCAAGGGTGGGGCTTCACCTGGGAGAAAGCCTGGAGTGTGGGGCTGGTGGTAGTGTGGAGCCTGCACCCAAGGGGGCAGGAGGCAGTAGCAGCACAGAACTAGGGTGGATAGTGTGTTGGTGTGAGGGAAAGTGAGTAGTGTGGGGACCCCCCCCTATATGCTTACCCATGACATGCAGCCCTGGCAGGAGGTGGCAGCAGCAGCAGCAGCCAGGTGCTTCGGATGCAGGTACCTGGCAAGGTGTGGCTTTGGCCAGCTCTGCACATCGTGGTGAGGGGCTCAGCAGCCTCCATGTGGCTGCCTGTATTGCCAGTGCTCCCTGCCAATCACATGAAGTCCCTGCACTCACACAACAGGGTACAGGAAGGGAAGCCCCACATGCTAGATCCAATTGCCTCCCCTGCTGGGGCTGTGCAGCACCAGAGAGTAGCCTCAGGTGCTGGAGCTGGCTGCCTTCCCTGCAGGTGCTGTGCTTCAGGGGAGGGAAGCCCCAGACAATGAAAGTAGCTGGCTTCAGAGCCTGAAGTTTCTTTCTGGTGCTGTGCAGCCCCAGCAGGGAAGACAATTGGTTCTAGTATGTGGGGCTTCCCATGCAATTGTCTTCTCTGCTGGGGCTGCACAGCACCAGAAAGAAACTTCAGGCTCTGGAGCCAGCTACCTTCCGAATCTGCAGCTTCCCTCCCCTGCAGCACAGCCCCTGCAGGGAAGACAGCCAGCTCCAGCACCTGAGGCTGCTCTCTGGTGTTGCAAAGCCCCAGCAGGGGAGGCAACTGGCTCCAGCACATGGGGCTTCCCTCCCTAGTGTGCTAGTGCAGGGGCTGTGCATGGCAGGCAGAGAGTACCAGTAATCAAGGCAGCTGCAGAGAGGCTGCATCCCTTGCTGCCATGTGAAGCTCTGGCCAGTCACACCCCACCAGGCACCTGTGCTGAGCACCTCACCTGCTGCTGTGTCATGAGCGGAGTGTGGGGGGTTCCCCACACCCCCCCAGTCTCCATCACACCCACACCCTGCCCTCACAAGTCTTCACATATACACAACTCCCCAACATACGCTATGCCCCCCCACAGCTACACCCCCTCACAATCCCCCATATCCTACCAGACCCCCCACACCTCACCATAAACATCCACACACCCCACCCCACACATACACCACAGGCCACATATTTCCCACACAAAACACATACACGCCCTCTCCCCCACAATATACAAAACTAAGAATTTATTTTTGAGTTATTATGCAATCACCTCTATATACACTAAGCAAAACACAAATCATACCAGTTTTTTTATAATAAAATTAAAATATTTAATAGTAGATGTTTGACTTTTAGTCTATGATTTGTTTTCTTCTAGTTCCAAGATGCAACTGCCCCTTCCAAAAATAATATTTCCAGGGGACAAGAGGAAGGACTTCCAGTGGCATAGGTCAGGGCTTAGGGGTGGGACTTTGAGTCCCAAGCTGGTGACAAGGGGGCGTGGCAACTATCAAGAGACAGGACTACCCATGCAGCTCTTGACAGCTCCTCAAAACTCTTTAATCAGCCACCCACCTGAAATAATTGTCTGCCCCTGGCATAGGCTGGCCTGCAGAATAAAAGATTTAATTATATAGATTTCTGCATCTCAGTAAGTTTAATTGTCAAATATACAATTATGGTTTAAACAAATAATGTTCCTTTTACTGATTTACTAAAAAGTTACTGTTTGCCAGAAAAAAAAAATGTCTCTCAGTAGTCTGTAGCCAGGGAGCACAGACTTAATATGTATCTCTATCCTCACTTTCTGCCTGATTTTTTCAATATCTGTTTAAAAAGTGGCATTTACTGGTAGCAGCTAGACTGACCTACAACACAGTCCTGCTATGCAAGTCTGTCAGTGCTAAATATTGATCTATCAGTATACTGGCTGAAGTCCATTTTAATTTAGTTCTCCCATGTTTTCCTTCCTAAAGGGGCTATGCTTCTGCCTTTTGTGCTGGAAAATAAACCCTTTGCTGATTATAGTCTTTGTAATTCTCACAGTAACTATGAAAGCAGAATTTAAATTGTGATTCCTTATATAAAGATGGATGTGTACAATGATTAATATAATATGGTTGTTGTTCTTTGAGCTTGCCATTTGTTACTTGATATTTCAGATAGGAAAAATAAATCAAATGGTAAAAATAACTTCTGAATTATTCACATTATTCAAATAGTCTATTTTTGTCTGAACCTCTTATATTCTAAATAACAGAAAGAAGAGCTAGTTCTGTCTACCATTAAGTAGATGTTCTCATTACTGTTTATTATTGTTCACATCAGTTGAAAATGATCAAACAACTAAATTCAGTCATTGGCAATAATCATATTTAGACATATTTACACAAAATATATTATAAAGATGATATCAAAATACGGTTTAAACAACAGTCTAAATTAGGACAGACTTTAGTGATATAGATTAGTTTGGGATTAAGGATAACTAATGATGAATATTCACGAGTAAAAATTAATGTCACCTAATACATTTATTAAAGAAAAATTACAACTTCTTAAAGTCAAACCATAACTCTTGGGAAAAAAAACAGATATATTAGGCAATAATGAATTATTTATTCAAAAGAGAGAACACAATTGCAAAAAGGATTATACCTCTTGCAGTGTTTGAATGAAGACTTCTGATGAGCCCTTTCCTACCTCTCTTTCATCTGATTTATTTAGTTTCTTAGTAAATCCAATAAAGATTATATTTTGCAGTTTTCAATTAATTTGAATAAAGTTTACTGTACTGATTTTCCAAAAACAATTTAAGCCTATGTTGTCAATACATGTTCATCCTTAGTTCATTTTACTAAATAATTTATAGATTAAATTATATACTATTTATTAGATAACAAAGGTCCTAGTTCCTTGCTTTTTCCATACTGTTAAATGAAAAAGGATACAAGTTTAAGAATACGCTTTATAAAGGGCTGCTTAATCACAGTCTTTCCTAGATTGCAGGATTCCTTCCTGACTTGAACAGCTCCATCAGAAAAGTCATTTTTTTAAACCACCCACAATCCATGTCTTATTGTAAAAATAAAAAATACAGAGTTTGCCATATTCCTTCCCAAACACTCATTCAAAACCGAAGTGGAATGTGTATTTTTACTATTTTGTTTGTATTTGATGCCCCGCTACATACAGATTAGGTCACTACCCAATACTTTCCAGAGCTGATCTACAGATAATATCAGTAACACATAAGTATAAAAAAAACCCTAAACTTCCCCTGATGCAACTTGAAACTAATGCTTGTTGTTCTGTTGTTTGCTACTATTAAAAACAGTCCAGGTCTATTCTCTTGGGAACCATCATTAAGGCAGCTGAAGATTCCTATTAAATCCACTCTCAATCGTCTCCTCTTCAGACTAATAATCCCAATTCTCTCAGCCATAAATCATGTACCCCAAACCCCTAACACCTTTTTGTTGCTCACTGAGGGACTCTCTCCAATTTATTTACATCCTTTCTGTAGCGGGGCCTAAAACTGGACACAGAACTCCAGATGTGGGCTCATCAGTGCTTAATAGAGGGTAATAATCACTTCCCTTGATCCATCTGCAACACTCCTACCAATGCAGCCCAGTGTGCCATTAGCTTTGTTCCTCAACAAGGGCATGCTGTTAGTTCATATTCAGCTTACTACCAACTGTAAGCCCCAGATCCTTTTCAGTAGAACTGCTACTTAGCCAGTGCATGGGATTGTTCTGCCCTAAGTGTAGGACTTTGAAATTCTCCTTATTAAACTTCATGAGATTTCTTTTGATCCAATCCTCTAATTGGCTGAGGTTCCTCTGAATCCTAGCCCTACCCTCCTATATATTTACTATTTCCCTCAGCTTGTTGTCATGTGCAAACTTACAAAGGGTGCACTCCAACTCATCTTCCAGGTCAGTGATGAACAGGGATCCTGGTTCTCTCTGATAAAAAAATATCCCCAGTTTTCAAATTTAAAAAAAGTAACCCCAAACCCACATTCTTCCATGATTAAAATGAAACACAACACCACTATATATCTATAAGTGTTTCATTTTAATAATGGAAAAAAACATGGTTTTTAGGTTACTTTCTTAATCTGAAAATTGGGGAGTTATATTAAATCAGAGAAAGCCAGGATCCTTGGTGATGAGGATATTGAACAAAACTGGCCCAAGGACTGACTCTTGGGGCGCTTCACTTGATACCAGCAGTCAACTAGACATTGAACCAATGGGTACTACCCTCTGGGTGTCTACACATCCATCAGGCTGTGCAGTTGTTACAGTGCTTAAGCAAGTACTAAATGTCTGCATAGTAACTGATGTTACTGCACAGTCTCATCTCTGAATAGTTATTTTTAGCTGCTACTGTGCAGTAGCAATGAACAGTAGCATTGTCATCATGTTTCATGCCCAGGCACACTATGTAGCTGTAGCAATGAGCTATGGCTCAGTAGCTCATTACTATAGTTATATTGCATCTTGTGTAGACATGCCTTCTGACTCTGATGATCCAGCCAGTTTTCTATCCATGTTACAGTCCATTCATCCAACCTGAACTTCCTTAGCTTGCTTGCAAGAATGTTGTGGGAAACCATATCGAAAGCCTTGCTAAAGTCAATAGATTGTTTGATTAGAGGGAAACAATTCCATGTGTGTATGAAAGTGAGGAAACTTTTTGTTATTTTTCACCAATTTGCTCATTTATTTATTTGGTATTTTTATAGTCTCCGAGTAGGATTGATTTTAAACCTGTTGTCACAGCTACATGACCAGCGATTCATTTTGCTGTTTTGAATCACTATCCTGTTTTGTTTTGGCGGAATGTTTTTGAGATTTGGCTCCACTGGATTATCTTTGAATCTGTTTCAAATTAGCTACAAGCTTTGCACAGCCCAGCTGAGCGGGGCTTGGGGCCAGGGCTGCAGCACTTGGGGTCCCAACTGCGAACCGGATGAGGTTGTGGGTTGCTCACCTGGGGGAGGGCCACTGTCCTCTGTGCAGTGAGGAGACCCTTGCATAGATCTCTGATCCCTGTCACAGTGGGTTGCAGGAGAGGGAAGTAGCACAGAGCAGCAAGCAAGCCTGCTGGTCCCTACTGCATGACTTGGGAGCAGGGAGCAGAGATGTGCCAGGTGTCTACTTGCCACCACTGCCTGCCCTGTGCTACCCTGGCGATGTAGGGGGTGAGCAGCAGCAGCTCCACCAAGAAGACACAGGCGTGGATCTCTGCTCCCTTTGGAGCCAGGTCACTTGGGAGGGACTAGCACTTCCCTGCCACAAGACCTGGCTCCACAAGGAGCAGAGCTCCACACTGGGAGTCACCTTGCCACCACTGCCCACTCTGCACTGCACTGAATCTCTGTTTCCTATGGAGCCAGGTTGTGTGGCAGAGACCAGCACTGCCTTGCTATATGACCTGGCTCTGCAGAGAGCAAAGACCTGTGCCAAAGTCTCCTTGCCATCACTGCCCACCCCATACTGCTCCAGATGGGGTCATGCAGCAGGGACCAGCACTGCTCTGCTGCACAAGATTGCTCTTCAGGGATCAGAGATCCATACCAGGGTTCTCCTTGCCACCACTGACCACCCTGCATTGCCCCAGTTTTCTGCTCCCTGCATAGCCAGGTCATGCAGCAGGAACCAGCACTTCCCTGCTGCATGACCTGGTTCCACAAGGAATAGAGATCCATGCCAGGGTTTCCTCATCACTTCCGCCTGCCCTGTGCTGCCCCAGATCTCTGCTCCCTGCAGAGCCAGGTTGTGTGACAGGGCAATGCTGGTCCTGGCCATGTGACCTGGCTCTACAGGGAGCAGAGATCAGTGCCGGGGGGTCTTCTTGCCACTGCTGCCCATCCCATGCAGTCCCGTGTCACTGAGGCAGGCAGCAGCAGCAAGATCTCTGCTCCCTGAAGAGCCAAGTCACATGGTAGGGCAGCAACATACAGCTGTTTCCCTGCAAGCCCAGCACTGAAACTCCAAAAATTTTCCAAAACATTTCTGAAATGTTTTGAATGCCTCTTTTCATTTTGGAGATGTTTCAGAGCCTACCGTTTCAATTCAGATTTGGTGTTTCGGGTGATGAAACAGCCCCAAAAATCTCTAACACAAAACAGCTGCCAAAATTTTGCGCAGCCCTGGTAATTAGAAGCATGCCAGATTGTCAGGTCTTATTATATGAACTTTCCTAGTACAAATAAAATGTGAAATAAAAACAACATAACCAAGAAAGCGTCTTTATTTTTTTTTTTCCCTTTTCCTCCTGTGTTCTCTCAGTCCTGGAGTATGTGTTGTTAATATTAAAGGAACTGTGAGGCATGCTAGTCATCAACTGAAACAGCAAAAAGGACGTAAATGAAGAATTAGTTCAGTAATATACTTTAACTGTTTCTGTAGAGGCATTCATAAAGGTCAAATGACAAAATGGCATTCTAATGCATCATGAAAGGAGTATAGGTAAGTGGATAAGCAAGGGACAAAAATAACTAAGATTTTGTAACATGCTTTACTGCGCTGATTTTTAAAAATGTATTTAATCATATTATAGCTGAATCAAGTCAGTGAAGGTACGGCTACTGTTGAAACATTCTGTTCTTTGAATAATATAACCTTACTATAAGTGTCTAGCCTTTCCTCATACTTATCTTGACTTTCGGTGGCATTATTGAGGGGGGTGGGGGGGGAAGGGGGAGATGATGATAAATGGCAACCACCTTGGGTGCCAGCTTTGAAGAGAACTCACAGCCACCTTTTTACGTTTGTGTTCACAGCAGCAACTGGAAGTTTCCCCTTAGCCGATGGGGAGTAGGGGGGCTGGCTGCATCCTGCATCCCTACACTGCTTCTTTTACATTGATGTAAATGACAAAAAAAGGTGCAAGGCACTGAACACACCAGCTGTATCATTCTTTTTGGGTGGGGTGAGGGGCTTGCTATATGATTTATAGATACTAGATCATTTCCATTCATGGATGCTTGTTGGTCTTGAATCCTCAGTCTGAATTTAGCCAGGTAAAGATTGATTGTGTGTTACCAGCAATTTTCATATGGTATTTACATTTGTCAATACCTTACTCATGATTTTAGTGATTAGTTTATTCACTATTCTCCTTCATTTCTGAGTTTCTTTCTTGTGACAGTATTGCTTAATATTTTCCTCCTTGCAATTTGAAACTTAAGAGAAACAGCTTTAAATTACCTACATGATATGCAGGTACTGCTTGGAGGTTAAAAATGTTGCCTGTTCTACAAGAAGGAATCATTTATTTTCCTCAACTGGGACTGGAAATGCCATAAAGGAGAAATGGAATGTTAAAACTCCATGAATACATCATATGCCTGAAAAAATGCTAAGCAAAGGAAAAAAAATGTAAATTGAGAAGGTAAGATAACAAATATGTAAGGAAATACAGCAGTCAGTGAGATAGAGCATATTACAATACATACAGTAGAATGCCACTTATCTGGAAACCATATATCCAAACTCTCAGTTCTGCAAACAAAGGCTACAATCACCAACCTGTAGGGTATAAGATACAGCAATGGCAACAGAGAAGGCAATTTTGATGACTGACAAAAAAAAATAATGAGATCATCAAACTGAAAGCAGATGAATGTGTTGCCAAACACATGGTATGGTACTGGAATATGTTTGTTGAATGAATGTTTCATTAATTGAATAGTTTGATTTTACAAATAGATTTTGTTTCCAATGAGTTTTGAAATGGTTCTTCTCTACTGTGTAGAAAAAGAAACATTTACAAACTGAGGTTTGCAAATATATACCCCATATCTTCATATAGCCACTTAAATTAATATGATTGACCTATATGGCTGCAAACAGCCTCACGAGATCTTATTTTTAAATTCCATATTCTGTGGAAGTATCAAGTTTACTTAGACCATCTCTGACAAATATTCTTAAAAACTTCCAATAAAAGCTATCGCATAACTTCCATAAATAGTCTATTCTGGTGTTTCACTACCATAACAATTAAGCAGGTTTTTTTTCCCCCCAACATACAAGCCAACTCATATTTGCTGCAAAGCAAGCTGATTTCTTCCCCAGAAGCTATTGGAAATAATTGAACAATCTCCCCTTCATTGCAATCTTTTATGGATGGGAAGATTGCTATGTATTCTCCCCTTAGTCTTCCCATTTGTAAACTACAGAAATCCATTTAGTATAAACTTTCCCCATAGGTCATATTTTATAAAACTTCCTATTACTCATTTTACTCTCCTCTAAGTTCTCTCCATTTTGTCTTTATCTTTCCTGAAGTGTGACACTCAAAACTTAATACAGCTGTGCAGAGAACAGTATTGTTACTGAAAGGCTCCTGTCCTTCAGCTCTTAAGTGCACTGATCCAGTTACTGCTAATCAAGGCCTGCTGACCTCTAATTGGTTCTGGACCTTCATTTAAGGAATTCCTCCAGCATCTGAGCCTCACCATACAACACTTGTCTTACAAATCTGACCAGCTTCTGTCCCAGCAACATGTCTGGCTTTCCTGTTCCCTGACCCTTCCTTTGTCTTGTTTCTGGATTTCTGCCTTTAGATTCTCTCTGCACATTTATTTCCCCCAGCTTTGCTTACTCTTGGACTCTGCCTGTGGATTATTCTTTTGACTTTATCCACTAGGGATGTTGTCTGGCATAATGTGTAGAGCCAGGTGTAGAACGGAAGGATGCAGAGGTAGGAATCAGAAGCCAAAAAAACTCAGGATTCAAAATGCTGAGCCAGGGTCACAAGCTGGAAATCAGAAATCTAGTTACAATGACAATGATCTTCTTAAATTACTTTCCTATGAAGGCAACCAGGAGTGCTTTTCTTTGTAACAGCATTGCATTAACTACCAATACTTATGTGCTATGCTCTCAAATCCTTTTCTGCAGTTTCACAAAATTATACTATTGCATTTACTATTTTTTTTCCCTCTTACACGTGTGACTAACTACTTTACCTTGAATTTTACGTTTATTTTATATCATGTCCTGAATTGTGGGAATCATACTAAATTCTGGTCCTGTCCTCTAAAGTGCTTATAGCCCTCCATAACACTCTTCAACTTGATGCCCTATACAAATTTTAGATGTATACTCTCTTTTCCATCAGATTGTCAGGGATCCTGGTTTTCTCTATTTGACCCCCCCATCAAAATTCAGTTAAAAAAAAAAAATCCATTTTCCCCAATATTAAAATAAAACACCACTGTATCTATCGATTCAGATTTTAGATCCCCCCTCATTACCCTATACCATTCCACTCTGCAGCATCTCTGGCCAGAGTCTCCCAATCCGATTAAGCTCAGAAGAGCTTAATCTCCAACTGTCCACTGGCTCAATGTTTTTGGGGACATCCCACCCTGCTTCCTCACAGTTCATCTCCCTGTGCTCCCTGCATGCTACACAACTCACTTCTCATGGCTGCTCAGGCCTCACAGAGCACCTGCTCCAAAATTGTGGCTCCTGGGACACTCGTCTCTCTCCGTGTTCTGTGGGATATCCTCAGTAGCATTGAACCAGTGGACAGCGGGCAATTAAGCTCAGAAGAGTTTAGTTAGGCTAGGAAACTCCAGCCAGAGATGCCGCAGGGTGGAATGGCATTTGTGCTGAGAGAGCAATGCCATGAAAGGGCTAGCCTGCAGAAAGCTGGTTGAGTCCTGAGTTTTGTATTACTGACTTTTTTCTTTCAACTTTTTTTCACTATGACTGCATTGCCTGCTGTCCCTTCATCTTCATGTACCAGCAGAGTGTTGCATCAAGTGAGAAGAAGCCCAGTCTAAATTATTTAAAGGGGATGACTCTTCAGACCAATCAGTATCCCCAGGACAGGAGAAATCAGAAGCCTGTTTAAGCTGATCTTTTTGTTTGTTTATACTACATTGTTCTGTTGATTTTATTTAGAAGGTTTGACCATCAGGGAGATACAATATACAAAAAGCTCTTCCCTTGCCAATCACAGGACTTACCTGAGACTGAAGGAGTCCAGTAGTGTGTGCTGATTCTGTTCCATCAAGATGGTTGTCTTGATGCACATAAGCCTGTGAAAGAAAAATAAGAGATTCCAGTTAAGACTGAGATAAACAAATGATGGTATAACACCTGGGTGGTGTTAGGCAGGGGTATAGGGGAGGTTGGAGCCCCATTAAAAAAAAAAAAAAAAAAAATCTACTTTAAGCAATTGTTGACTGGTGGCAGTGAGAATTAACACCTCCTGGTTGTTATCATCTTAAAACATCAAGATGTGGCAGAAAGAATCAGGACAACCACTACAGAAAACCAAGCAAGTGATCACAGGATAGGGTTGGGAAGGTACCCAGTGCCCATTCCTGTAACTTCAACTGAGACAGTGGTGTTTTATTTTAATCATGCCAAATGAAGCCCTGACAGTGGCACTTCATTTTAATCATTCAAAAGTGTGGATTTTGGGTTACTTTTTTTTTTTTTTAAATCTAAAATTGGGTTTTGTTTTGCTTGTTGTTTTTTCCTCTCAGAGAAAACCAGGATCCCTGATTATTAATGAAAATATTGGATACAATTGTCCCCAGGCAGACACTTAAAGTTCAAAGTACTTTCCTCAACTGATAATTGGTGGGATAGCTCACATGACTGGAGTACTCTTACGGATGGATACAAACAGTTAAGGAAGAATGGGCAGAGGAGAACAGAAAGAAGAGTTGCACTTTAGGTAAAAGAACCATATGATTGCTCAGAGCTCTAGTATGAAGCTGGCAATCTGCCTATTGAAAATCTTTGGGTTAGGGTCAACAGGGAGAGCAACAAAGGTGATGTCATGGTGGGAGCCTGTTGTAGACCACCAGAACAGGAGGATGTGGTGGATGAGGCTTTCTTCAAACAGCTAACGGAAGTTTTCTAATCACAGCCCTTGGTTGTCATGGAGGACTTCAAATCACCCAGAGATCTTCTGGGAGGGCAATGCAGCAGTGTTCAGGCAATCCAAGAAGATTTTGGAGAGTGTTGAGGACAGCTTTCTGGTGCAAATGCTGGAGTGGCCAAGTAGGGGACATGCTTTTCTTAACCTGCTCCTCACAAACAAGGAAGAATTGGCAGGGAATGTAATAGTGGATGGCATCTTGGGTAACAGTAACCATGAAATGTTTGACTTCAGGATTCTGAGGAAAAGTAGTATGGAGAGCAGCAGAGTAAGGACCCTGGATTTCAGGAAAGCAGACTTCAGCTCACTCAGGGAATTCATGGGCAGCATCCCTGGGCAGCCAGACTGAGGGGAAGAGGAGTTTGGCAGAGCTAGCTGTACTTTAAAGAAACCTTACTGAGAGTGGAAGAACAAGCCATCCTGATGTGCTGTGCAGGAAGACTAGTAAGTATGGCAGAAGAACAGTTTGACTTAGCAGGGATCTCTTAAATAAACTAAAAAGGAATCTTATAAGAAGTGGAAACTTGGACAAATAACTAGGGGAATATAGAAGAGCATTGCTCGGGCAGTCAGGAAGGCCAAAGTGTAATTGGATTTGCAACTAGTAAGGAATGTGAAGGGTAACAAGAAGGATTTCTATAAGTTGTTGGTAGCATAAGGCAGATAAGGGAAATTGTGGCCATGTGTTCTTACTGAAGGGAGAAGGTGACTTTGGGACAGAGAATGCAGAAAAGGCCGACGTGTTCAATGCCTTCTTTACCTCAGTCTTCACAGGCAGGGTCAGCTCCTAGACTCCTTAACTGGGCAGTACAGTTTGGGGGGGGGGGGGGAAAGATGAGCAGCCCAAAGTGATGAAAGAACAGGTTAGGAAGTACTTAGAAAATATGGACATGTACAGGCCCATGGAACTGGATGGGGTGCACCCACAGTGTTCTGAGGGAGTTGCCTGATGTGATTGCAGAGCCATTGGCCATTATCTTTGAAAAATAATGGCAATCAGAAGGGGTCTTGGATGATTGGAAAAGGGCAAGCAGTGTCCATATTTAAGAAGGGGAAAAGGAGGATCCAGGGAACTATAGACCAGTCAACCATACCTCAGTCCATGGAAAAAATCATGGAGCAGAGCCTCAAGGAATTCATTTAAGCACTTGGAGGAGAAAAAATTGATTAGGAACAGTCAGCATGGCTTCATCAGGAGCAAGTCATGCTTAACCAAATTGATTGACTTCTATGATGAGATGACTGGCTCTATGGATGTGGAGAGACCAGTGGTTGTGGTATACCTTGATTTTAGCAAAGCTTTTGATACGTTCTCCCACAGCAGTCTTGTAGGCAAGATAAATGGACTGGAAGGTGGATAGAAAACTGGGGGAGTATTAGATACACCAGAAGGTAGGGCTAGGATTCAGACAGACAAATTGGAGGATTGGGCCAAAAGGAATCTCATGACATTTAACAAGAACAAGGGCAAAGTCCTGTACTTAGGACAGAACAATACCATGCACCAGTACAGATTGGAGGCTTGCTGGCTGGGCAGCAGTTCTGCAGAAAAACAATGTGGGGGTTACATTAGTCAATAAGCTGAATATGGGCCATCAGTGTGCCTTTGATGCCAAGAAGATTAACAGCATCCTGGACTGCATTGGTAGGCGTGTTGCTAGTAGTCCAGGGAAGTGATTATTCGCCTCTATTCAGCACTGGTAAGGACACATCTGGTGTACGGTGTTCAGTTTTGGGCCCTCCACTAAAGAAAGGTAGTGGACAAATTGGAGGGAGTCCAGCAGAGGGCAACAAAACTGGTGAGGGGGTTAGGGGATATGCTTTATGAGAAAAGACTGATGGAACTGGGCTTATTTAGTTTAAAGAAAAGGAGACTGTGAGGGAACTTAACAGCAGGCTTCAACTACCTGAAGTGGGGTTTGAAAAAGAGGATGGAGCTAGACTTTTGTCAGAGGTGGCAGATGACAGAACTAGCAGCAAAGGTCTCAGATTGCAGCAGGGGAAGTTTAGGTTAAATATTGGGAAGAATTCTCTCATTGGGGGTAGTAAAACATTGAAACAGGTTATCCAGAGAGGTGGTAGAAGCTTCATCCTTGGAGGTTTTCAGAACCCATCTAGACAAAATTTTGGCTGGGATGTTGTAGTTGGGCTTTTGAGCAGGAGTTTGGACTAAATGACCTCCTGAAGTCCCTTCCAGTGCTAACTTGATAGGATTCTATGAATTAAACATTAAGAATTGTCCTTTCAGAGGAATTTTTTAATCAGTTTTGCACCTACTGATATTCATTACATCTAGATCATATAGTTCCTTAATATACTTACAGTTCCCACATCATTCTTTGTATGTCAATAAATTTGCTTATGTTAAGGTGTTCACTAAACTCAATTTCTTTACAGAGGCAGCTATTAGATTTTTTTTGTCAAGAAAAGAAGCTGCCAATCATTCTGGCTAAGTTTTAAATAACTTTTAGTTCCTAAATACTTAAAAAGTTGATTATTTACAATTTTTCCCCAGTATCTTCTACTATCCAAGAAGATACCAAATAAATATATAAATAAAGATACACACACACCAGTCAATCTGTTAACACCTGAAGGAGGAGAATTGCTCTCTGGAAGCCGAGCTGGTTATATTAAGAACAAATCAAATGAAATGTATTACTTCCTTTAGCAAAGTTAACTACTTCAGTGGATAAAGGACACATGGTTGTACATGATATGCTTGGGCTCTAATCAGCCTTTTAATATCATATTCTCATATGACTGTACTCACTCTCTCTCAGAAGAACATGTGGAACAAGTAGAATTGCTGTTAGGTGGATATACAATTGTCTGAGTAAGAGCAACTACACAAGAACACATACCTGAATAGCAGGGAGATTCAAGTAGAGTTCTATTCTTGGTGGTTTAACATTTTTATTAATATTTTCTATACAAAACTAGAGAGCCTCCTGACTGAGTTTGCAGTTGACAAATCAAAAACCAAAAAAAACAAACAAACACCCCCCCCCCCCCCAAACCCTCTGAAGTGCTGTGAACAGGATTAAAATACAAACAGATTTTGACAAATTAAAAAAACTGGGAACTAGATGCAAAAGAAAAAAAAAAATCCAACAAAGACACTTAGGGAAGAAAACTAGGGAAGAGTAGCCAAACATACATAAAAAGAGATGATTGGCCTGGCAGAAGCACTGGAGAGAGCAATCTAGGGACTTACGTTGGATCACAGATTCAACATGAATCATGTTATGCAGTCGTCAGAAAATTGATAGCAATTTTGGTTTACGTGAGGAGTGTTGCGTGTAAAACACAGGCTAACAGTACCACTATACTTGGCACTGCTTAGGTTTCCTCAGCTGGAGTACTGTATGGTGTTCTGGGGTCCACATTATAAGAAGTATCAGGATAAATTTGAGAGGATTCAGAGGAGTGACAACAATGACAAAAGTCATCACAAGCTACATGAAGAAAGACTGAGCTAATTTGATACGTTTAATATGGAGTGGAAAATTAAGTCCTAGGATATAATAACAGTTTTCAAATATTTGAAAGGCTGGCATAAATAAAGGGGATACCAACTGTTCTCTTTTCCCTACAAAGGGCAGGACATGAAGCTGTGTATTTAAACTACAGCCAAGATGTGCTAGATTACACGCTAAGGGGGAAAAAAAAAAGCTACTAAGCAAACAAAAAAAATAAAGCATATCAGAACAGAAATTTCATAACGGTAACAATAACACAATGACAATGAAACAACCAGGAAATCTCTTTCACTGGAAGTTTAAGAACAGGTTGGAGAAAACTTTGTCCAGGAGAGCATAGGAATACCATGCCCTACATTCATATAGGGGGCATCTACATGTGCTATTAGCATAGAATAAAAAAAACCTCTGACATACTGCAACACTGAAGCACTCTTGTACTCCATTCAGCTATTCCCAACAGCATTTACAAATATATTGCTTCACACTGAAGAACTCTGCCAAAGGATATATTTATTTACAAGTACTAACCTGTGGAAGAGTTCTCTCTTGCAGCCTAATAAGGCCACACATGTAAACATTGCGACTTTACTCTGGAGATATTTCTGCAGTAAAAGTCTTGTGTAGATGTGCACCCAGAGAGTTAGTAAATGACAGGTTAAGCCTCTCCCAACATTTTGGTTTCATCTTTCATAGTTGGTAGGGTCAGAAGGGACTTGAGCAGATCATCAAATCTGACCCCTTGCCATGGCAGGAAAAAGTACTGGAGTCAAACCACCCCAGCAAGGTGTTAGTCTAGAGGTGTTAGTCTAACCTCCTCTTAAATACCCCAAGGATAGGAGCCAGCACCACTTCACTTGGAAGTTGGTTTCAGGTCCTAGCCACCCTGACAGTGAAGTAGTGCCTCCTGATATCTAGTCTTAATCTACCCTCCGCCAGCTTGTGAAAGTTATTTCTGGTCACTCCTGGTAGTGCTCGGGGGACTAGGGACTCCCCTAATACCTGCTGGTCCCCTTTGACTAGTTTGTAACAGGCCACCAGATCCCCCCTCAGCCTTCTCTTGTGGAGGCTGAACAGGTTTAGGTCCCTTAGCCTCTCCTCATAAGGCCTGCTTTCCTGCCCCCTCAGCATGCAGGTGGCCCTCCTGAACCCTCTCAATGCTGTCCACATCCCTTCTGAAGTGTGGCACCCAGAACTGGACACAGTACTCCAACGGCCTGACTGAAACCACATAGAGAGGGAGGGTCACCTCCTTGGACCTGCTTGACATGCATCTGTGGATGCATGGCAAGGTGTGGTTGGCCTTCCTGACTGCATCCCCACAGTTGGCTCATGATCTTGGAATCATTATTGATGCCAAAATGAACCTTTTCTGCCTCTGCACTGACAAGAACAGAGTTCCCCAGCCTGTAGGTATACTGCTGGTTCTTCCTCCCCGGGTGCAGCAACTTGCACTTGTCAGCGTTGAAACCCATCCTGTTCTCAACATCCCACCCCTGTAAACTGCTGTGATAGGGGGCCTCCTCAGAGCCACTCTCTATGGCCCGCCTTCCTGTCCTTGGGCCAACCGCCCGCCTGCCACAATGTGATCTTAATTGGTTCATTTAGACTTTCTGTAAGCGGGAGGCTGCCCATTTGTGCCCCAATGCCAGGGGGCACTATCTGCAGCTCCTTCCATCCCCATACCGCAGCCCAAGCCTCACAGATGGCATCTTGATCTTTCAAATCACCAGACCCCTCCCTGGACCTTTGTATCATCCCCTTAGGACCCATCTATAGTCCCCACAATCGGGCAGCCTCTTCGCTGTCATCCGGGCTACCTTGTCCCCCCAAAACCCATCTTCCCCTCTCAGGTATGGTCCCTCCTAGACCTAAGGAAACTTGCCCTGCCCCACCTCCAAGCCAGTCAGGACCCCAGGCCTCCAGCTCTGGGCATCCCTCACACAGTGGGCCCCCTGGCCCTTTTGACCCCTCCCTGGGTCCTGGCCCCAGCCTGTGCCAGTCAAGAGTACTCCCATGGTCAGGCAGGTCTCTAGCCCCTGACACTATCTAAATCTCCAGGTTCTCCTCTGTGCCCTCCAAATCTCAGGGTTAACCCACCCAGTGGTGGGGGCAAGGGATTAAGGCACCCCATCTCACCTTCCACTGGGGTGGTAACTGGCCTGGCATTTCCTGGGGGCTCCCATGCCACTAAGAGCCCCACCAGGCCACCCACTCCCAGCAGGGTGCAATTTTCAAGTCATGCCAAGGACCAGGAGCCTCCTGCCATCCCCTTACAGCTTCCTTCCCCCCCCCCCTTACCTCCAGTGTTCTACCAGCAGCTCTCCAACCAGGCAATACTGCTACCTGACTTGCAGCAGCCAAACTGCCTGTTTTTATATGGCTCCCAAAATGGCTGCCCTCATCAAGCACCTGGAGGCTGCCAACTCCAGAGCCTTAAAGTGGCAGGCACACCCAATGTCCTGACACACCTGCCTAGGTCCAATTGTAGCCTATTCCTCCCTTCTAGCATGCCCACGTCCCCCCACATCTTTGTATTGTCAGAAAATTTGAATAGGGTGATTTTTACCCCCTCGTCCAAGTCACTGATGAAGATGTTGAACTAAGCCATGGGGGACTCCACTACCCACATCGCTCCAGGTCAAAAATAACCCATCCACCACCACTCTGGGTGCAGCCCTCCAGCCAGTTAGCGACCCATTTGACTGTGTAGATGTCGATACCACAGTCCCCAAGTTTTTTAATGAGAATGGGGTGAGAGCTGGTGTCAAAGGTCTTCCTAAAGTCCAGAAAGACTACGTCTACTGCTACCCCTGCATCTAAGACTTTTGTGACCTGGTCAGAGAAGGCTACCAGGTTGGTCTGACAGGACTTGCCTCTAATGCACCCATGCTGGTTGCCCCTAAGCATAATTGCCCCTGCTGGCCCCTTGTGGACATGTGCCAGAATAATTCTCTCAGAAAGCTTACTCAGGACTGAGGTAAGACTAACTGGCCTATACTTCCCTGGGTCCTCCTTCCTCCCTTTTCTGAAAATGGGAACCACATTGGCCCTTTTCTAGTCCTCTGGCACCACACCAGAGCATCACGAGTGCTTGTAAATCCATGCCAGGGGTCCCACAATGACCTCTGATAATTCCCTCAGCACTCTTGGGTAAAGGCCATCAGGACCAGCTGATTTAAATATGTTTAGTCCCTCCAAAAGTTCCCTGACTAGATCCTTACTGACCCTAGGCTTGAGTGTGCCTCCCCTGCGGCCTGAGGGGGTCCCAGCAGATGGGCTGATCTGGTCCCTGCTCAGGAAATCAGGGATCAAAGTTAGGCTAAGTATTATATAATTCCCTGGGTCCTCCTTTTTCCATTTTTTTTTTAAGTTGTGTATTTTGTTCACTTGTCACCAGACATCTGGAGACTTCTCCTGTCCTCCACTTGTTCCTGTCAGTAATCACCAGGGAGCCTGGTTTTCTCCAATAAAAAATTCCCCAATTTCCAAATTTAAAAAATTAACCCCAAATCTACATTTTTCCATGATTAAAATGAAACATCACTAATCTATACTATTACATGTACTGCATACTGTCTCCGTTAGTAAGTATGAAGCCTCACTGCTCTATATATAGAAATAGAGATATAAATAGAGGGATATAGAGATATATAAAAGTAGAGCCATATAGAGATAGAGATATATAGCGATAGAGATATATGGACATATATAGAGATAGTGATATATAGATATATATAAAGATATATAGAGATATAAAGAGATAGATGTGATGTTCAAGACAGTCAGTAGACGAATGTCAACAGGAGCGGCAGCAAACTTCAGAGGCAATGAGATGACATCATGCTCAGCTTGGTGAGGCAACATAACATCGGCAGTGACAGCAAGCTGCAGAAGCCAGATGACATTGGTATAGAGCACAAGATAAATCAACTTGCATTCTACAATGGGAGCAGTGAGCTGCAAATGAATGTACCCGCTTCAGCCAGCTTAGTGATCAGGAGCAACTGGAAATACTAAAACTGCAAGAGTAGGAGTGTTCCTTTGGGATCTTGTCTTCACCCGTGGACATGACTGCTTCCAGAATCTCCCATCCAGAAAACCTCTTATTTGCAGAGACTGCACTCTTGAGTAACAACACCGGGAATGTTATGTATGGAAAAGTATTGTAAAGATCTTACAGTAAGAAAGTGTGATATGTTTCGGAATTTTCTGTATGTGGAAATGTTCTGAAGCTCTTGAAGTGCAATAAAATGTGATTTCAATCAAAAATTGGCTCATTGGATTTTCATGCAAGCAAACCTGCACTGGGCAGCTAGTATATGATATCTCTATATCAGTGGTGTTTCATTTTAATCACGGGGGAAAAATTCCAGATTTTTAGGTTAAAAAACAAGCCTAAACTCCGCATTTCCCCCCAGTTAAAATGAAACACCACTAATATATAATATCTACATATTAGTGTTGTTTTGTTTTAATGGGGTGGAAATGTGGATTTGGGGTTACTTTTTTTAAAACCAAAAACTAGGGATTTTTTTTTTTTAGGTCAGAGAAAAGCAGGATCCCTGGTAATTACAAATGACTCAGAAAAAAAAACAAACAAAAAACAACTTTTGCTAATTTTTTAAACACCTTGGGATACATTTCATGAAGCCCTACCATCATGAGCCCATCTTTCTTATTTACATATTCTTTAAACTCTTTTTTTTCCATATTGTATCCTGAATTCCTAAGTCCACTGTTAAAATTCATTTTGAGAAATCTATGCCCACAATTTAGTTTTCTTGTGGAGAATAAAGTAAAGAAAGTGTTTAACGTTTCACTTTTCACTGCTATTTGCTCTCCTTCTCTAGTTTTATCAGACCTATACTTTTTTGTGTTTTTCTTTTATTTAAAAAATAATGTTAAATATCTTTTTGCCTATTTAAAAGAAAATCATTTGGGAAATTACCTTTTCTAATTTTATCCCTACATGCTTGTGTTATTCTCTCTCTAGTTATGTGCCCTTTTTTCTGTACTTGTTATGATTCCTTTTATATTTTCAGAGTATTGAAGATTTTGTGATGCAGGCTGTAATGAGAGTTCCTAGTTTTTATTTGCAACAAAGGTAGCTTATTGTTGTGCATTTAATATAGCCTCTTCAATAAGTGGTAGATCTCTTCTACATCTTTGTATTTTAAATTGTCTTCCACAGAGATCCTAGCTATCAGTTCCTGTGTTTACTGAGATTTGTTGTTGTTGTTGTTGTTTTGTTTTGGGAGTTAATTTCCATATTTTCCTGCCCTCAGCTTCATTTTCTTGGGACAGTGAATTATGTAGATCATGATTGCCTTTACCTTTAGATTCTTAATTGTGACCACTTAAGAGCCTAGACCTCTTTCAAAGTCAAAAGGAATGCTTTAATAGGTTTTAGATGAGGTCCCTATGAAATTTGATTTCCGGAAATTGGAATGGGTTGATTTCCATCCATCTTTTTCCCTGATCTTCTACTGGATCTTCTCATCATCTCTGAATGTCAATGTGCCTGTTTAAGTAGAGAAGAAATGTGTATTATGGTGCTACCAACTTAGTTGAAAACACTGGAGATTGCCAGAGTGACTAGATATAACAGTATATCATAACTTTCTTTAGTTACTTTCCTTTCTTTTTACTTATTTTCTTACGTTATCCTTGTGAGAAAAAAAAAAAGTATATTCATGAGTGATGTCTTACTGGAACAACGGCATGCTTTGGCTAGAATTACACAAGCTTTTTTCCTCAGAAGAATATGTTGTATTTGAAAGCTTGTGTAAGTCTAGCCCCATCAGTTGATCTAATAATAAGATATCACCCAAAACAAACCTTGCAAACTTCCTAGACCATCATGGCTACATCAACACTACCAACTTATCTTTCTGTATGTTATCTAATTTTCAAGTTTTGCATAGTTTGTATATGATGTTCCTTAATGTATCCCCTTGTTCTCCATTATAGCTAATCTTTTCCACTCATTGCCTTGTATGTTCTTATAAATCACCTTTTCCTTTTAGTATGCAGCAAGTTTTCCAATATCAATGAAAATAGGGCTTTTGTGGATTCTGTCATGTCATGAACAGCTAAATAAAATAAGGTGTTTTTTTAGACAACAGAAAAGGGTATGTATAATGTACTAACTTCCCAAATAAGCTTGTGCAGCAAAGTTCTAGAATGTGTTCTATCTCCAGATTTTTTTTAAAGAACGTTCTGAAGGAGTTAGTCAACCATGAGGCAAAATCTCTTGGTGGTAATAATACATTTTCTTAATGTGCATAACTGGTGCAGCTGAGAACAGTTATTTCCAGTTATATTTAATATTAGTTTGTAAAAGTGCTGCAAAATGACTGTCATTAAAACTTCATTTATCTATATTTTCCTTTATATTTTCTCTTGAAATTGAATTTTTAGCTTCTTGTAATATCTTAAGCTTTTGCGAACAAATATCTTTTTCTTTGTTAATGCCATAAGAATACTAGCTACCTAAGGTTTGGGAGAGTCATGTGAACA
This sequence comes from Caiman crocodilus, assembly GCA_030014935.1. NCBI lineage: Eukaryota > Metazoa > Chordata > Crocodylia > Alligatoridae > Caiman > Caiman crocodilus. The sequence continues at coordinate 112,879,614 of JAGPOW010003316.1, read as the reverse complement.
GATATGTACATTAAAGCAAAATGACATGTTGCATATACTGAAGTATCACTTTCTTTAGATGACATTTTGATTTTCTTGAATCAGTAGACCATGAAAGTTCATTTTGACACAGGCTAGCTACAAGATAAAATCTCCTCCAGCCCTGTAATCTTATCTTTTAGTGTTTGGGTTACCAATATGACAGAACTCCCATTCTTATTCCTATTTTAAGCAAGAGAAAGAAAAGTCAATTTTGCAGCAAACCACAGGAGGTACAATGAGAGCCCAGGTATCATATGCTGTTGGACATAGGTGATTTGAATTCTTAGATAGAGAGTGTATGTGCAATGTAGGAAGAAGTCTTTAGAAAAATGACAATGGGGGAAACTGCTTGAGCTAAAGCACATAATCAGAAACAATCTGAACTTTGTGAGATGCAGTGCCAGCAGGGGGAAAAATTCATTTACAGTTCCTTCTCTAAATCAGTTGTACAAAAGAGAGGGAAAGAGAGTACGTGTATGAAGGGTTGTAGGAGAATAGCTGTGTATAGATAAGGGGATACTGTAAAATACTTTGGGTAGAAATCTATTTCTTTTGTGTACATGGTAGTTTTCTAGCCACATAAATGGCATTTATGTCACTTAGGTTTTCTGTCACTTACATGCAAGCAACAATTCTATTTCCTTTTCAGTAGACATATAACTGGGAATGCATATTATACACTGGACATGTATATGCTTGGCCATATATACCCATTGTATCTGCATACCAGTACTAAGTCCCAAATATATAAATAAACAGAAATCCTTAACTATCCAGTATTAGACTTCACATTTTAGCTGGAAAAGCTGCGTGGGTAAGTATTCAGGAAGGAACTCCTAAGCATTAGGCTATAGAAAACTCAGGGAGGAGCCATCACCTCAGTTTCTCCTATTGAAGCTGGGAATGCAGCAGTTAAAGGAGTGAGAAAGATTAAAACCTGAAGGGAGCCATTATGCTGTAGCCCAGTTATGATGTACACAAGTAGGTAAGTCATTCTTGTGTTCTGTTGCTGTTCCAATCACTGAAATTAAGAAAAAAATGTTCTTATTTCTTCTCTGTGCCCCAGAGTCTACATATTTGCTATGGCAACATCATCTATAGATATTTATTTCCCCCAAAGTTCCAGAGACTCAACTTTAAAAGCATTATCATCTGGTAACTTTACACACTCACTCAGACTGCAGATCAGGTGAACATAAGCAAAAGGAGAGTTAACAAAAAAAATAAAATCATCTAGACCTAGAATTGCAAGTGATCACTGTTTCACCACCTGATATCTACCTTAGAATCATTATTATATCTTAAAACTGTAGGTCTAATATGTTTAGAAAATAAGTTTATAAGAATCATATCTGCTGAGGAATCATCAGTCCTTGTGACTGCCATTTCTATTGATTGATCACTGATATTACAGTATTTTGTCCACAATACTCCCTTTCTAGGAGTATCATGACTTTCCATTATATTGTTTTAAAATGACGGATGGTGTACTTCGTAAGTGTTCTCTAAATGCTCTGTGGAATCAAAAATGAGAAGAAAATAGCTAGTAAGAATAAAACTAGCTTAAATTTTATAATAACATAATATTTTTTTGTGAAAATATCTGAATTTCTATATCACTAAATTCTATCAGATGCCAGTACAAGGAGACATATTCTATAATTTTGTCTTCCAGGCTATGATATGGTATAAGCATGATTGCAAATGGGATAAAAACAGTTCCTGGCAGAATAGATCAGATGGTTCAAGAGATTTACTATGGCATCTGAAGTGTTTAATGTTGCAGTAGCAAATCCAAAGCCAGCAGATGCGTTTAATATAGTGTATGAAACACTCATTAGTAGTGGCAATACAGTTGCTGTTGGATTTTTTTGTCTACAACCCAACTGAATATCTAGCTTAATCATTTTAGCTGGAAATGTAGATTGGAAAGGTAGATTGGACACAGAAAACAAACACCTTTTTTGATCTTATAATTTTGTTTTTCCTTCAAGTTAGAACAGTAACATTATACAAGGAAGCTTTCATCAACACTGGACACCTTGCATGTGATCTCTGAATGAACTGAGGAATCTGCTGCATCTATTAAAAATGTAAGTCCAGGAAAAAGAAGAAAAAAAAATCCCTTAAAAAAAACACACAGACTCTCATAAACTAGTAAAATAAAAATTATAAGGGATGCATATGACCACATTTAACTTTAAAGATGTATCTTTAAAGTATCTTGTTAAAGAAAAAGAAAACAGAAAAATATGTTCTCCAGCTACTAAATGATTAAACATCTGCAAGAAATAAATATATACAACTTCTAAGTAGAACAAAGAACCCTAAATCTTTATCATAAATTTTACGAATACTAAATTCAATCCCTTTAGTAAACACAACATCACTCATATGATATTGAAGCAGCTGCCAAAAAGGATCTCTCTGGAGAGGTAGTCTTGCAATTTTCACAGACTGACACAATCTGTCTGTAAGGGTATATACAGACATTCAGGAAGGTTATGGAGAGGTTAAATAGCTTTAAAAATGGCCACCCACTCTGACTTAGTTTGTCAAGGTGCAGACTTTACACCTACAGTGCAGACAGAATTTATGTTTGTCATGCTATTGTCCCCTAAAAAGTGCTCTATAGCTGTGCCCTTACAGAAGTGTATGGCTGCAGAGCACTTTTAAAGGGCCTGATTCCATAACAATCTAAACAATCATTACATAATAGTTCAAGTAAAGGCACTCCAAAGCACAGCACCTTCATTAACTTTTGTCAGTCTGCTCTGGGAATAGGGCTGGGCTGATGCAACCCAGCCATGCTCTCAGGGCTGTCTTCAGAATGGGTGGAGGTGAAGGGAGTTCCATCTGAGGTTTTATTCAGCTGGTGCTAGTGGGTGAGGTGGGTGGACTGGAGAACCTTTGAGCTAGGGGGCTCTAATCCACCCACTCCACCCTCTAGCATTGCGTGAAAAAAAGTGCAGATTGAGCTCCTTCTACTCCCTTCAGCACTTGGGCTAGGAGGGGGAGAAAGGCATTGCAAAGAAAGTCCTTTTTCAAGTATGTGGGGAGCAAAAAGAGAGCCCCTGGAAATGGCGGGCCCCTGAGGGACTCGTCGGGTAACGTGGTGCTTGCAGCCAATGGGAAGGCAGAGATCTTCAATGGGTTCTTTGCCTCGGTCTTCCTGAGGGGGGACCGGGACTTCCCTCCCATTGGAAGCCTATATTCCCCCCTCAGGAATCAATGCTAGGCCGTGGGTGACGGTAGACCTGGTGGAGGGGATTCTGGAAGGGCTAGATGTCTTTAAGTTGGAAGGGCCAGATGACCTACACCAAAGGGTGTTGAGGGAGCTGGCGGGGGTGATTGCTGAGCCCTTGGCTTGGTTATACGAGCTCTCTTGGAGCTCTGGACAACTGCCGGAGGACTGGAAGGTGGCCAATATGGTTCCCATCTTTAAGAAGGGGAGGAAGAAGGACCCGGAGAACTACAGGCCTGTCAGTCTCACCTTGGTTCTGAGGAAGATCTTTGAGAAAATTCTCAAGTCCCACATCTGTGAGTGACCGGCAGGGGACTTTATGCTGAAGGGAAACCAGCACGGGTTTGTTAAGGGCCGGTCCTATCAGACCAACCTAGTTGCCCTCTATGACCAGGTGACCAAATCCATGGATATGGGTGTCCCTGTTGACGTAGTCTTTTTAGACTTCAGGAAGGCATTTGACACGGTCTCTCACCCCATCCTCATTAAAAAGATGGGGAGCTGTGGCATTG
>JAGPOW010003316.1:112850255-112875737 GCA_030014935.1 Caiman crocodilus | reverse complement strand
AAGAGGGTCCAGAGGAGGGCCACTAGATTGATATGCGGGCAGCAGAATAGGCCTTATGAGGAGCATCTGAGGGACCTGAACCTGTTCAGCCTCAGTAAATAGAGGCTAAGGGGGACCTGGTGGCTGCCTATAAACTGCTGAGGGGTGATCAGCAGGAAATAGGGCAGGCTCTTTGTTCCCGGGCACCACCAGGGGTAACTAGGACCAATGGCCACAAGTTACTGGAGAGCAGGTTTAGGTTGGACATTAGGAAACACTACTTCACTGTTAAGGTGGCTAGGATGTGGAACCAGCTTCCTAGGGAAGTTCTTCTTGCTCCTTCCTTGGGCATCTTTAACAGTAGATTAGACAGGTACTTGGCTGGGGTCCTGTGACCCTGGCACTCGTTCCTGCTATTGGTGGGGGGTCAGACTAGATGGCCTGCTCTAGGCCCCTTCTAACCCTAGATACTAGAAGGGAGAGCAGCTGCAGACTGACAGATACTCCAGACTGCAGCTCGATCCCCGACTTCCAGAACTCAACAGCAAATGTATTTTGGGTCCAGGGGATCAGTGTAAGTCATGGCAGTTTCTGAAAAGTGCCATAAGTTATAGTAGGGAGCTGCACTTCTGTCTGTGCCTGTAATGACATTAGATTAGATCCCTAGTTAGGACAATCTAAGTGTGAACTATAAGATTAGTGTTCTAAAAATGGCCAACCAGATCTAAGTTAACTGTATCCTAGAGGTAGTCTTAGGTTGCATCTGGTGAGACCAGTCTAACTGACCTTCTGTATAGTTTCCAGTTCAGCCCTGGGGCAGAGAAAGCTCAGCCTCAGACCCTAGCCCTGTGGCTGCACTTTTCCTAATCTTCCTTCCTGGCACCAGGCTACTTTTACCCCCTGGCTCTTTCTCCCATCCCCAGATGGACAACCTCGAAGACCAGTCAGCCTGCTGCTCCTGCTCTGAGCCTACCAAAATCCCCCCATTCCAGAAGCCACTCCCAGTGCCAGTTTTACTGGTGTTGACCAGTGCTAGGAGCTGAGGAAATAATCAGGGTGGGAAGAGGGTGATCAGGATCAGGGGGTTGGTTCATCACCAGGAGGATGTTTGTTTGTTTGAAGGTAGGAAAGGGTTGGAGGGTTAAAAATAGCCCATGGTACAGGGAATGGGAATGAGCTTCTCCGTCCTACTAATCCCCACCCCCAGCAATCCCACTTCTTTCCTGTTCCCTCCAAGTCCCCCCCACAGCCTCTTACCCTAACATACCTTAGATAGTGACCACTTTAAACCCTACCTAGCCTCCCTGAATGTCTGTACATACCCACAAGGGCAGATAGTAAAGAGTGAAAATGAACCTGATCAGAATTTTTTATAGTAATATAGGACTTAATGGATCATTAAGTGAATAGAACTGCTGAAGAACAGTAGAGATGAGACCATTTCTAGTACTGCAATAACTTTGTATGGAGTTCTAATTTTTTTTTTTTTATCTTAGCCTCAAATCCAACTATGTCTTCCAAGAATGCTTTGCAGACTGAGGAGACCAGTGTCTACATTTTCTTTGCTTTTGATCCTCCCAGTGCAATACCTGGTGGATATCTGGGTTTGCAACTTAAGCATGGTTCTGTGAGGATGTCAGAATTCCCTTAAGTAAGAAGATGAATGGCATACAGAGGATTCTAAAATTTTACAGACCATCTCACCTCCTGTGTTTCCATGGAAGTGAACTGCTTTGTAGTTGTACTAAGTGGTCACATCCACACAAGCATGGATGTTTGCTTTCCCAGGAACACAGCTTGTGCCATTGCTACTTTTACCCCTGAAATGCCTGGGACATGTGTCCTCTGGAGTGTGGCAGGTTACCCTGGGTGGGGTGAGGGAAGCCTTTCCTCAGAGGCTGGCTGGCAGGCAGCTGGAGTGTGGCTCTGGCCTGTTTCAGGTGATGTGCACTATCCCCCCCACCTTTTTTTTTTCACATTGTTTGATCCCAGGATCTCCTAGGGTCAAAGAAATCCCCCATGCTGCTACCTTGCAACATGGAAAACACCTGAATGTACAGTGTGTATAACCACAGACATGTTTGTGGTGTCACATACCACATAGACACACTCATTTGGAGGTGGCCAGTGTGTTGTTTTGCTGTCCTTCCCTGCAGGGGACATAATGGAACTTGACCCCAAAACTCCTTATGGACAATGCAGGCATGTCTACACATTATGCTAATGCTATGTAGTGATGCACTACAGTGATGTAGTGTTTACACATGGCCAGCAGTAATAGTGGCATGCTCTTCCATTATAGCATGTAATTACAGAAAAGTAGCTGCTGAAAATAAGTGTGTGCCATGTGTATGGCAAAGCATGGGCAGTTGCTGCACCATGCTTCCAAAAGGAAGTATTAAAGCACAGTGCAGTAACAACGTCACTGTAGGGCAACGTGCAGATATGCTATGTAAGTAGTTGATAACAATCCTCAAATAAAAAAATGTTTGTATAAACTGAATGGTGGCTTGTGCTTTGGGTCAGATCCTCTTCAAGCACCATTTTTCTATTATTCTATGCAATAGTGGGGGGGAGGGGTGCATAACTGGGATTTCTGTCCTTGTTGGGGGTAGAAGGGAAGCACAAAAGCACCTTTTGCCACAATGGCAGGTGATTGTACCACTGCAATTTGCATGGTAACAGATGGTGCTGCTTTCCAGAACGCATTGTTGGCCCACCTATAGAAGTGTGTTGATTCACCTCTGAGGCTATGATTTTTCATTATCCTTATCTGCACTCCACAGGAGTATTTCTGTGGTCAGTATTTTGCCTGATGACTCAAAGGCTAAGAACAGATGTCTAAATTGCAGCTTCAGCACACTTACCTGTTATAGAGCATGGGCTGCAAAAGCTGAGTGGAGTGACCTCTATGAGATATTTCCCCCACTGTGCTTGCAGGCATGCCCTGGAAAACCTTGTTTCCAGACATATACCTCCAAAGTCCCAACTTTTCCTGTGTACCTTAACATGTCCCAGAAGGTACTTGAGGAAAGCAAAACAGATGCTCCCAAGCTTGAAGGGGATGGGGAAATCTTGGGGTGTGCAGATCAAGGCTCCTCAAGCCCAAGGAGCCATTGCCCTAGGGATGGAGGAGAGCCTAGCCAGTTTCCCAGTGCCTGAGCCCTACTGCCATAAGCAAACATATACGGGCTACAATAAAGCATCCCAATTTGTTACTAACTTTTGCACAACCACAAATTTAAGGATTTGTGGCACAACAGAAGATATGAACATGTGTTTGTTATCACATAAATAATTATATATTTAATGGAGCACAATGTTTACATCCGTTTCCACCCTAAAAATCACAAGTGATGAGAGTCAATTATAGGTTTTCATAGACTCATAGATATTAGGGTCGGAAGGGACCTCAATAGATCATCAAGTCCAACCCCCTGCATAGGCAGGAAAGAATGCTGGGTTTAGATGACCCCAGCTAGATGCCTATCTAACCTCCTCTTGAAGACTCCCAGGGTAGGGGAAAGCACCACCTCCCTTGGGAGCCCATTCCAGACCTTGGTCACTCTAACGGTGAAGAAGTTCTTCCTAATGTCTAGTCTAAATCTGCTGTCTGCTAGCTTGTGGCCATTATTTCTTGTAATCCCCAGGGTTGCCTCGGTGAGTAAAGCCTCACCAAATCCCTTCTGTGCCCCCATGATGAACGTACAGACAGCCACAAGGTTGCCTCTCAACCTTCTCTTGCAGAGGCTGAAGAGGTCCAGGTGCCCTAGTCTCTCCTCATAGGGCTCAGCCTGCAAGCCCTTAACCTTCTCTGGACCCTCTTCAGGTTATCCACATCCCTCTTGAAGTGCAGCACCCAAAACTGCAAGCAGTATTCCCACTGCGGTCTGACCAGTGCCTGACAGAGGGGAAGCATCACCTCTTTAGTTCTGTTTGTCATGCATCTGCTGATGCACGAGAACTCCAAGATCCCTTTCTGCTTCCGTGTCACCAAGCAGATCATTTCCTAGGCAGTAGGTATGCTGGACATTTTTCCTCCCTAGGTGCAGCATTTTGCATTTCTCCTTCTTGAATTGCATTCTGTTGTTTTCCGCCAATATGGCCAACCTGTCCAGGTCTGCTTGCAGCTGTTCTCTATCCTCCAGCGTGTCCACTTCTCCCCACTGTTTTGCATCATCCACAAACCTGTCCTTAAGGCACAGCCACTCATACACTTCATTCCCTCATCCAAGTTGCTGATGAGGGCATTGAAGACTATTGGTCCAAGGACCAAGCCCTGCAGGACCCCACTGCCCACAACCTTCCAGGTCGATACTGATCCATCCACTACAACTCTCTGCGTGCGACCCTCTAGGCAATTCGCCACCCACTGGACTGTGTAGTCATTCAAATTTCAGCTTCTTAACTTGTTCACCAGTATGCTGTGGGATACTGTATTGAAGGCCTTCCTGAAGTCTAAGAAAATGATGTCAACCCCTATTCCTGCACCCAGGTGTTTTGTAAGCTGGTCGTAAAAAGAGAATAGATTAGTCAGGTTACAAACCCAGGCTGGTTTCCCCTTAGCATAATTTTTTCCTGCTGGGCTCTCGAAAATGTGAGCCTTGATAATTTTTTCAAAGACTTTGCCTAGGATGCAGGTGAGACTGACTGGTCTATAGTTGCCTGGGTCCTCCTTCCTCCCCTTCTTGAAAATGGGGAACACATTGGCCCTTTCCTAGTCCTCCAGGACCTGGCCTGAGCGCCATGAGTGTTCAAATATTCCTGCCAGTGGCTGTGCAATGATGTCAGCCAGTGCCTTCAATACCCTTGGATGGGGCTCATCCAGGCCTGCCAACTTAAAACACATCCAGTTCCTCCAAGTGCCTCTGCATCACCTCAAGGTCTACACTTGGCAGTCTGGTGCCCTGCTGCTGCCTCCCTACAATCCCAGTGAGAGATTTGTCTTGCCCTTCGCTTAGGAACACTGAGGCAAAGGACTCATTGAGGAGTTCAGCCTTGTCCCCCCTGTCCATCACTTTTTTGTTATCCTTAACTTGGGATGCCATCCTCAGCTCCATGGTAGCTTTGGCCTGTCTAACTGCCTCCCTACAAGTGCGAGCAGAGGAGGTATACTCTTTAGTAATCTTTCCCTGTTTTGACTTTTTATATGCCCCCCTTTTAGCCTGTAGGCTTCTCTGGATTTCTCTGGTCAGCCAAGGAAGCCTCTTGGCCCCTTTCCCACTGCATCGGGATTGTCTCTCTCTGTGCCCAAAGGATCATTTTCTTAAGGCACAGCCACCCTTCCTGGGCTCCCATCTCTTCAGAACTCCTACTCTGCAGCGTGTCCTTGACTAATAGTCTGAGTCCATTGAAACCAGCTTTCCTAAAGTCTAGCACTTTCACCCTACTAGTTACCTTACCCTCTCGACATCTTATAATGAATCTATTATTTGGTGATGACTGTCCCCCAGGTGACCACCGATCTATAGGTCTTCTACCATGTCATCCCCCATTGCTAATATCAGGTCCAGTAAGGCATCCCTCCCTAGTGGGACCCTGCATCTCCTGTGTCAGATGGAGGTCCTGTACACAGGATAGGAACCTGCATGAATGGTGGAACTTTGGTGTCTGCGTCCCCCAGCAAATGTCTGGGTAGTTTAGGTCCCCCATGACTACCACCTGCCTAGTTTTTATGGTGTCCGAGAGCTGCCTCAGGAGCCCCAAATCTAGTTCTTCCCCTTGGTGTGGGGGTCTCTAGCAGACCCCTACCGCCAAATCCCTTTCTGCTTGACATCCATGTCACCTGACCCACAATCCTTCTACTTTCTCATCCTCTGATTCTATTTTGATAAGGGTTGATGTATATCTCTCATTGACATAGAGTGCAACCCCTTCCCCTTTCTTCCCCACTCTATCCTTTCTGTTCAGCTTATAACCCTCAATGTGTACCACCCAGTTGTGAGAAGAATCCCACCAGGTTTCTGTTAGTCCTACTAAGTCATAGGTGTTTTCTGCAAGCAGGAGTTCTAGTTCATCCTGCTTGCTTCCCATGCTCCTAGCATGAGTGTATAGGATACTTGAGCCCTGGGACTGGCGCCTTTGTTGCCCCTGGATCTGATGCGCAAAGGGCCCCTTATTGCTTACCTGCTTATTGAAGTCATTAAAGAACGAAACAAGGAAGAGTGGAAGCCATTTCTCATTTTATGATGCAAGGGTTAGGGGATGAAAGGCCTTAAGGAAAAATGATTAGAGAATTTAGAACTTGGTATCTGGAAAACAAATTTAGTGGAATTATTACTCGGTGCTCTTACATAAGATAAGGTAAACATTGATTAAATAGTTGTAGATGTTTTAAACTTTGTCTTCCATTTAAAAGTATTAGGCTTTACATCCTTTCCTAGTATAAATGTACTTTTAATGGATCTATAAAATGCCAAGTCCATTTAAAATAAGCAATCCAAACAGAAAACAGAAGAAACCCAAAACAGAATAAGAAGTTGCTTAATTTTATTAAATGCATGCATGTCTTATTTGTAAAACATGTCTTTAACTCCTGCCCCCTCCTCCATATCCTCAAAGAAATGTTAATATTATACTTAGAAAAATTAGATAATTTGTACATTTTGTATAGCCTTAATTGATCTTCCCCCCCCCTTGCAATTATGTTTTGTCTGAATTTCACAGGCCATTTTCCCCTTAGTGTTATTGTGTCTGTAAAATTTCATTTTTGTATCCCTACTCAGATGATTTAAAAAAAAAAAATGCTTTGCTTTATTTGAGTATAAATCAGGTTAAAACTCTGAAAAACACATACATAACTTTGTTTATTCATCAAGTATGTTAGGCAGGCTTTAATTTTAAAGCAGTCAGAAAAAGGGAGTATCCATTGGTGATTTCATTACATATACCCAGAGATTTCCTAATTATTATTTTTTTTATTTTTGAAAATTTTGTCAAAGGAAACCATATGACAAATTAGAATTCTAGGGAGCTGTAATAAGAAACTCATCTGGAGACTATGAACGGCTCTCCATTTGTTTATCTGAAATATATACCTCAAATTATGATGATTTTTAAATTATTCATATAATCATTTTGTTGCAAGAGGATATTTTACTGTCTAGCAATTTAGAATAGAATACCTTGTACAATAAAGAATCATTAAATGGAACATGCAAATATTTTCCATATTATTCTGAAGTAATTAACAATACATTTTTATATTTTACTCCCTTTGTTCTAAATATAAAACAAAAAAAAGAATAGATCCACTTTAAACAGATTATTTTAAACATTTATTATTCGGATATTAGACCCTGGAGGATCATCCAGGACACAAAGAAAAATAATTTATTTCATGAAAATTATAGAAGATTCCACAGGTATTTTGAAGCATTTTATAATTTGAGGCATTTTCTATTTATCTGCAATTAATTCTATAACTCAAAATGTCAGCACTCTGTTGTACTCTGGCTTATACTATGGACTTCACAGAATATTTAGAGTAACTTTTACAGAATATTTTTTATAGGGTAATCAGAAATGAATGAAAGGATTTAGGGAAAGTTTGTTGATATTTACTTGGATATTTGTTTTTAATGCTTTTGGTCATTTTGAAAATCCATCTATTGGAATCTATTGGATTTTCTAGGTCAAGATATACCAATGACCTTTGGACCAGTAAGTACTGTAAAATTAGGTTTCCTAGCACTGCCTGCATAATTTTGCTCTGCTCACCATTGATATAAAATCAGTCCACATATTTCTCTGTGCTACTGTGGCTATACTGTTTAAGATACTCAAAGCTAACCGATTTAGAGACAGCTTGGGTATATCTACATAGCAGTACACTGTGCAATATAGACATACATGTTTTATGTTAGAAATATTGTGAACATCAGTTTTGCAATGGAAAATTATTTAATGAATGGTGGGTGATGGGAGAGGGCTGGGCCCTTAGGTAACCCTCTGCCTGAGTTTTAACTTAGAGCTTGATTTTAACTCTGCAGAGTAGACTAACAATACCCTAGCTGAGGCTGGGTAAAACATATAAAAATAACCCTTGTCCCAAGTGGCATAGCTTTAAAAGGCTTTGAAGGCAATTAGCATAGTTTAACACCCTTGAATGCTCCCATTTTAAGCACCTTTAAAATAGTTTTTAACTAACCTGTAACACCACCATTAGATGCGTTTAAAATCTAGGTCTCAAAGAAGACAGAAACATACATTGGACTATCTCCCTCATTAGGTAAGAGTATCGTCAAACTGGGAAAATAACTAGATTTGGAAGAGTGCTCTCCACCTAGCAGTTTCCATTGATATCAGTGGGTTAGGAGAGTGCCGAGTGCTTTGGAAAAATCAGGCCAGAAACATGTAATTCTGTGTATTGCATGAAGCTTTTTTACTTGAAGGAAGGAATAAAAGAAGCCATCATGAGAGACCCACATTAAATTTAAGAAATGTGTGTTTGGGAGATGTATGTAGCCACAAAAATAGCAGTTGGGACCTAATTTCTAGGACTTTAAAGTATGTATCTATTTGAATGAACATGTCAAACATCCCATTACAGATAAACTATAATTTTAACAGCTCATTTCTCCAGATGATTATGCAGCAGATAGTAATTCTTTTTTTTTTTTTTTTACTTGAATTATGATATGAAATTAGGAAAAATTGGGCATGAACACTAATTACTCACATTTATCACCAGAGATCCTGGTTTTCACTGATAAAAAATTACCCAATTTTCACTTGGAAAAAAAAAAATTGTAACCCTAAATCCAAATTTTTCCATGATTAAAATGAAAGGCCCATCTCGTATATATGAATAGGAGAGAGTTTCATTTATATTTATACACACGTGTGTGTATATAAAAATAAAGCCAACCTAATGTAATATCTATATATTAGTGGTGTTTCCTTTAAATGGTGGAAGAATGTGGATTTGGGTTTTGTTTTAACTGAAAATTGGGTTTTTTTTTTTAATCAGAGAAGACCAGAAAAGTTCCCCTTTCCATTTCCTCTTTCTGGCCAACTATCTGTGAGGAAGAATACTGGGCATGTTTACACATGCTCTGTGGTGGGGTGGGCACTTTAATTAGAGCTGCTCTTGGGAGCTGCTATAATTAAAGCACCTGCAGCATCTCATGTATCCAGAGTCCTGCACTTCAAAATGGTGGTGGGAGCAGTTTGACTAAAGATTGTCATTTTAACTAAAGCTTCCGAGAGCCACTCTTATTAAAGTATCCCCTACCATGACCCCAGAGCACATCTAAAAATGCCCACTGTTTCCATATTTCTTGGTCCTTATAAAAATAAATTTTACACCTGAACTAGGCAGAACTGTAGGCATTAATGAAAAGAAGGTAGTAATGCAAGAGAAATCACTTTATTAGTAGTCATAGAAAAATAATTAAGACATGTATGAGAAATGTAGACATCAACCAGTCCTCAAAAACAGGGAGAAAATAAAAATTACCTACATAGCTGGAATCCTTGTTTTCAGCTTTTAGAGAGATGCAGGGCTGCTCCACTAATAAAGATAGCAGTATGCTTTTAAGTTTCCTACTGAATAGATTTGGGAGACATTCATAAGATATTGAACATAATTTTATATTGGCATCTAGACTGCACCAATTAACAAACTTTCATTCCATTTTGTAAAATGGATGAGAATTAATTAAAAGCCACTGTTTCTCCTCACTCACACAGTGCTTCTGAATTATGAAACATACAATCACTTGGATGTACTATTCCTGATTTTAATAGAACTTGCATATGCACAAATAAAGTCTGAATTTTACTTGGAACAACAGGCATTACCCCTGTCATCAGCAATGCCAAGTATGAAGTTTGAATATAAACCAGACTTAAAAAGTATGATAATATTTTTTAAAGGAAAAGAAAATGAATTAAGCCTCTAAATATTTTCTCCAATTACATTGTATTTAAGATGTTGATTCTCAGTTTTGAAAACAAAATTAAATTATGTTCTTTAGAACCAAGTGCACCTTATACTGGTGGCTTTTAGGTAACCAGCTCTTGCATGGTCTGCAGAAAAGTTGTTTTCAAATTAGTAATGTAATGAAAAGAACTTTGGTTTCAAAACTTTACATTAGTGAAACATCCAGTGTTCTGTAGAAGAAAATAAGATATGGATCTTAGAAACTAAGATCCAAAGCTCTAAGTAGTTATTATGCCTGGGTAACATTCATGATTATATACAATGTGTTCCTAATATGCTATTCGTCCTTACTCAATTATGCACCTGTAATACAACAGTTCTCATGTGTTTTTCACGAAATGGTCAATGTTTCAGTCATCTTTGCAGATTTAACCTCTGGAAATAAGGAAACTGATCCAGCACCGTGTGACTAACCAGGTGTTTACAAGCAAGTTCTTCATGGATCATGGCTTGATAACTCTTACTGTAAAAATATAAAATTAATAACAGTTTAAGATGTTTGTATTTCATAGCATTTCTCTATCAAAAAGAAAAAAAAGAAAGAAAAGAAAAACTCTGTCTCATCCTTGAACTAAAATTAACTAAAAAAATATTTAACTCTAATTTTCAAAACCAAAACAGAAAAACAATTTAAGTCAGTTACAGTAGTAGCATAGTCATGTATATTTTTGTATCCAGTCTAAAAGCAGGAACTTTTTAAATGAAATTATCCATCTACATACAAGAGATTTTTTTTTCTGTCTTTAATATTTGTTCTGAATGATAGAGTACAGCAGCAGAAATAATTTTTCTGTATAAATTTACTGCAGACCAAAAACACAGACTTAGCATACACAATAATTTTATTGGCTATTATAACTTACCTGCTCCCTCTGCTGACTTCGGTCTTCAATAGATGATAATAGCCTGTTCCTTCTTTGAGCAATCTTATCTTTTAATACAAGGGTGTCAAATGTACTTTGCCCTCCCAGGCTGGATCTGGATATGGTAGCAAGGCAAGTAGGTGGTAAGCAACAAGGCAAACCATATGGAGGTGCATGCTCAAGAATTAAGTGGTAGGTCAAGGTTTCCAACTGTATACATTTATGAGCATTTCATAGAAAACAACCCCCAAAATGGAGGTCTACTAAAGTCTGTAAACATATCCGAAAAAGTATCTTTCTGTAATGACCTCATGTAATGTTTGTTGTGACCCAAGGAAAAACAACTTGCTTTCAAAATCTTGTCTAAATATATCCCAGCTACAACATTGTTTCAGTAAAAGATACTACCATTTATAGAAAGGTTCATGTTCCAGGTGCAACCATGATAAGCCCTGGTGACTGTACAACCCTTGCCCTACTTCAGCTCTAGGATGTCCTCTGCTTCTCACTCATCTGCAGGGATCCTGGTTTACTCTGGATTAAAAGAAATCCCCAATTTTTAGTTAAAAAAAAGTAACCTTGAAGTCACATTTCACTGTGATTTAAATGAACCAGTAATGTATAGGGATACATTTAGTGGTGTCTCATTTACAGCATGGAAAAGTGTAAATTTGAGGTTATTTTTTTTTAGCTGAAAATTGGGGATTTAAAAAAAAAAAAAAAAGAGAGAAAACCAGGATCCCTGCCCGCCTGTTATGCCTTGATGTATTTATTTGATTAAAAGGGAGGCTGCCTAAAGGTCCTAGTGAGCCCCAGTTTTTCTTGACACCAGCAGGTCACTTCCAGATCCTGCTGGTCTCTGTTCTGCCCTTCTAGGTCTAAGTGGGTCCTCCTGACTTGTCCACAGTCTTAGGGGTTATTACATAACTCTAACCACTGCTTACAGCATACCCATGCCTTGCAAATATTACTGTGAAATTGATCCCTTGTCAGGGCCTTGGTCTTCTCAGCCTCCCCCTCTAGTTCCAGTCCCCTGTGGCAGTTGGAGCTTCTGGGTTCCATCCCCTCTCTTTCCTACTTGGATCCTGGGTCAGCTACATCTGGTGTCAGTTCTTCTTGGACACACTTGGACCTATCCTTGCCCCGCTGCAAGCAATGAACTTCCTTTGGCTCTCTCTATCCAGGTCAACTACCCTCGCCCTCTTGGCTGACACCTGTACTTGGACCAAAGCCTACTCTGTGTCCTCGACCCATAGCCCCTGGTGGGATCAATACCTGCTTGTGCACCAAATAAGTGCACTAGATATAACACCCTGACTTAGTTAGCTAACATTGCATCTCCTGTAACCTAATTGCGTTCCCCTCCTCACTCCCATCCTTGTATTGTTAGTCCCTTGCTCGGCACTATGTATTTCCCTACCAGCTTTGTCAGCTTTTTTTTTTTTTTAATTCACAATCCTTTTTTTGAATCCACAATTCACTGGATATAACAAACTAAACCCATACTGAGTCCAAACATCAATAGTAGTTTAATGCCAGAGCAGCCATAACTCCCTTTGCTCTCGGTTAAATTTTCCCTGATAGCAATCTTTCACTACCTTACTTGCATTCTTAGAGGAGTCCAGGTATCAGTAGAGCCCCTTACTGCAGTCCATGGCCATAAACGCCTCACTCCACAATATGCTGAGCATACCTTACCTGGCTCAGGCCCTAAGTTTATATGGTGCCTAATCCCTGACCCATCTGGTCAGGTGGTGTTCCAGCTGAGTAGGGCTTTCTCATTATGTCTTAAAGGTTGGTTGCTATGGTAGCTAAAAATACTGCTCTAGCACTCTCCCTGCTATGTGAGCTAGGCTCTGCCCTACTGGTTTACTTATTCCATTACATGTCTATTCTCTTGCAGCCAACCCCTCCCAGGAAGCAATCACATGAGTGGTTGCAGGTCTACCCCTTCCCTCTAATGGCCAGCTACCTGGGTAGACAGAAGTGGTTCTTTGCTATTTTGCTTCCTGTGGCTAGCCCAGGTTCACTTGTCTAGGTCCTATGCTGCTTTTTCTTTCAGGAAAGTAACAGGAGCTGGAGGTTCCCTGTTGCACCCTTAAAAATCCTTTTCTATAACAGACTTGGAAGTTCCATCCTTGTCTGAAGCTCATTGAAATGAGAATTTAGGCAATCCTTGATACACAACTAAAACACAGCAGTGTTACCTGTTGTCTCACTGAAAGGGCAGTGCTCTGCTTAGAGAGTTCCTTCAGGGCTTTATAGTTTGTAGCTGCCTCCCCATCAGCCATGTGATACTGCTGCCTAAAGTCATGTGCCTGTAACACTGGTGAATCACAGATAGGCAAACTTCTCTTTGTTCCTAGATTTATGATGCTATTCCCTTTTTTTAAGTGATGATTTTCATAAATGCAGTAGGGTTAAATGAATGTAATTGTTCTAATTAGTATTTCACTTAGTTGTTATCTGTTTCTTTCCCAGAGGAAAGAACTGAAGGTTAGTTTTTGCTAAAATCTTGCCTAGCATCTCTCCTAACTATAAAGTTGGTACAGTAATAATAATAAAATTACCAAACAAATCTCTACTTTTGTATACAACATTTTGTTCTTGTACTCCATTAAAAAGGAGAAATGATTGCTAATTCATGTGGAGTGAAAAAACAATGAAAATAATTAAGTCAATGGATTCCCTCAGCTGCCTGAAAAGAAGCATTCCTGCTGCTGCTGGGTAGCTGGTTTTGGAGCAGGGGAACTTCTGTTCTTTGGGGAGAGTAAGGGGGATAGCTTTCCTACTTAAGAAATTAACCTGAACATTGGGGAGCTTATTTATGGCAAAAAAAGGTGCATGTATATGTGAAAAAATATGGCATTTGTCAAATATCTAGCTTTAGGTCAATGACCTTGAAGAAAAATAAGCTAAATCATGCTGCTCATTCCATGAAAAGCTATGATTTCTGACCTGACTGTTGCTCTACTTGCCACTGCTTTATAAGTGAATGCCTACCTCCATCTTGCTGCAGAAATGCTTCCCACCCTGCTTGTCCTGCTAACTGAAGCCACCTACAACCAAATTGCTACTCATATCCAGATGCTGTAAGCCAGATAAGATCAGTTTGTGGGCAAGATCCAGCTAGCTGCCTGTAGGTTGCCTGACCCTATTCTAGCTAAAGGGTTTACTGGAATAGTGTGCTGAATTAAATATTAAGACTAAGAATAATTGGCAGAATTTGTTTTTTTATATTTCAATGTCCCAAATAAATCTGAATATATTGTAAACTATTTGCAAACAATTCGAGAGACAGAGAAAGAGAGATGTCACAACCCAAATCAAGTGAGTGTCCCTGACACAATAGACCACCCCTCTGTATAATTGGCATTGCTCTGAATTTGGTATATTCCACCTCATTAAGTATTCCTACTTGGAAAATTTCCATTGGCTACTCTAACCATATAAAAGTCTGCTCAACTTCCACCCAAGTTGGAGAACTCTGATCATGCTGTGGGAAACACCTCAGAGACCTCTGAGCATGTGGCAGAGTAGACTTGGTGGATTGATTGCCCACCAAAAGCCTCCCTGTCATTGAGATCCCTGATGTACCCCTCCCTGCTGGCTCGATGCGCCCAAGAACTCGTCAACTCGTTGCTTTACTAGGTAACCTGTAACCAAGTAAGCAACCTCCTCACCCATGAAGTTGCCACTAGTGGCATGAGTAAAAGTTATTTTTGCAACCAATATGCTGTGTCCCACCTCTCCATCCACCAGCCCACCTGACGTCTGCTTAATTAACCAGTGCTTTCCTCGGTCGGCTCTGACCGGTCAGCTGACTGAGACAAGAGAATGTTTTTTCAGTTATATTTTTTTCTGCAAATTGCTATTGAGCTACATTCATAATGTTCCTTATACACTACCTCTGCTGTTGCTTATTTGCTCAACATCAGGCATATCTACATGTCATGTAATGGCATGCTACAACAATGTAGTGATCACCTGGGTCTACACATGATTGCCAGCTATGTCCCCATAGCAGCACACTCCCCCAGTATAGTGTGTCACTGCAGCAATGTAGCGATGAATCTAACTGTACAAGGCGCACACAGTGCAGTAATTACCCCAAAAAAAGGAAGTGCTAGAGAATGGTGCCATAGCAATGTCACCAAAGGGCAATGTGTAGACATTCTCATATATAAGAAAATCCAGCAGCTAGTTACAAACTTATGAAACCAGAATGATAGCTCTGAAATTAAGGCTATAGATTAAGAAACAAATGATAATCTGCTTTACAGCTGATCATAACATTTTCCTTAAATTACAATTAAAAAAAATATTACTTCTATGAAATTAAGGAAAATATACATATATTTTTTAACCAAAATCAACATGATTTATTATGTTATAATATTCACATTGTCTACTGATATGTCACAAATAAGATCAAATAATACAGCTAATAGAAAATGAATTTTGAAGCAAAATTTCCAAGTAATGTAGGCTTGAGAATTTTTTAAAAATATATTTGTTTTTCTTTTTCAGTTTGGAATGAAGAAACATTTTGATACATTGAAATTACCTATGATATGGGGAGGAGGGATTCTTATAATCAGAGTCTCATTGTAGAGTCCTGGGAATCAGGAAGCATGGTTTCTCTTTTTGGTTCTGATACACTATTCATCTTAAGCAACTTAACTTTGCCTGTATCAAAGCTAAGTTAGAATCTTTGTCATGTACTTGGGCCCCTCTTTCACAAAAAGTTTCTATGACATCTTCCTTTTCCTTTCCCACATATGGCTCTATTAAATTTATTTAATCCCAAAATTATGTATCCTGACTCCAAGGAGAAGACTGGAGAAAGAAGGGGGGACAAGTTCAGCACTGTTGCCCTCACCCCCCACCCCAGCTCTGTCCCTTCTGTTATAGCAGTGCTCCAGTCCCTACCATCCCTCTGCCTCCAAGGAATGGGATGGGGGGCAAACCAGCTTGCCTGGCCTTCCCCTCGTCCAGCCACTCAGTCCCCACTGTCATAGCAGCACTCCACCATCTATCCTATCCATCTAGAGCACTCTGATTGGCTGCTGAGACATCAAATCAGAGTGCAAATAAAGCATTACAGACAGACAGACAGACAGACAAATTAACTCACAAAAAGCATGCAAACAGAAAGGCATAGGAAGCCTGGTTAGGGGCCAGGTCAGAAACCTGAAAATTAGTGCTATTAGGCATCAGTGGACATTAAGCCAAGATCAGAAGTCATGAGCTAAAGTAAAGAATCAATATATAGCACCGAAGGTGCTGAAGGTCAGTTAAACATAAGAATCAGGTCCAGGGAAGAGAAAGGAAGGCACATAGCTAATACAAGAACAAGGATAGGAGCTAAAAAACAAATTTTGTACACAAGCAGAAAACCAGAGGGATTTGCAGCCTTTTAGAGCATTAATGAATAAAAGTTCCCCTGAGAGGACTGGATGTATATTCTGAGCTCAGCTACCTGCAGCCAGTAAATAAATGATGCACAGCTGGACCCAATCAGGAGTCAGAAGCTCCTGGCAGGTCTTAAGTTCAATACTTGCCCCTAACCCTAACATTTTTTTCTCCTTTTGTTAGCTTTTCACCTGAGCCTGGCACCAGCTGTAGTACATGGTGACAGGACAATGAGATGAAATGGCCCATTAAGTTCTATCCAGCCTGAGAGAGATGTGTTACAAAGAAGAACCTCACCAGACCAGGGTGATGATATTCAGTACTGGGAAAGTGACCCAAAGTAGAGAGAAACAGCTGTCACAGTTCACCTATGAGCTTTGAGCATCCATCTGTGACTGTCCAGCTGAGTTGCACCATAAGAAAGAACTGTATTATCTCTCCTTTTTTCCTTTTCCTATTTTCAACCTGTAGTTTTGTCAAAAGAAGGAAAAATATCCAGCACACACAATGAGCAATGCAAAAGTAAAAAAAAAAAAAGCTTTTCTTTCATGTTAAGTAGGAGGACTACTTAATTTTGTAAGAAATTTAAATTGTCATTCTCACTCTGAAAATAAATAAATAAATAAGTATATTAGTGGCATTTCATTTTAATCACAGAATAATATGGATTCTGGGTTACTTTTTTAAAACCAAAAACTGGGGATTTTTTTTTTAAATCAGAGGAAACCAGGGTCCCTGTTACTTAATCATTATAAAGAAGTTGCCATGTGTTTTCTAGTTTGCTGTCCTACTCAGTAGGTTGAAGTCTCTGCATGTGAAATAGTGAGTGTTGTTTAACTGCTGTTCAGTGACAGGGTCATTTTGGCAGGTTTTTTTTTTTTTTTCTGTCTAAACTCTTTTATTCTATGGAAATTAAGCAATCAGTAGATTAAGAGTCATTTCAATTTTAAACAAGGGTGGCTGTTTCTACATGTGCTATCACGGGGCTCCACTAAACTGTGGAGCTTATTGTTCCACAGTTTATTGCTCCCATGAAGCTCCTGGATGCACATTTGCACATGCAACTGACTGCTCTGACTTGGCTCAATGCACTTTGGAGGGGCTGGCTGAGGCATGAGGGTGCTTCAGACCAGGGCTTGCCAGCAGGCAGCCCCTGCACTGAAGCAGCCTCGTGCCCCAGCCAACTGGTCAGCATCTAGACATGAGCCTTAGTGCATGAAAAAACTTGGCAGAAAGGTCACTTTACAGGTACCTTGGCAGAAAGGTTTTATTTACAGGTACAACCCAGCAGCAGTGTTTATTAGTTTGGTGTGCTCTAATAGGGGCTCATGTGTAGATGCTGAGAGTTATTGTGCAGTTAATTAGATAACTGTGCAGTAAACATCTCGTACAGATGCACCCAGTAAAGTTAAAAAAATACTCGAGTAACTCACAGTAATAGATGTAACAATATAAAAGCTGGCAGAAGTCTTGATATAGCTGTAAGCTTTAAAGTTTTATTGATGGGCTTTTTACTGTAAATTAGAATTTAGTTCTTGCAATAGCTGGCAGTATAAATCTATTTTTGCATATGACTCCTCATTTTTTAAACTTTAAAATAATAATAAAAAATCTCCTTTATTGATTTTTCCATGAATTTTCTAATCATCTCGCTCCTGTGAAAAATCTGAACTGTCCAATTTAGAGTGGCGAATTTTAGATGCATTGTGTTGTATAATTTGATCATTGACAAGTCTACCATTTATTACTTCTGGTGGCATTGTTTAAAATTTGTTTAGCTTCTTATTGACACAGTATGGTTTTATGAGTCACAAAAAATTGATCAAATAACATGCAAAAGATGTCATTCTAACACTTCTAACTTACTTATGTTTCCTTTCTAGATTTAAAGGAAAAGGAGCTTTAAATATGTAGCCAAGATGGGAGGAAGACAGGAAAAGAATATCTGATAATAAAGTGATAGCTGATATTTTGCATTTTCTCATATATGATCCTTACCCCATTTCAATACCAATTATATAATGTGTTGTCACTTTGTGGCATAGTTACATTTCTAATGTGGATTTAGTTGAAACAGTTAACATAATTTCACTTGTAATCTGAGTCAAATACAATACAAGCTTTTCAGGGTAAATAGTGTGATAGCATAACTGTGCCAAGCATCTTTTAGTGCATTTTCATTATGACCAGTCAAGCATTGTTTTCAAACATAAAAAAATTCAGATCTGTGCCTCAGGATATATTAATAAAATGAATGGGATATAGTTTGGTGGAATCAATTTAAAAGTTGCTTGCAAAATTCAGACATAAAATTTTGTACATACATTCTCTTAAAAAAAATATTCTAATAATTCAGAAAAAGACAGCATCTATTTATCCAAATGAGAATTTTGGATTTTTAGCATCCTGTCAACATTATTGTCTGTGAACAAACTCAGATACTTGAAAAAAATCTTATATGCTAGAAAGAGGTCTCAGAAGAGTTACATTGGCTAGGAGTATCATATGTTTCTTTTTCTATATGACAATTGATAAATTCCTAACGTTAGTACTAGAATAATAATTAATCTAATTTTAATATTATTCCTTCATGACATAACTGATATATAACATTAGAAAGCTATAGCTGTATTATAGTACAAAACTAAACTACCAATATTTCTTTTCTTTTTTTTTAGGTATACAAGGATAATTCAAACTTTTAACTTTTCATTTTTGAAGAAAAATAACTAAGAAAGTAGTCTCTACCAGCCTCCAGGGACATGTGATGTCAGCTAATATTCTGAATGCTTTTCAATTAAAGTTCTGACTCAGGTTTCTAGTGTGGCTAAAGAAGACTTAAGGGTCATGGACACAGGTAAGATCTCTATGCTTATACTGCAGAAATTGTTTTCAGCCTTTTGCACAGTAAACTACAATGTACTGCTGATCTGTCTGTATGATACATCAGTAGATGTACCATAAGTGCTTATCATTCTTCTGTGGCTGAATTCAGATGACATGCAGGGCTTAACTTGGCTCAGCCGGAAACTCTTCAGTAAGCTAAAACACAAAAAGGTTAGCTTACAAATGGAAACTTGGGCAAATGACTACAGAGGAGTATAATACTCATGTGTATTGCTCATGTGTATTGCTCAGGGATGCAGGGATGAAACCAGGAAGGCCAAAGTGCAATTGGAGTTGCAGCTAGCAAACAATGCTAGCTGCAACATAAAGGACATGAAGAGTAACAAGAAGGGTTTCTACAAAGATATGAGCAACAAAAGGAAGATCAGGATAAGTGTGCCCTTTACTAAATCAGAAAGGCAACCTAGTAAGACATGATTCAGATAAGGTTGAAGTACTCAATGATTTTTCACCATAGTCTTCACAGGCAAGATCACCCACCAGGCTACTGCACTTGATAGAAGAGTTTGGGGAGGAGGTGAAAAGCTGATAGTGGGGAAAGAACAGTATAGGGACTATTTAGATAAGTTGAACTGTGATAGGGTGCCTCAGGGCTGCCCCCAATATAGCCCCCACATCTGTCTCTGGGCCACCGCCTGCCACCTTTCCTGCCACATCTTTGATGGTAATTGGTTAATTAGCGGGAGGCTGCCCTTCTACTGCCCCCTCCACTAAGGGACGCTGTCTGCAGCTCCTTCCTCCCCAATACCACAGCCCAAGCCTCGCGGATATCAGCTTGGTCTTTCCTATCTTGGTCCCTTTCCATTCTCTCGGGGCCCTCTCAAGTGCTGCCCCCCTTCTGGGGTTCACTGTGTCCAACTTGAACTCCTTACATCTCCTGCCCCCTCTGGGGCTTGCTGTGCCCCCACCGGGCTTCCTAGTCTTCACCCTACTCGGGCTCCTCAATCCCGCAGCCCTGTCTTGGGGCTCACCTCTCAATATTTGATGCCCCTCCTTTGGGTGCTTGTCACGCCCCCTCTGGGGCTTCTCAATGTTGCCCCCTTCCTGGGGCTGACCATGCCCAACTTGGGCTTCTCACCATTGCCCCCTTCCTGGGGCTGTGCGCGCCCAACCTGGACTCCTTAATATATGTGGTCCCCTTTCAGGGACTCCCAATGCCTGAACTTGGGCTTCTCCTTAAAATGGCCCCCTTTCTGGGGCTGTGCCCAACTTGGGTCTCCAAATGCATGCAGACTCCTTATTAGGGGATCCCTGTGCCTGAACTTGGGCTTCTCAATAAAATGGCCCCCTCCTTGGGGCTCTCCATGCCCACTCTGGGACTCCCAAACCTGTCTCCTTTTTCTGGGGCTTACCATACCCCCCTGCAGGCTTCTCACTGCTGCCCCCTCTCTGGCACTTCATACATAACAGCAACAACACAAACACAAGCCTCTGGCTATAACTGAAAACATAAGGCACCCGGCCATAACCTCATTGCTCCAGCCTCTGGAGCTCTTATGAGCTGCCATAAGCTGTCCCTGCAAACAAGTTTCTTCCCATCTCTTAGCTTAGGGAACTCCTGCCTCTCCAGCTGCTGGCAGAAAACTACCAGCCTGCCCTTGGCGCTAGGCTTTATAGGAGCCAGGCCCTGCCCCTTATAATCAGCTGACCACCGTCAGGTGTGAGCCAATTTGCTGCCTGCAGTTGCCCTGGCAACCCGCAGCTGTGCTGCTTAGTCACTGCTAGGGCTCCGTCCCTAGCAGTTTTCATCTCTTCAGGCACAGGGCAACTGGAGTGCCCTGTGACATGAACATGTACATGTCCATGAAGCTGGATGTGATATACCTAAGGGTGCTGAAGGAATAGGATGATGCAATTGCAGAGCTGCTGGCCATCCTCTTTAAAAACTAGTGGCAACCAGGATAGGTCCCAGACAATTGGAAAAGGGCAAATATAGCACTCATCTTTTAGAAAAGGAAGAAGCAGAACCCAGGGAACTACAGACTGGCAGCCACACCTCACTCCATGGAAAAATCATGAAGCAAGTCCTCAAGAAATTCATTTTCAACCAACTCATGGGGAAGAAGGTGATTAGGAATAATCAGTATGGATTGACCAAGGACAAGTCATGTCTGACCAACCTGATTGCCTTCTATGATTAGGTGACTGGTTGTGTTGATGCAGATAGAGTGATAGCCATGATATACCAAGACTTTAGCAGGCTCTGGATACTGTCTCCCACAACATTCTCACAAACAATCTAAGGAAGTACAGTTTGGATAAATGGAATGTAAGGTGCATAGAAAACTAGCTAGATCACTGGGTTAGAGAATGGGGTCTATATGAGTTCTGCAGAATGCCCTTTGGTCTCAATGGAGCCGCAGCAACATTTTAAAGGTTGATGGACTGGGTACTAGTTCAACATCATCAATACACATTGATTGTATTGATGACATTGTAGTGTACATGGAGACATGGGGCTAACATGTGAGGGCACTTTGAGCAGTGCTGAAGGAGCTGAGACAGGCAGGCATGATGGCCCACTCTAAGAAATGTGAGCTGGACCAAGCTAAAATGAAATGTCTCAGGTTTTTGGTGGGACAAGGCCAAATTAAAATCTTGGCTGATAAAGTAGCCACTATACAGAGATATGAAGTCCTGCAAACTAAAAAGATAATGCGGGCATTCTTAGGCCTGGCCAGCAATTATAGATGGTTCATTCCACAGT
Source organism: Caiman crocodilus (assembly GCA_030014935.1). Lineage (NCBI taxonomy): Eukaryota > Metazoa > Chordata > Crocodylia > Alligatoridae > Caiman > Caiman crocodilus. The sequence continues at coordinate 112,853,920 of JAGPOW010003316.1, read as the reverse complement.
ATGTGCATCTGTACAAGCTATTTTGGCTGGACTCTACTTTTGAGCTCTGCATGCGTTCTTTCTTTGTGTCTTTTTATTTTTTTAAATTTTTGTATGCTTTATCATGTGCAGAGAATCATACCACCGGTCACTTTTTTTCTGGACTTGGAAAGTTCCTTTGCATGATAAATTTTAATTGCTTTGTACAGGGTTAATTTCAAAAGTTCTAGTAGTCACTTTGCAGTTTTGTTCCAGATCCAAACATGACCTGTTGTGTAAATAGGGATTCATTCCTGAAAAATTGCAAAATAGGCTAATTAGCCCTAGATTAGCCACAACCTTGCCATGGTTTCAACTTCACTTTATACTATTTATAGCCATATGTCTCATGTTTCAGTTTTTCATAAGCCTGGTACTTCTTAAATTTCTGTAATACAATTTCTTAGTTAGTTGCCACCTACTGAATTTACTGAAAACTATAAAAATGTCAAGTGCTTCAGAACAAGCTATTTTTAGAGTCTCTTTTCTCTGTCTTCCTCTTATATCCTGCCTGTCTTTCAATAATCTGGCATCCATTATTTGCAGACACAGTTTTTGAACTCTCTCTACTTGTTTTTTTTTTATATTTTGAGAGTTTCAGCTCTCATCAGATTTTAGTTCCTGCATTTTTCCACTCAAGATATTTTATTCATTTATATGGACTCCTTGTTCCATGTGGTCTTATGACCAATGACCACTTAATATGACTTAGAAGGGCTCTACTTTATTTTGAGTCCAGTTATAACAGCCTATTATATACAGTTCTATACAAGAACTTTATAAAAAAAACTCTTTTTGGAAAACTTAATCATTTGTGCCAAGGAGAATGGGCCCCTTTGTGGTTGACTATTAACAGTTTAAATGTAGCTGGTTAAGTACAGGCACTCTTAGGACTTACGACAAAAATTGGTTCCTGAAAACTGCCTCTTAAGTTGAAATGTAACTTGGAACTAATTTTCTTAAAAGAAACAATGTTATAAGTAGGGGATTGGTTCCTGAACCAAGGCCTAATACCCTGTTTTCACTAAAAATACCACAGAATTGTGTACTCGATTAATTATAGATGAGTAATATATTGATGCATATAAATGCTATATTAATGCATTTATATTGTAAATAGAAATCATATTGATTTGGAAGGGTTTCTTTGAGGTAACTTTGCTGGACTTTTTGAAAGGCTCTTGGTTGGACTTTTTGAAGGGTTCTTGGCTGGAGCCTTCTCAGGAGTCTTGGCTTCACGTTTTTCTGGAGTCTTGTCTGCTTCTTAAAAAAAGTGTCTAAGGAAGTTTGAACAGATGTTCTCCAGGGAGATGGGTGATGCAGCAAACTTGTTCACTGGTGTGGCATCACATCAGATCAAGCATTGTGAAATCAAAACTGACGTCATAAAGTTGAAACAGGGTCTCAATTTATAAACGTTGTAAGTGCAAAACATTGTAACTCAAAATCTTGTAAGTCTACTGCCTGTAGCACAAATATAATGCCTTAATCTCTTTATTAGTAGAAAGCTTTGAGTTCAGCTCATTTCTAGATGTGAATAATGATAGACCATTGTTCCTGATTACCAGGGATTCTGGTTTTCCCTGATTTAAAAAAAATCTTCAATTTTCGGTTAAAAAAAGAAACCACAAATCACATTTTTCCATGATTAAAATGAAACTATATAGTATAGTATAGTATAGTATAGTAGTGTTTCATTTTAATCATGGACTATTTTATTAGTAGTAATAATATATATTAGCAATGTTTAATTTTAATCACTGAAAAAATGTGGATCTGGGATCACTTTTTTTAATCTGAAAATTGAGGATATTTTTTTTTTTAAATCAGAGACAACCAGGATCCCTGATGATTATATAGGGGGTTATCACCCATCAAACTGGGTTTGTCAAACCAGGAAGCCTTATCAAAAATAGCATAAATCATTTGTCTACAGTTTTGCATATAACAATAGTGTTTATAATTCATTATTCATGTTCCTTCTTGTATTCTTCTTTTTAAAATGATGAAATGTGATCCAGTCTGGATTATATTAGATAAATACTCATGCATCACAAATAAGAAATAGTGACTAGTCAAAGTGAAGAGCTGTGAACAACTCCTAGGCAAATATACATGAATAATAAATATATTCATAGACTCGGAATTGTTTACCAAACAATTTATGAAAAAGAAAAAGGGCTAAATTTCAGTGACTAATACTTAGAATAATTCAATTGACTGTACTTGAAGACAGTTTTCATGACACTTCCTAATCATTTCTTCAATGAGCTATGTATATTTAGTTATTTTAATCTCTACATATAAAACACTTACTTCAGTCTAACTTTTGGGAAAAAAAAAGATTTCTTCAATGCTAAAACTGATGTCAAAGAAATCATTTCACTTCTAACCTCATTCAGTTTCTAAACACATTAACCCTTCATAGTTCAAGGGTTTTCTTTCTAAGGGGTTACCCTATTATTTAAAAATGCAACCTATAGCATTTTACCTCCTTGTTCCATTTTACTTGCAATGTAAGACTGACATACATGAGTGAAGCAATTTCTTTGTTAAGTATCTTTCTGGAATTTGCTGTCTTGTGTAAAATATCAGACCTAATAGAATAATGTTAACCTGCACCCAAAGTACTTATTTATGTTCACTTTCCTGTTAAAAAAAACCAAAAACCCTCTTGATCATATTCTGAAATGTCATTTTGCTCTTTGCCAGAAAAAATTTAATAACATTTTTAATTTTTTTTATAGATGTTCAATTTAAGAAAGTGAAACATGAGTCTGCCAAAGCAGAATGTATTTCCCATAAATTTAAGACAGTATCTGACTGTATCCTTCTTTTCTTAAACATTAGGGGAAAACTATTATGTATATTAAATATAAACTATATAATGCAATTAATTATACTACTACATTGATCCTAGTTGAAAACATTTGTTTCCTAAAGTGACTGAGAGTAACATATGTGCACATCAGAACAAGTAGCTGGTTACAATTTAGCAACATAGCAAAGCATATCAAAGCAGGAAGTAATGAGTTCTGTCCACAGTAAACTGTGCAGAATCAGGGGAAAAGCACTGAAATTTTCTTCAAACACATACTTACTCAAATAGAAATTTACTTCAAATAGATAGTGTAGAAAAGTTCAGTATCCAGTGACAATCTGCTCTAAAATCTCTACATCCACTTCTCTCTGTTAATCTCTTTATACAATCCATACATACATAGTCAAAGCAGAAAGTAGTTTGGTCTCAAGGGTTGTTTAACACAAGCAGAATTTACTCATGTACAGATGCAAACTAGCTCATTTCCAGTAATCCAAAATTAATTTGACATTTCCATTTTGAACTGGAAATGTTCCTAGGCACTTACATTTGAGCTCCTCAGTACACCCAGAAGTAATCCAGTTAGATTACTGTGTGTCTAAATCCATTCTAATAACACATCATAGTATTATAGTACCTAGGGTCAGAAGGGGCCTAGAGCAGGCCATCTAGTCTGACTCCCCGCCAATTGGCAGGAAACGAGTGCCAGGGTCACAGGACCCCAGCAAAGTACCTATCTAATCGACTCTTAAAGACACCCAAGGTAGGAGCAAGAACAACTTCCCTAGGAAGCCGGTTCCACGTCCTAGCCACCCTAACTGTGAAG
>JAGPOW010003316.1:112829821-112846056 GCA_030014935.1 Caiman crocodilus | reverse complement strand
ACCTTGCCGGGGTCATCTGACCCCGGTGGTCTTTCCTGCCAAGGCAGGGGGTCGGACTAGATGATCTGCCCAGGTCCCTTCCGACTCTAGACACTATGAAACTATGAAACTATGATACCAAGAGAAGTTAAATGTGCATTATACATGGATATGAACACAGTGGTTCAGAACAGCATATAAATTAAGAAGGTATTGAAATATACTGAGGATTATGATGAAGTTTCAGAGGCAAAATTAAATATTAAAAGTTCATAGATGGTTATGAGGAATTGGGAGAATTTACAGAAATGGTGAAAGGTGTAATCAGAATCTTGGGGATCCCAATGGATGAATGATACAAAGGAGCAAAAGTGTGGAAAAAGTTAGAGTGAGGCAGATCTTGGGATAATGGAGTGGTAGAATATTATTGTTTAAGGATAAAGAGGATGCAGTGAAAAAAGCACTCTTACAGATGATCCTTTATGTGGAAGTGGTGTATTCAACATAATGGCAGCAGATAAGGAGGATACAGAGGCAGATATGTGGAGGGGGTTTATAGGAAATCAAAGAGAAAGGGTAGCCAGAACAGAGCTAGATAAGGTCATGGAATTAGGAGGCTGGGTAATGCCATATCTAGAAAGTTTAATGTATATTTACTTTTAAAGTATGTTCTGTAAAGAGGCAACTGAGCAGATGGGGAAGACTGCATGTTTCTGTCCTTACCTGGCATGAAGAACTTTAAGAAGATTGGGCATGTATAGGGCAGATTGGAAAAAAAGCCATGGGTGTGGCAGCCACTGGCCCTCCATGTGAAGATGGAGGGCTTTTTAAGGGTAACCCTACTTGAAGTAGTGGGATTAGAGTGTTTGAAAGACCATAACAATGTGTTTAATATGCTAAGAAAGAAAGATAAGATAATAATGATAATTGGGGATCTGATGGAAAGACACATGGCAAATGTGTGGAAAGAAGTGACAGAAACAGACTGAAATGAGAACAAACAGATACCATATGAATGATGATACAAAATATTCTTTCTGTGAGAGACATTCAGCACTGACGTAGTTCAGTAACGTTGGTGGCATGCCTGAGAGAAGGATGTGGGTACCTCATGTGTTTTGGGACTGCCCTTTTGTGCAAGGGGTATGAGAGGGAGTGTGTCAATTTTTGAGGGCAATCAATATGAACTGCAACTTAACATATGAAATGGTCCTGTATAGGTTAAAGCCCAAAAGGCTGGAGACACAGAGACTGAGAACCATACTACTTTGTGCCACAGTAGTGATATGAAAGGTGAGAAACTTACTGTTAGTCAAGGGACAGGCTTTCACCAGAACAGAGTTGGCAATATATGAATTGAAATTCTACGTGGATTAAGATGTGGACCAGATAGGAAGGAGAAGGCAGAGAATAGATGGAGAAAAGACGAATGGTTGTGTTTCTTCCAAAAGGAGAAAGGGATAGAATTAAAGTTATTGTTTCTTCCTAGTTCGGGGAAATTTCATGAGCGGTTAGTGTGTTAAAGGTGAAAGGGGGTGTAATAAGAACAACACTTTGTTGTAATGAAGGTTGTCAAGTGTTGTATTAATGTAGTTTCTTTCAGTTTGTTTTGTAATAATAAAAAAAAGATTCTATCAGCATATTTGTCCAATGTGGGCCATGTGAGTAAAAAAAATAAAATAAAAATAAAAGCTCAATGTGTGCCATGTGTTTTCTAGCCATGATCCATGTTAACTGCATTTAATCAGCTTCATAGTTGATTTCCATTGTTAGGCGCATGCTGCTTTTGGAAATTTACTGATAGATACTGTATTTAGTCAGATTTCCCTGTGTGCGGTTATAAGACAAGGCATTTTTTCCCCATGCACCTTGTATTTGAGTAAATACAATGTGTATATGTGTAGGTTTATATCTATCGATCGATTGATTGATGGATATATATATATAGATATATATATAAAATACCAATATATCTACATTTTCACCAATATATATGTTTCTGTATGTTCTCTATATTATATCTATTCTATATCTATCTATCTATGTTTCTGGTTTTGCCAAGCTCCCATGGCCCAGGGCAAAGCAGCCTGTGCTGCCAAGCCCCCGTAGCCTGGAGCATAGCAGCTTGCGTAGACCCCCCTCCCTATCCCTGGGGGGCTGTGGGACCCATAGGAGGGCTGGCGATACCACGGGTGGGGTGGTGATGCCCTGGATGTGGTAGGAGAGGCGGTGGCCTGAACAGGAAAAGATTTCCCGCTTTCCCCCTGGGTGCCAGATAACAAAGCTTTTACTGTATCTATCTATATAGATGTTTCTTTATGTTCTTTATATTATATCTATCAGTGAAAAGATATAATTTGGTATCAAATCAAGATACCAAAATATATATTTGTATCAAATAAAAAAAGATATATGTTGATAGCAAATAAAAACAGGGTTTAAGTTTACGTTTTACAAAGGGAATGTAATTAAAAATAAATTCCTTTGTATTTAATGGATTTTTCTAGAAAGTAGATGGACCTGAATCTTTTAGTTTACTTGAGAGAAAAACAGTTTTCAGTTATTATTGAATTATTATTTTATCACAATAATTTGGGGCTTTGATTCAAAAGGAATTATTCTCTTTATTTTAAGTAGTTTTGGATAAGGGTATACATTTGCAGTTTCTATTGTTCACAATTTTATTTTAAAATATAGCAAATGTAAGATAGAATATGGGTAGTTCTCTAAATAAATACATTTCTCTGAAAACTTAGTGAAAAATCCCATTCTCTAATATTTATTTGTTGTGTGTCATCATCAGAACCTGCCTTATGGCATTTTAATTCTTATGGGATTAAATTGTTAAACAAAAGGGCATGGAGGTTATTTATATTTGAGGTCAGCACAAAAACAAGTTTTATAGTGGTGCTTGTTAAAGGTAATGTAACATTCTGAATTATTCAAAGAAAAATATATTCATGTCAAGAAAGTCCTTTTGCGTAAAAGTAAAAAAAAATAATAGAGATGTAGCTGTTTATATTAGAAAATATTCAAAATCTTTCCCCTGAGAATAGGAATTTTCGATGTAACATGCATTAAAGTGCACATACCTCAAAGAAGAGTGATCCACACCAGACATAGCCTGGCTTGCAGCAGCGGAGGTTTGTCCCATCTAAAGGCACCATATGGAGCAATGAAATTAGTCCCTCTGAGAACACCAGACTACAGGTAAATGAAAACCTGCCTCAATGGGGACATCTTGGAAGAAGGAAGTCCTGTAAAGGGGCTTGCAATCAATAAGCTCACAAACAATCCTAGCCTCCTATTGGCTGGGAGGTTCTTTAAAGGGAGGAGGTTTTTCCAGCCCTTGGGGAGGAGAAAGAGAGGAAGTGCATGCTGCAACATGGCAAAGGGCATCATGCAGCGGCAGATCCACCCCCAGAGCTGGCCAGAGCTCATGAGGGGACCCACAGAGGATCAGGGAGTTCTCAGCCCTGAAGAACAAAGCCTGGGCTTCAGGATGTGACAGGCTGATTCCCACAGGCACACCATCCACAAGGAACCTGTGTGGGGTGAGAGGGGAGATGAGCATGGACAAAGTTAATCCCGAGTTGCTTTGGCCATCTGTGGGAGGTCAGGTTGACCTAAGGAAAAGAGGGCACTGAGAATCATGCAGAGAAGCTGTGTGATTGAGGGACCCCTAGGAGGAGAGAGCAGAGGGCAATAAAAAGACCAACAGGGTTGAAAACATGGTGGTCTTTGTGTTGCGTTGTTCTGTGTTTTCCTGGAATTAATGTTTGTACCAGGGGCAGTAAAGCACTGTCTGAGGGTTTCAGAAGTCAGAGTCAGCCTACCAGATGAGTCAAAGGGGCATAGCATCCTCTACCAGCTGCTGCCTGCAAATCCAGCTGCAGACCAGGTTGTATGTGCTGAGCCTAGCATACTCTGAGCTGCATCCTGTTGCTGACCACTGGAGAGATTGCAAAAGGCATTTCATTGTCACCATGAGCATCATGGTATTAAGTCAGAGTAGCCGTGTATTTGAAGTGTTGTGTTACGGATGTGAAGTATAGTATATTGTAGTCTATTAGTGAATATGTGTGACTGCTGAGTTGTTTATTGTTGATTGTTAGCCAGTATTATTAGTAATAGTTATGAATTTTTCTTTCTGTGTCATTTATAAATTCAAGTTCCTATAAGTTATGTGTGTGTATACATATACATATCATCTATCTACAGTATTAAAGTTTTTATACATCAGTTTGTATCCTGCTCTGCACTGCAAAAAGGGAACTCAGGGTACTCTCCTGCTCAGCTGCTATCAATTCTTCAGTGGAGTGGGAGAAAGACTGAGACAATTGGCATCCCAGGGATCTGAAATTGACAGTAGACCTACCACTAGCACAGGGGACCAGGGTTACATCTGCTACATATTATCTTAGCAAAAACCCAATATCAAGACAACAAATTTACAACTGTCATGTCGCTCGTAGGTATTGTAGGATTTTGGCACCCTCTTTGTAAGTACCTTGCCCTCCAGCAATGGCAGGGTGAGACCCAGCCTCAGTACCACCTAGATTGCCTGCTCACTGCCCCTTCTCGCCTGCCACATCTTTGATGTCATTCTTGGGGAGTCAGTTCCCTGTCAGTGATCTGAGGGGCTCTTGTTCCTGTGGATGTCTTCATAGGGCTCCAAACCTCCTCTTTACCTCACCCTTACTATGTCCTCAGCCTGGGTAGATGCTGCTCCCTGGACGTCTTCTGTTACTGCCCACCTTGGAAAGGTCAATCTTCGGGGGACTGTCCCTCGTCTCTGAGTTGGTTTCCCCTCTTCTGGAGAAATAAATCTGCTCCATCTGGTGCCAAACTCTAACTTGAACTGAAACATCTGGGTCGTGCCAGTTCCCAAAATTCCCTCTCTCGGGGCCCTCAATTCCCCCGGCAGACTCATTGGCCCCCTTTTTCTCCTAATGAGAGTGGTTACAGGCAGCTGTCCTGTGCCCAGGCTCTACCAGCTCCTCTGGTGTCACCTCCTAGGGACCCAGCTGACCTGTGGTTCCATTGTCCTAGTCTTTCCAGCCAGTGTCACCTATTTCCCTTTTCTGGGGGCTCATGATTCCCCAGGTTTTGTCTACTGCAGGGCTGTCTGTAAGCTTGAGGAGCCACCCCCAGCCACAGTGCCCAAGCCCCTGGTCAGAGCCCTGATGCTCCCTTGTGGTTGTTGCCGCTCTGTGGGATTTCTTGCCCCTGTCAGCCCCCAAGGCTGTCCTCTGCCTCACTGCTCAGGTTACTCCAGGAAGTTCTAGACTTCACAAGGGCAGACTTTGGTAAACTAAAGTCTAGTTTAAAAGACCCTTCTCAACAATATCTTGTGATTGAGCCATAGCATATCTTTTTAGAAAGGTGTTCAATGAAATTTAGAGAGACTGAGAATTAACCATAACTGTAGTTAAATTCATCTAATGGTTAATTACACTCACTTTAAAAAATGGTCATTCCTGTAGTCTGAATTTGTTTAACTTCAGCTTCTATAAGTCAGTCTCCTTATGTCTTTATCTACTAAATGAAAGAAGATTTCTACTTAATCACCTCACTCTGTTCATCAGTTTCAGATCATGACTAACTTTATCCCTTAATTTGTTCTTCCATCAGGCAACTATATTGGTTTTCTCTTTCTTGGCTGTAAGGAAAATCTTTCAAATGTTGAATTATTTTTACAGTTTGAATAATTTTTTTTGCAGCATCATTCATATCCTACATAGCAGGATGAGAGGGTGAATGTAGCATATGCTAGCTTAATGCAACTAACATGACTATCTGCATCAGGAATCTGTAATTGTATTGGAGATCTCTACTGTAACTAGGGCTAAGTGAGCAAGGAACAAGCACTGATTTAAAGGGACTGCCAACAGAGTCCCATAGTACTCCACACCTTCACTCTGACACTCCAAACCCATTTCTTCTTCGGATGCCCAAATTACTAGTTATACATCTGTCAGATGGTGGGACTGTAAAGGCACTAGAACATCAGAGTACATACTTGGAAACCCAAGCTATAACACTTTTACTACTGTTGTTCCTCATAATTTTCCCATGGGTATGCTTTGCAGGGTAGATTTTTTGTAGAAGTTGTGGGAGGGGTTGGAATGCAACCCTCTCTTTCTCCCAAAAGGAAGGAAAATTTACATAGATGTCCTATACTGGCACTCTTCCTCTTGCTTCTGCAAGAGATTTGCAAAGGATTTCCATACTGGCTACCTCTCCTATCACAAGGGAGAATGCAACCATATTTGGGAAATTTACCTCCAGAAAAAAAAATGGAATGCTTTGTTATGTTTTGTGTGTTTTCAATGGAGATAGAAGCATCTAGCTCTAAAGAGAAACAGTCCTCAAAGAACCAAAACACATACAGCACTAAAGGAGTACTTTCACTTAAGTTAAAGAAAAAGTACCAAAGGAGTTCTACATTAATATAAATTTCAATCTGAGGCCTCTTGAACAAACATTTTAAGTTACACTGAGCCTATGACTTGTCTTAAGAGAACGCAAAAACCATCAAAGGTGGAGGTGTAGCTCTCTATGTGAAGGAGCAGGCTGACATCAGCTCCAAAGAAGAATGGCTTGTAACCCTCTGGATTCAATCTGCAAGGGCGGGGAGGAGAGGGAGGGTATGGTGAGAGAGACCTAACTGTATAACTGTAGGTATATATTACAGACCACCAAACCAGGAGAAAAAAGTTGATGTAGAGTTATCCTGAGAACTAACAGAGGCCACAAGTGCACAGGATATGGTCATCATGGGCGACATCAACTATCTAGACATTTCTTGGGAGAAACACTTGGCCAAGTCGGATCACAGAGTCATAGATTCAAAGATACATAGATGTTAGGGTCGGAAGGGATCTCAATAGATCATTGAGTCTGACCCCCTGCATAGGCAGGAAAGAGTGCTGGGTGTAGATGACCCCAGCTAGATGCATACCCAACCTCCTCTTGAAGATCCCCAGGATAGGGGAGAGCACCACCTCCCTTGGGAGCCCATTCCAGACCTTGGCCACTCTAACTGTAAAGAAGTTCTTCCTAATGTCCAGTCTAAATCTGTTCTCTGCTAGCTTGTGGCCATTATTTCTTGTAAAAGTTGCATTCCTTCCTTACTTGCATCAAAGAGCTCTTCCTGGCTTAGGAGGTACACGGGCCAACCAGAGGTAAAGCTCTTCTAGGCTTCGTCCTGGCCAAAGGAGACAACCTTGTGACTGACTTAAATAAAGCAGGTAGCCTGGGGAACAGTGACCATAAAAACATCATGTTCACTGTCTGTTGCAAAGCAAACAAATGAGATAGCAGGGTTGAAGTTTTGGACTTCAAAAATGCAAATTTCAATAAACTCAGGTCACTAGTAGGGGTAGTGCTGTGGGACCAGGGAATGAAAGTGAAAGGAGTACATGAGGAGTGGTTGTTCCTTAAGGACACAATCTTTGAAGCACAAAGGAAATCCATTCCCATGCAAAGGAAAGGTATCAGAAGGGCTAGGAATCCCTCTCAGCTAAATAGGGAAATCATGGTCCTCTTAAGAAAGAAGAAAGAGGCACACAAACAATGGAAACTTGGAACAGGCCCCAAGGAGAACTATACAACAATGGTCAACACTTGTAAGGCACAGATTAGAAAGGCTAAGACAGCAATTGAACTTAAATTAGCAATGGGAATCAAGGACAAAAAAGAAGTCCTTCTTTAAGTACGTAGGGAACATGAGGAAAACAAATGGAAGTGTGGGGCCATTGCTCAACAACTTGGGACAGCTGGTTACCAGCACTCAGGAGAAAACTGAACTTCTGAAAGACTACTTTGCTTTGGTATTTCACCAGACCAAGGGGAAAATCATGCCATAAAAGGTACAGAATGAGCTGGGTAAGAATGACTGCCTTCCTACTACTGCCTTAATACTGGTGTTTGATCAATTAAAGCTAAATAGACTTACCTAGATCAGCAGGACTGAACAAACTTCATCCAAGAGGGCTGAAGGAACTGGCTGAAGTCATTGCAGAACCTCTGGTGAAACTCTTTCAAACTCCTGGTGCTCTGGAAAGGTCCATGAGGACTGGAAGAGGGTCAATGTTGTATGCATTTTCAAGGAGGGGACTATAGCTCAGTTATCCTATCTTCTATCCAAGGGAAAATCCTGCAAAAAATCATCAAGGAGTCTATGTGTAATAGACTTGCAGAAGGTAGGATTCTGAATGACAGCCAACATGGCTTTTTCATGTGCACATCTTGTGTTGCCAGCATCATCTCCTTTTATGATCAAGTAACTTGCCACTTGGATAAGAGAGAGGTGGTTGACATTGTATACCTTGACTTCCAAGAAGCCTTTGATCTGGTATTCCACAATGTTCTCATGAGAAAAGTGGAGGATCAGGGGCTTAACTGAGAAGCAGGTAAATAGGTAGGAAGCTGGCTGTGGTTAGGACTCAGAGTTCTAATGAATGGTTCTGTGTTGTCCTGGTGAGAAATGGCCACCAGTGTTCCTTAGAGGTCAGTGCTTGGTCCATTGCTTTTCAACACCTTTATCAATGATTAGAATGTGAGGGTGAAGACCTTACTGGCCAAGTTTGCGGATGACACCAATTATGTGGAAGCATGGTCACACATGAAGATAGGCTACAGATACAGTTGGACCTAGACAGGCTAGCAAGTAGGACAGATCAGAACCAGATGAAGTTCAACGTTGTGAAGTGTGAAGTGCTCCATTTAGGGATGAACAATTCCCTATACACCTACAGGCTTGGCAGTGCCAAACTGAATAGCACCATGAATGAAAGGGAGCTGGGGGTAATAAACAACCACAGTAAGAATATGAGCCAGCAGTGTGATGTTGTAGCCAGTAGAACAAATAATACTCTGGCATGAATCAATCGATGTATCGACAGGAAAACCAAGGAAGTGATTCTTCCACTCTACTCAGCATTGGTGAGACCACAGCTGGGGAACTGCATCGAGTTCTGGGCTCTGCATTATAACAAGGAGGTAGTAGATTGAGAGAGCCCAGAGAAAGGCCACCCATATAATCAGACTTGCACAGAAAATCATATGAGGAAAGGACCTGGGACTCTTCAGCCTGAAAAAGAGAAAGCTGAGAGGAGACTTGGTAACAGCTTACCACTACATCAAGGGAATACTTCAAGGGCTTGTTGAACATTGTTCACCAGGACACACTTGGGGAAGACCAGGAGTAATGGCCACAAACTTCTGGAAGACTGTTTTAGAGGCAACATTAGGAAAAATTTCTTCACAGTCTGGGTGTCCAGACTGTGGAATAAGCTTTCTCCAGAGGTGGTACAACCGCCTACCCTGGAAATTTTCAAGAGGAGACTGGGCGGTCAAATTTTTGGGGTCACCTGACCTCAGCTGTCTTTCCTGCTTGGTGCACAGGGCTGGACCCAATGATTTTCCATGGTTTCTTCCAACATTACAATCTATGAATCCATGAATCTTAGACTTGACTGTTTTCTTAGTTGTTTTGTTCTATTTATTTTTAACTATGTCCTTCATTAGTGGGAGCTTGGAAATACAGCAATATTCCCTTCCTTTACTAATGTGAGATATATGTTTTTAACAGATAAGTACCACTACATCAGGGGAATACTTCAAGGGCCTGTTGAACATTGTTCACCAGGACACACTTGGGGAAGACCAGGAGCAATGGCCACAAACTTCTGGAAGACTGTTTCAGACTCAACATTAGGAAAAACTTCTTCACAGTCTGGGTTTCCATACTGTAGAATAAGCTTCCTCCAGAGGTGGTACAATCGCCTACCCTGGAAATTTTCAAGAGGAGATTTTACATATTACATATGGTCATATTACACTCAATATTACTGGTTATTCAATATTACTCAATTACTCAATATTACACTCATATTAATGGTCATATTACACTCAATTACATAATTACTGCACCAGGACCACATTTGGCCTTATATAAGTGCTTCTTTTTCTATCTTGTGGATAAATGCAGACAGAATTTTGTCTTATCTCTCTCTCATCAATCAGTATAAGCTATAGCCCTTTAAACTACTATTTGGCTGTGTAAACTGATATGTTTACACAGAAAACATTCTATACTGTGTGAATGTTAATTTTCATGTATGATTAAAAATACTGCATTAACTAGTTCAAATCATTATCTCTGTATACTAAATATGTACATGTGTGTACATACACACATTCACATACCTAAGGGAAATCTGATGTGAAACTTTACTGGTTCAAATCTAACAGTCATCTTGCCAAATTTAACTTTATACTCTAGACAATTAAGAAAGACATTTCTACTAGGTTTGGGTAAGTCTACGTTCTTTTGTATTTATAAATTGTGCTTCAGTATTTAGATGAATTTGCAGATTGGATGCCTTGAGCTACCTCAGTTTGAGAACAAAATTGATTGTACATATGTCAGCATAAGCTGCAAAGAAGTATAGTAGATAGTAGCAATAAATCTGAACTATTCTACCAAAGAACATCATTTTAACATGGAACTTCTTACATTCTTACATACCATCCTAAAAAAAAAGACCTATAAAGAATGTTAAACCTGAACAAAATGTTTATCAGAAAACTTAACAAATACAACTCGTTTTAATTCCCATGAAATGTCTGGGGAGAAATTGATATTTCCTTAATATATTCATTGTTGAATTATGAGCAATGTTTTTATTTTGAAGATCAGTCATGCATTTTTTAACTATTTGTCTATCAGCAGTTATGTTCCATTGCTACCTGGTTTTGATTGAGCATGTGGGATTTTCTTTTCTGTTCTTTGACTGTTAAGAGGCCTGTGTTCATTAAAATAAATTGTGCTATTCCAGTTGATTTCAGTGTAACAGGGTTAGGCAATAGCATAACCAGGCCTGGGCAAAAAGAGCATGAGTCCCAGGCTGTCACATAAAGGGGAGCAGGGAACCCAAGAACTCTCAAGATCCTCTTCACTCATCAATTCCCTTTGGCTCAGCCTTTTCCAAATCTGGTGGGCACTCTTGCATTTCCCTCAGGATTCCTTCTGCCTGCTGTTCCATCCCAGCGTGAAGCTCTACATTCCTACATTACTCTTAACCCTTTTTAGGCAACCACTTCTGCAGACCCCTAAATGTTACTCACTCACCCGTGCCGCTGAATTTGGCTCTATTACTTTTTCTCTTAGCATTCATTTTGGCGGCAAAGAGAGCGAGAGAGCAGAGTTAGCCCTAAGAACAGAACAGGGAAGACTGTTGTTCTGCAGTGGGGAAGATCAAGGGGATGTCACTGGTGTCAGAGCAGGCCAAGGGCATCGTTACACAAGATTGCACACCAGATTTTGCAAAATCTGTTCTAAGGCACAAACCAGCAGGTAGAAGGGACCTTTAAGGGACCACAAAAAAGACATTAGGTCTGCCACAAAACAGATCACATTAGTTATGTCTCTGGGATCGGGTCCACAGTCTTGAAATAGTTACTTGGTTTTGGATCCTCTAGAAGGTATTAAGGAAACAAATAAAAAACGACTTAAAGGAGGAGAGAGCTTTTGGGCCAAAAAATATCCTTAAATAAGTCATTACTTCTGAAACCTAAGTCTGATTGCAGCTATAGCAATATGGCACAAGGAGAAAAGAGATCGCTTGAGTAACACACACAAAACATTTAGGAATGCAACACCTTGCATGCCATTCTGAATCACACAGAGCAGTAAAGGTATCACACATTGCTCAGATGTTACATGACCTCTATTTTAATAAACAGGAGGCTGCATTCTAAACTAGAGTCAACATTTAAATAATCTTACAGAGTAGTCCCAAGCACAGTACACTACAAGAATCTAACTGAGGTAATACAGGCAGGAATAAAGGAAGCAAGGCCTGTTTCTCAAATTAAAGGTCACACTTCTGTTAACAGGCACAGATAAAAATAATTTATCTTTCACATGGCTGGTACCTGATAATCCAGCAAGAACTTTGAGTCTAACAAAACCCTTGAACTGAATAAAAGATTCACAAAATATTGGTCATGGTGTTCAATTTGATTTTGTACAAATTATCCAAAAGATCGGGTATAATCTAATATCAAACACCTTGGGTTTTCCTAGCCTTTGGATCAGTTAGTAAAATAGTGATTTTTCTTTGCTAAAAGGCTTGAAGATCTATAACATATTCTGTAGCATTATGGATTCAATTCTTTTGAATATAATTTTTGAGTGAACTATTGATTGTAAAATATTATCTCATTTTAACAAATACTGTTCCTGTAGTCAGCACGTCAGGATATAACTTTGCCTTCTAATTGTTTGGTTTGTAAAATATGTTGCACAAAATAAGGAAACTAACTAAAACAGATGTACTCTGTCAGGCCAAGGGGAAAAAACCTGCATAACATGCTACCCCAAGAGAGTTTTGTGTATGCACAGAAATAAAACCATTAATGAGCATTATCATTCTTTTTTTCACTCTTTTCTTTGCCTGATGCTATTACATTCAGCTTTTGAAAACTAATTTATCATTTTCATTGGCATTTACCTCTTAATGACTCCATGGAACCTTTCATTTTCTATCGATTTTCTGAGTCAAAGGAAGGATAGGTTAATAAAAGACACACCTAAAGCAAAGTATTTCATCTACAGGTATGAAGTGCTGGAATTGAAGACACGATAGCATGAGCTTCATCACAGTGGCATGAACTTGTACTGAAGCCCAAGCAACTCCATCTTTACTGTGATTATTATTTGAACAGATGGAGTAAAACCAGGTGGTATATCCCAATAGGTGCTGCTATCATAATTAAGATTTCAGATTTCACATTTGTTATTATAATACTCCCAACAGGGACTCTTAAATAATGAATCATGTTAAGGGATTAAATGTAGAACACATCAATATTCTGGGTGATACAGCTAGGGTGGGAGATTTACAATTAATTCTCTTCCTCCTCACCACATCAGTTGGAATAGGTTGAGAAGTCTATTCTCCAATATAGTAGATAGCAACACAAATCATTCCTATGAAGATCCCTTATCTTTTTCCTGGCTACTGAAAGTTCTGTTCTTCAGTTAGTATAGATCCTGTAGAAACTAATTTTTCTGCGGGGCTTTTAGTCTATAAAATAAAAACCAAAGCAAACCTTTTTGGTTTGACTTGAACTAATCTTTTCTGGCCTGTCCATGTGGCTTTTTGTTTTGTTTTGTTTTTCTTTGTCATCAACAAAAAAACAGTCAATTATTTGTGCAGTTCTAATATATTTTTTATTCAACTAACCAGAATTCCTGTCTTTTTCACTAGCAACTATCCTGGGCTTATTGGGAAAGTGATTAAAGTCTGTGTTTCTTACTTTTATTTTAAAAGTTTATTCTACATAAACTTTTATTTGTTTTAATCATATGCTCTGCTGTTCTATATAAGATATGCAATCCTCAAAAAAAATCAATAACGCACAGCAACTCAGCTATCATTGTAACTTCACTAAGGCTTTTATCTACATGTCACAAAAAAAATCCAGTTAAGGACTGTACAGAATACAGTTATTTCAAGAATTTTAGATGTAGAAATATTTGGGATCTTCTCTCAGCTGCCTAGCGAAATAAAAATGGAAAAGTGGATTCTGGACTAATTAGGAGACAATAAATCACAAGAATTAATGAGAGAACTGTTGAATAAGTACTGAAAATAAAATAGGCTGATGCAATTCTTCAAAGGAGAATTTTATATAAAAGTTAGGAAACTTGGAAAAACTCAGAGAAATAATAAACTTAGTCCGATTCTATATAAGAAAAGCAAAGAATTCTAATACATGCATTCATACAGGTTACATTGCTAGAACTGCATGCATTACCAATGGGAAAACAGGCAATGCCTAATGCAAGCTAACATATTTTCCAGTTTTTTTCAGGGAACAATAAGTGTAAAAAAGCCAATAATACATGTAAGACCAGAATTTTGGGAGATGTAGGGAAAGACTACGCAGGCTTGGCAATGCTTTCTAGATTTCCACCAAAAATAAGCCATTCCCACCTGTTCTTGCCCCACATACTACAATCTTTAAGGTGAAGTGGAGAGGACATTCTATGGAAGTCCATTACTGCTACTCTCAAGATCATTTCTGGCTTAAGTTAGTGATTGAGAACATCTCTGAAGAATCCTTACTTCTCAGTTCCATATCTGACATGTGGGGAACACTATTTAGTTGGTGGAGCTTACTTTCCAGTTGCAGAGGGGTGCAAATCCAGTGTAGATATGCAGAGGAAAAAACAGTCAACAACAAATACAAATGATAAATGTCTCTTATCTGGGGTAAAAGGGATACCCCAGAAAAAAAGGTCTTACAGTCACAGCTGTTTGTGAGAGTTCTTGACTGTAAAAAAAAAAAGGATACGTTTTCTTACCCTGTCCTCACTTGAGAAGAATATGTTAACAAACACTACTCTAATGTAGTCTGTCTGTTCAATGCTATACATCTAACCCCTATTTTTATTACTTCTTCTAAATCATGCTTTGTTTATTATTGATCTTTTACTAGTGTAGTATATTGTCTCCCTACAAAAAAATATGCATGTTTAATTAATTTTGGCACTATTATTTACCCTGTATTCTGCTATAGTATATCAGGGAGAAAAAGAAGACTGCTAAAGTTTTGGTTCTTTTAAGGCAGAAACAAATGTTGACTTTGTGCCTCCATAAGATCTTTTATGGAGACATGAAGGTTAAGTAAATTAAATAAAAATAAATAATGTTTCAAATGCCATGTTTCCAATGCCAAAAATGGTGTTTGCAACAATATGTAATACAAAGTTGTGCCACTTTTGCAAGAGCCATCTGTTTGCTGTATGAATTGAGATTTCAGGCAGCCTGGAGCTCCTTGTATTCTCTAACCACCCCAGGCAGGCACTCCTGGGGCCTCAAGGGCCCCATCCTGTATACCCTGGGCTTTCTAATTCCTGGAGTATGAAGGATTGGGCCCCTGAAACCCTGTTAACACCTGCCTAGATTTATTCACTTTCAGAGGTGTGTCATGGGAACCTCACAGAAGGGGATTCCCCAGGTGTAAGTATTGTATTGCTGTGCCCCAACTCAGGAAATGGAAGATCTTCCCTACTCGCAGATCTGAGTTCAAGGAATTCCCTGTTAGGAGTCTCCCCATGTGCATTTATCACGCTGCTGTGCCCACACTCAAGGTGCACCTCTATACATGGGGGACATTGGTTTTGCTAGTTCTGCTTGAAGCATATTTTATTCGTTTACATACGGTGAGCATTTCTTTAGGGTAGGCAGGGAACTAAGGTTTATTCATGACACTAGAGGTTTCAGTATTTATCCATAACTGTTTCACAAGCCCAAATGTTTGTATAAGAGGAAGCAGAAAATAGTAGAACTGTAAGAACCACATATGAGGGACAGGCATTGAATAGGAAGCTAATGTACTGTGGGAAAGTGGAGAAGACAAACAACCTTATGTAAATGTAGTATAAAATTTAGAGGATTAATTCTGTTTATGTTACGTTCTATGTTAAAAAGTTAGATTATATAAAGAATTAAAAAATTACCTTACTATTTCCTAGACTGCACTTATCATGGACACAATGGTTCACTGGATTTCTTATTGACTTCTATGGACCACAGCACATTAAATAAAATAATTTATAGTACAAAGGATTTTAAGGTTTCTTCTCTATCTCAAATATTCAATATTGTTTTTCAGGATAAATCATGTATACAACAGACATATTGCATGTAGGTCAATTCCACAAACAGTGATCTGTATTCAGTGGGTGCAATCTCACATGCAGGCATGTGCACTTGCAGCAGTTCAAATAGGAATGGCACAAATATGAA
Organism: Caiman crocodilus; assembly: GCA_030014935.1. Classification (NCBI taxonomy): domain Eukaryota; kingdom Metazoa; phylum Chordata; order Crocodylia; family Alligatoridae; genus Caiman; species Caiman crocodilus. Next base: position 112,830,247 of record JAGPOW010003316.1, on the reverse strand, counting down.
CCAGGGATTTTTGCCTCAGCACACATGCCTGGGCATGGACTTTGGTGTAGGGCAAGATAAGCCACCTGGGGCAAAATAGCCCTGCCCAGCTCCTCACAGATCTGCATCCAGGGGTAGCTAGGGTCTGGGGCCAGCACAGGTGCTGGCTCCAGCAGTATGAAAACCTGCCCTGATGAGCAGCTCAGGGCTACTTGCTCTCAAGAGCTTCTGGGGCCTGGCCAATTGGTATCTGGGGACACTAGCGTTATGCTTCAGCCCAAGTCTGAATTCGTTGCCCGGCATGCATGAGCCAATACACGAATGCCAGTTGGAAGTTTGAAAGAAAAGAAAGTTTTTATTGCTAGCAATAAAGGTGCAAGGTAGCAAGCACACTAAACAAGATTTCTAAGCATCCTTTATACTAAAATCTACAAGCATAATATTCAG
>JAGPOW010003316.1:112813061-112829721 GCA_030014935.1 Caiman crocodilus | reverse complement strand
TGCAGATGGGCATAATTTACAAAACAACCTTCCAGTCTCGCTGTGTATTCTGTCTCGGGAGGATGGCTCGAGGCCATTTATTAGGCCTTCAAAGAAATGACTTGGGGTTATTCACAACACTAGCTCCTTGTGTCAGCTGGACTACTGAAGCAGCCCTAACTGAGAGTTCCTGGCACCTTCTACCCACTACAGCAGTCTAGTAGTGGGGGCTGCTGCCTGCATATGACTTGCTGCCACCTGCAACAGCATGCAGCCCTAAGGCTGTGCATCTGCCAGACCTGAATGAGCACTGCACAGACACAGCAGAACATCTGTACCTCTGAATCAGCTGCCAGTGGATATGGCTCACTGGTGTGCTTTTGCACAGGACTGGGAGGCGTGGCACCAGGACATGTAGCTCCTGTGCAGCCCAGGCCAGGTTGAGTCTGATAGGGTTGCACCGGCCAGGCACATTTACCATAAGGCTCAGGCATTGATGTGTCATGGCCCATTGTAGGCGCAGTGCCTGCCCAAGCCTCATGGAAAACATACCTGGCTGGCCCAACCCGACCCAACACAGCCCAGGCCGCTCAGCTAGTGGTCCTTTGCACAGGATCTGTGCATCCCTGAGCTGCACCTTTCAGTCCTGTGTGAAGGCACACTACTGGGCTGCACCAGGCTAGGTCCCACCACGTGCTTTGTGGAAGGCCTCAAGTGGGGGACACTGCAAACCTTCTCCCCTGACCAGTTGCAATGGCAGCAACAGGCAGTGCGACTGTGGCCCAGCTGCAGGCACAGCCAGCAGTGACATGGTGCTATGTGACCTGGGATCTGTACACACTGAAAGGGCCTGGCCCAGCCTGGCCCCATAGTGCATGGCTTTCCCAGTCCTGTCCAAATCTGCACAGGCAGGGTGGGCAGCTGAGTCCATTCAGTATGTACAGAGCCCGGGTCACACAGTACTGCCTTGTCTCTGGCTGTGCCTGCAGTTCAGTCACAGCCACACTGGCTGCTGTGTCTGCATCATGGGGGGCAGATGGGAGGTCAGCTGTGTGGCAGCCCCTATTTGAGCCCCTCCACAAACCCACCCACAGATTGCACATCCCCCTCACTCCCCGCACCCCAGACATCTCCTCGCCACTCCTTATATCCCCTACCGACCCACATCCATAACCCCCCCAACCCCATGTCTCTACTTACCCATGATAGAGCCCATGTCCCAATCCTTGCTGAGCATCTGCTTGCCCTAGCATGCTAAGGGTTCGTACCCTGAGCGCTGGGGCAGCAGGAGCACCATAGAGACACTCTGGCCAGAAACCAGTGCGTCTTTCTGGAGGAGCAGCTCCCGGGTTACCTCAAGCCCTGCTCCCTCCCCCTCGCCCCTGCCCCTGTGTTTTATTTTGATATCTGGATATCCAGTTACCAAATGTTGAGCTCACACTACAAATATGCAGCACAGGGAACATTTTTTTTTTCCCTGCCTTGCATCTTGCAGCATCTCAAACTTCTTTGAGATGCCTTAAGAGGCATATATGTGCTCATTTGGACATGTGCAATGGGTTCAAAGACAAATAATTTTTAAACTAAGAGAAGTTCACTTTTAATTTATGACTTCCAACTTTTGGTCTAATATGAGTTTCTGAAAACTTCAAATGGTATTCCTCTTGTTAGTCATTTGTATGATTGGGGTTATAGAAAAAAATATTTCTCTGTGACCAGGATTGGGCCCATGCCCTCCTTCAACAGTTTTTTTCTGGGGTACAGCATTCCCATATTTCATATCTTCACATAATTATGGAACAGGCACCATAGACATATTAAACATGATAGAATATACATGTTTATGAAAAACAAACAAAAAAGAGAAATATATACTTTTAAAAATATAGTTATTACTATCCAGTAATACAAGCTAATTGTTTGGATTTAATTTTTAGGGTTTTTTTAACACATGTTCTAATATTTTTCTATTGTGTAAGTTTTTTTAAAAAAACAACTAAGATAGCCCTCAGGTTTGAAAGAGCTGAAGTGTATTCTAATCTTTGCCAGTGAACAATATATCAATTTTTTCTGCCACCACCTATGCTTTTACACATGGTTTCAAGTGGGCACATTCAGCTTTTCTTTAGTTATTCAAGTCAAGATATGCTGCATAAATATTTTTGTCTTTCACTCTGTGTTGAGCTGTTTTAGTTTTGTTATTTTCTGTCATAATGAATAAATAGCATGATGGCGACAACACATCAAACAGACTGTAATGAAATGCAAGATCTTAAGTGTGAATCAGAACTAAACCTATACGTAAAAAGCCATGTTTTATTGATCAACACATAAATATATTCTGTAAAGCCCTGTTTCTTTCCCATGTTTCTTCCATTTTCCTACTCTACTTCCTTTTAAATATCCTTGCTTCTTGTACTGCAATACAAAGTAATGAAAGCACTGTTGATAAAGAATCAATTTTGCCTTTCCATCAACATTTTAAATATTTAAATTACAGCAAAGAAGTGTCTATCCAAGCATATAGTTTAGCAATATTTTTAAAAGATGGAATTCTATGTTGTATATAAAGCTGGAATAAATATTAACATTACCCCTCGGGGTAAAGAAAATTAGAATTATGTGCTTTAATAACACAATCTCTCATATTATCTTGTCTATTGTCAGTCTAAAGAAAGATTCAAATCAGCTTTACATTAAACAGAATGGGGAAACATATTAAATCACAGTTACATTTACTGAAGACTTACAAAGAAATTTGACTTAGAAATAGAAACAGTAATTTTAAAGAAGTGTGTGTGTGTGTGTGTGTGTGTGTGTGTGTGTGTGTATAAGTGAGGAAAATGATACTCTAATACTACTTCTTACAAACATCAATGTGGTATTAGAGTGTTCTTTTCCTCACTTGCTTCACCCATAATGTAAAATGTTCATACTTCATTAAAATATATTTTTAAATTGTACTGTAAAAATTAAACATATTTTAGTAGTTGTAAGTGTTTGATCAATATACTAACAGGATAATTTAAATCTGTGCCTCATCAAAATAAAACAGAATATTTGATTAAAATTTCAAAATTTAGGGAAAAAATGGAAAACTTTTTTGTGAGACACTTCTGACTAAGCTATGGATGTGGTTTTTAAAAATCACTTTTAGAAATAGAGTCATAGGGTGTGTCCAGATGAACTTGCACGTCCCTTTTCCAACACCTCAAATCAGTTTGAGATTCTGCAAGAGGCACACTGAGAATGAAACATTTTCCCCTATGCTACGTATTTGCAGCGTGGGCTCAACATTTGATACCTGGATTTCCAGTTATCAAATAAAAACACATAGGAGAAAAGTGGCGCAAACCATGGTCCCCCACTGTGCCCGAAGGCAAACCAGGGGCTTGCATCTGCAGAGATAATCTCGCATCTGGCCAAAGTATCTCTATGGTGCCCCATGCTTCCTTAGCATGCTGCCTTGCATGCGGGGCAAGCAGGAGTGGCATACGGCTGTAATATGGGAGCTGACCCGGTACGTATGGACTGGGGTTGGGGGTATTGTGTGGGGTTTCCTGTGTGGGGCTTGTGTGGGGTTGGCAGGGATGGTCGGGGGGGGGCGTGGGTCCCCTGCAGGTCCCACAGCCCCATACCAGAAGGTCCCATTCACCCCTGTAGGGCCCACAACTCACCCGTGCAGCAGCAGAGGTGTGGAACACTCAGGGCCTACTGTGGTTAGAGTCCCCAGTGGTGAGGCATGGCATGGCCCTGATCAGCTCAGAGCCAGCTTTGTTTGTGCTGCCTGTTGCAGGACCGGCCTGGCTCAGCACGGCACCACACATAGCCGTGCTGTTTCAAGCAGCACCAGAGCTGCTTGTGCTGTTACCTGGGGACTGTCACCACTTGCAGGGACCATGTGTCATCCTGGGCTGTGTCCTGCCTCCATGGAACCAGCCTGGTCCAACGATGCATGGGGCCCTTTGAGGCAGGACCTGGCCTGACATGACTTCACTTCATCAGCCTCCTAGGTACAAAAACTCATGAACTCAATATAGACATTGTATTTATGACATTTATTAGTGGATGTTAAGGATTTTCAAAATCCCAGAAAAGATGACAAAAGCCATAAAGGAAATACAGAGCGCCTGGACAAGGGACTAACAATAAAAGGATGGGGTTGAGGTGGGAAACACACCTAGGTTACAAAAAATACAAAGTTAGCCAACTAAGCTCGGGGGTAAGGGAAGTGGGGATGGGGAAGAGAGAGGGGAGTTTCGCAACGCTGAGAGAGAAAGAGGATAGAAATACACATACTCGTGACAATGGTCCGCGATGGTGAAGAAGTAGTCCAAATGGTAAAGAGTCTCAGTCTATACACAGTCTATTGCAGGGGTTCTCTTCGGGTGGCGTAGGGTGGTCATCGTCGTCCGTGGTTGATGAGTCCTCTTGAAGCAAAAGTCTGTCTGGTGCAGGGGGCGTGGTTTAGGAGGTCCCCTCTGCGGGGGGACCCAGTCCGATGGCAGTTCTGCTGGGGTCCATGTACCGGTGGTGGCCCGTGACATGCTCCACGTAGATGTCATGGGACCACCGGATGGTGTCGGACACCATCAGGCAACGCATTAGTTTGGCGTAGTGGTGGGAGACGCGGCAGGCGCACGGGACGCTCTCATTGCCGGGGTCCCAGCCTCCGAGCTTTCCCACAATGAGCGCGTTGACCGTCATGTCGTACCCGCAGCTCCTCAGGGTGTCGGCCAGCGGAGCGTACTTCTCCTGCTTGCGAGCCTGAGCGTCAATGGAGGCTTGGCGCCGGTTCTCAAACGGGATGGTAACGTCCACGATGATGATCTTCTTGGCCTCCTCGTCGGTCACCACGATGTCGGGGAACATCTGGCTCTCGCAGCCCGGGACGGTGCGGTTGACGGAGACCTGCCCCGCTGCGGCCAGGATGGCTTTCACCAGCCGGTCCTGGACAGTGTTGTGGCGGAGCTGCCAGGCCCTGGCGTGTGGCTTGCAGCTGCAGAGCATGTGGGGGAGGGTCTTGGTTGTGTAACCACACTGCTGGAACCTCTTGTCATGGTGGCCAAAGTGGACGGCCCCGTTGAGAGGTAGGCAGTTGAGGCGGCCGCAGTGGACGGAGCACCAGTCCGCGAAGCGCGTGAAGCTCCAGCTTTGCATGAAGTGGTTGCTGATGTCCCACTTGGAGGTGACGTCAAAGACCTTCCCCTGGTCGGGTTTGGCCCTCAGGTCGCTGGCGTACTTGTTCCAAACAGCGTCCTTCAGGAACCTCTCCAGGAAGGTCCTCGTGCGGGACGTCACGGTCACGGAGTCGGCATGCGGGGCTGGCTGCAGGGAAACTGCCAGCTCCCAGCGCTCCTCGGTCCATGTCCAGGTGCAGCCGATGCAGTTCCCGAGGTGGCGCATGGAGTTGTGGGCTCAGCTCCACAGAGAGGCAAAGTCCCCGCCATCTTGGCTGAACTCACCCTCCAGCGAACCACTGAGGAAGGTGGCCAGGTCATGTCCGGTGGTCAGCCTACCGATCCGCTTGTGGACGGTCTCCTCAAGGGCGCTGGCGCTTACCGTCACGTCCAGGCAGGTCAGGAGGCGGAAGGTGTGGGTGACCACGGCGATGTCACAGAGGTCTCCCATGCAGGGCACGTTGGCACCCCCCTGCCAGTAGGGATGTGCAGGACCTTGTTGCTGGCCTGCAGCAGCAGGTGCAGCCACTTGTTGAGCAGCCGCTGGATCTCAGTGTCCGCCTTCTTGAGCGGGGTCTTGGGGACCGCCGAGCCTCTCAGGACAAACGCGACACGGGGAATGAGGAACGTATTCACCGCTTCGATCTTCTGCCATGGGGCCAGTAGGGACAAGTCTAGTTTGTGGGCATCCTGCACGATGCTGTTGATGGTTTCCTCCGGCATCTGCTTGGCCCAGTGCCAGGTAGGCGTGCCCAGGTGGCAGTAGGCTTCACCGTTGTGCAGGTGCCGCATCACCTGGCCCTGGATCGTAAAGGTGGAATCCAGGACGCGGCTCTTCTGCTTCCCATCCATGTGGAGGGAAGCGCACTTGGCGACGTTGAATCGCAGGCGCATCCACCTGGCCGTCTCGGATGTCACGTCCAACATCTGCTGCAGCTGGGCGGTGTCGGGGGCGAGGAGCACGAGGTCGTTGGTGTAGGCTAAGACGCTCAACTTCTGTCCGTAGAAGTCAAGCCCTCTGGGGCTGCCTGCCATGGCTCGAAGGAGCGGTTCCATGGCCAGGTTAAAAATGATGGGGCTGAGGGGGCAGCCCTGTCTTACCCTGGACCAGATGGGGATCTCCACGGTCTCCCTGTTGGTGGCTCGGATGGTCGTGGTGCCATCGTGGTACAGCTCGTGCACCAGGTCGATGATGCCATCCGGCAGGCCCAGCTCGCGGAGGGTGCCGAAGATGTGGTGGTGGGGCACAGACCTGAACCTGACATGACTCATCAGCCTCCTAGGTACAAAAGCTCATGAACTCAATATAGACATTGGATTTATGACATACTACAACCTACTGGACATCTGACTCCCCAGGTATCTCTCCACTTTTACTTGTGCTGCTACATCCCTCTTCCCTCCCCCACTCCTGCCTGTTCCTCACTCCCTGACACATCCATTTCCATTTTCACTGACTGGCTTTCTTGTCTGCATTGCATGCCAGCCTCTGACTTCTTTACTATTCTTTCCATTCAGGAACAGCATACACACCAACTGCAAATATTTCCTTAGCCTGACAAAGGGTTTTTCAACCCAAACCCTTGCTAATATATATTGCTAATATATATGTCTCTAACTATTCAGTTGCTATGTTAAAATATACCATATTACATTGACACAAAGGAAAGGACCTTGTCTGACAGTTCCATATCCTTAAACCAACACCCTTACCACCTGACTGGAAGGACTCAGGGCCCCAGGCACACCTAATCCCCAGGGCTGGGACTGGCAAGGAGAGTTCTCTGACAGCTGCTGGAGAAGAAGCTCCTGTAGGAGAGGAAAGAAAGACTCTGTGACTGTTTGGTTGCCTGAAATGCTGCTGGTGCTACTGTGCTGCTTGCTAACTGTTGTCATTTAAAGTGATGGATTGGGCTGAGGCCTTCCTAATGTCCAGAAAGACTACATTTACTGTTACCTCTGCATGTAAGGATTTGGTGACCTGGTCATAGAAGGTCACCAGGTTGGTCTGACAGGACTTACCTCTAACGAACCCATGTTGGTTAGCCCTAAGCATAACCTTCCTTGATCTCTTCAACACTTGGCAGGGTTCAGGGCCTCAAGAGGGGCTAACATCCCCGCAAGTTGAAGGCATGAAATGTTGAATCACGCTTTCCCATTGTAGCCTATGGGCAAAACATCGAAGCAGTGTTGAAACAGCAAAACAGTTTCAATTAAACAAAATGTAATAGTGGTTTTGAAACTAAATGAAACTCAAAACAAAATGCTGTCCCATCAAATGTCAAAACTGAAGTTGAAACAGAATGGCGCTGTTTTGTATAGCCCTAGTCTCTTAATATATGTCAGTAACAATAGGAAGATCAGAAAAAAGTGTGGGTCCCTTACTAAATGGGAGAGGAAACTTAGTGAAAAAGGATGCAAAAAATGCTGAAGTACTCAATCTGAAGTACCACAGTCTTCAACAGCAAGGTCAACTCCCAGACTACTTCACTGGGCAGCACAGTTTGGGGAGAGCTGAGTAGCCCTCAGTGGTAAAAGAACAGGTTGGGGACTATTTAGAAAAGATGGATATATACAAGTCCATGGGGCACGATGGGATGTGCCTAAGGGTGTTGAAAGACTTAGTTGATGTGTTTGTAGAGCCACTAGCCATCATCTTTGAAAAATCAAGGCAATTGGGAGAAGTCCCAGATAATTGGAAAAAGGCAAATATAGTGTCCATATTTAAGAAAGGGAACTACACACCAGACAGCCTCACTTCAGCCCCTGGAAAAATCATGAATTGGGTTCTCAAGGACACCATTTCTAAGCACTTGGAAGATAAAAAGATTCAGTAAGGGTAAGCCATGCCTGTCCAAACTGATTACCTTGTACGATGAGATGACTGCCTCTGTGGATGTGTATTTTAATTAGAGAAAACCAGGATCCCTATTCGTGAGTGACCTGGAAGATGAATTACCCTCATCAGATTTTCAGATGACACCCATCTGGGTACCGTAGTAGATACACTGGTGGGTAGGGTTAGGATTCAGAGCATGCATCTACATGAGATGCTTAACTTCACATTAGCATAGTTTACTGTGAAGTACAAGGATGGAACTAGACTGTTCTCAGTGGTGTCAGATGAAAGAATAAGAAGGAATGGTCTTAAGCTGCAGCAAGGGAAGCTTAGGTCAGATATTAGAGGGAGAAAAATATTTTTCACTAGGAAGGTAATAAAAAACTGGAACAGATTACCCAGAGATGTAAAGTTGTGAACTCTTCATCCTTGTCGGTTTTTAAGACCCAGCTAAACATAGATTCAGCTAGACATAGCCTCGGCTGAGATGATCTAGTTAGGAATGGTCCTGCTTTGAGCAGGAGGTTGGACTAGATTACCTCCTATGGTACTTTGCAACCCTAATTTTCTATGATCCTATGATTCTAGGAGCTGCAGACTCACAATCTCAAGCCCTAACAGCTGAGGGGGCTCCGAGCCACAGAAGCTGGTGCAGAGAGATCCTGGGATTATGATCCTAGGCTCCCTCTGCACCAGCAATAAGGTGTGATGCGATCTGATGCACAATTCTACAATCATGCCTCCTGCCATACATACCTCCTGTGGCATGTCAGGAAGTGTGATTGTGTGGATCATGCATGAGATTCCATCAAGCATTTATATACATGCTGAATGTCTGGCAAGGATCTTACATTTGCAAGGACTTCTTTTTTTTCATCTTTCATCAATATATTACTAAGAGTTGAGAAAGACGAGGGAGTTTCTTGTTGCACTATTTTCAATATGATAATGGTAAAAAATTAAAAACAGGGAGGGAATCATAAAATGGCTACTAAGCTAATAAAATAATAATCTAAGCAAATTGCCACAAGCGCTTTCTTCTATTAGCTGAATGTCTATTGGTGGTCTGGGAAGAGCCTCTTGTAGATATTTTACACACTGAAGCTCTTTCATTATGGGAAAAAATGAATGTGATCCCAGACCCAGATCACTACCATCACTGGTATAAAATATTTTGATCTGGGAAGGAAGTCTGATATGGGCATTCAAATGAATACATTATACTTTTCTTGTTTGCAAACCTAAGGCAAAACTTGCAGCAATGTTCTATTTCTGCAGGATACTGCATAACCTTTTCATTCTAAGTGCTGAGCTCCCACTGATCTCATGATTAAGAGCTGTGTATGCAAAATGAGTGAAGGATATGTAATTGATCACCCCAGTGTAAAATAGAAATAAAACTTTTGCCTTTATGTTTTGACTCTGACAATCTTATGTATTTAAAAACACTTTTACTGTGTGTGCAGACATGAATATAACTGATGAAAAAAATTCTCATAGAATTCAATTAAAATATTTTTGCTAATTTCTTTTACTTGATTTCATTCTTGTTGTATACCTGCCGTCCTCCTTTTTGGCATCAGATTTTGAGACTAAAGGTTCTTATTGAAACACCTGAAAAATAAACAGCTAAATTGTAATGGAAATATTAATGACTGGCCACCTTTGAAAGCTGTCATTACTGGAATGTTATGTTTGTTCTTAGAAGCAGCACTGTCTACCATATTGAGCGCAGGCATGACATCTCTGGAAGCCTTAACATTGCATTTGTGCATTGTTTTGGTTTCTTTTCTGATAAAAAAATGTTCTTACAGAGAGGAATCTTACTACTTCTGTTTTTACATATGGAGAAACTGAGAATCTGGGTGCATTACTGAGTTGACTAATTAGATCTACAGTAAAGTGTCATGATCTACATGTGCTCCAGTATTAGTGTGCAATAAACTAATTAACTTTGCCATAAGATGGTATTGTCAGGGGCACTACCATCTAATGGTGGAGTAATTAACTGCGCTGAAATGCACATGTAGCTGGTGAATGGGAGGGTGCTAGACTCTTGCCTGCTGCCTAGCCACACAGCTCTACATGGTTACCACTCATGCCCCAGCCAGCCCTTCTACCACGCAATGCCACCATCCAGAGACCAGGGCAGACCCCTGGTGCCTCCTTTTAGCCTGGGCCTGTTTTGCGAGCTCAAATTGCTGCTGTTCTGGGTGCATGTGTAGATGCTGCACCTAGGGGCAGTTTATTTTGGTTCAAACTGTTCTGTAGTTTATTGCTTCACCTCAGTTGCATGTGTAGATGCACCCCCTGAGTACCAAACCAAATTAGTCAACATCAAAATGCAAGACAGATAAAGAACCCAGTTTTGACTTTAAAGTGCAAACTTAAGGCATGTGCATGTGTTATATTTCCATTGGTAGAATTGCATTTATCCTGGTAGAAATACTAGTTTTACAAGCATTTCCTCCAGAATGGTGTGCGTGGCTGAAAGTTCTACCTGGCCAGGACTTCACTGCTCCAGCCAGGCACAGAAAAAAACCCCTCCCTCTGACTGTCTTGTGGCTAAGAAAGTCCGGCTTTTTTCACAAGCCCTGCACTGAGTTCCAGGGCTACAGGGAGACACAGATTGGGGAGCGAGGGGGGAAGGCACTAGTGTTCCCTTGACATGATCTAGACCCCTAAGACCCACAGCTAGACCCCTGGGTCTGAATACTCAGACCCAAATATCTCAACCACTAGAGCCATATCCAGATCCAAATTCAAAATCTCAGAACCCAAGATTCATACCCAAACACACCCAGACTCTGGCATGGCATGATCTCAGTCCCCAAAGTGCGTATGCCAGTTCTGGCATTTTGATTGTGAAGTGATGGGCAGGGATCTTGGTTTTATCTTATTTATTAAAAAAATCCTCAATTTTCAGATTTAAAAAAGTAATCTACATTTTTTCATGATTAAAATGAAACACGATCAAACACTACTTTATTGAATCCATGTTGTCTGTTCCTAATTCTCTTTTCTTCCAAGTGCTTAGAAATGGATCAATGGTGTAAAGGGGATGCAACTCATTGTCCAGGGACCCCAACCAATGCACTGGGTCCTCGACTGTCAAAGAGAATGTTGTGTCCCCCTCCCCACCCCCCATGCGCGCGTGCACACACACACACACACACCAGCTGTCTGTGCTCTGGGCCAGGGAGAGTGCTATTATACTTCCACTGTCAGTGGAGAATGCACATGTCCTGTGGTACTACTGACTGGGCATTCAATCAGTACCTAAAAGTTCACCCTCCACATGCTTTTCCTTTTTATCCATGCCAACCAGAGGCACCATTGCTCATACTTGGACTTTTCATACATTGTCAGTCAACAAGGAGCAGTGACAGTATCCTTAGTATTAATCAAGGCATCCTCTGTATCCAAAGAAAGCAGATCAACCCCTCCACCCACTCTACTCTCCAATGCAGTAGAAAGCATTCTCCCTCCCTCCTCCAAATTCTCTATATAATCCACTAATTGTTCTCTACCTTCTGTGTTCCCCATTGACACACGGTTTCTTGGACCTGTTCCCAGTGCCTGGAACCAGACAGATGACCACAGAACACTCACCTCACTTCAGACTGTGAATAACTACGTAGGGATTTGTTTCCTTAGCATGCAAAGGCTACCTAGAAGAGACAGGATTTAGTGTTCCCTGTGCTACATCTGCTGTGGGGATGGGAAGCAGATAGGGAAGTCAGAGGATGTAACATGTACTTACACAATGTAAGTACTGGCACATTTACAACTCATAGAAAAGAAAGTGTCCCCCTTCCTTCCCCTATAAGGACAAGCATTACAAAGGGAAGTGTCTTACGGGAGAGAAAAAGGTGCAGATGTCTAGTGCTGGATGGCTGTCAGTTCTGAGGTTGAAATCCCCAAGTGATTTGTGAGTGGCTTGACTTCTCAAGTCCCTGATCCTACTGCAAAATGTGTAGCTTTGATGAAGCTCCTATTCTCAGAGCAGAAACATTTATTGCTAGACTCCTGAAACCGCATACAGCCTCAGTCCTCTCCCTGAAAAGACTTATCCCCTTAATCCACCTCTTGGGAGAATAAATGTCAACCCAAACAGATCTGGCTCTTACTGCTGCATGATGGCAATTTGGTGGAGGAGTAACTTGCTGGGAATTTATGAAAATTTGGGATTAAGGAAGAAGGTAGAGGGTGGATAACTCCATCTTCTCTTCTGCTCATATGCAAGTATAAGAAATATGTGTGGCAGCTTAGGGCAGCATTAGGCAGCGCTTGGGATGCTATAGGTGAGCAAGAGATTTGTTTACTCCAGTTTTTGTAAAGTGAGTACTGCATCCATGGTCACTGTGGATGATCACATCCATGATCACTACAGAGGTATCCTTGGAGGCGTAGCCATCATCTCTCAGCCACAGGTAGCATTCCAGTCTGATTTTTACACTGAGAAGTATCCCTGTCTTTCAGCCATTCAGTCAAAGTATGTGCCATCCCTCCAGAATTCCTGGATATCCTAGGGGACCATTTATTGCAGAAAGAGTATAGGGAAGAGGATCCCCTGGCTCAGTAATAAAGTTATACTTTCTAGAGGTGTGTAACATTCACCAGGTAGACATTGGGAAGCAAGTACAGACTGATCCTACAATTACAAGGGAGGAGGTTGGAGAGATCTGTCTGTGTTCTGTGAAAAGAAGTCTCTGTGTGCAGTGGGTGTGTCCTGTGAAAAGGAAGCCTCTTTGTGCAGTGGGAAAACTCCAAAACCTAATTGGACAATGTGTGTGAACTTAAGGGGTTGACCACATTCCATTGTTCCACCACAACAGAATGGTGCTGGGATGGAGCTTGGAATTGGGGCCCTGGATCTTCCCCCATCATGACAGACAACCATGGGGAAATAAGCCCTGCTCCTGGACTGTAGCCACCAAGCCAGGAGATAATCTTACCATGACTCCCTACTGCTCCGTATGTCCTGGGTACTGGCAGCAAGGGCATGTTGTAACTTGCCACCTCTCACTCCACTTCTGACAGACACCATGCTTCTTCTGTGTGCAATGCTTTCTCTTCCCAGGTCTCATGGAATATCCCCTCCCCCCCAAACCTTGTAGATGTAGAAGACATAGACAGATGACATTACGGAAAATTACTCCTTGGCCATATCAAGACACATGCCCAGAGACCTCCAGAAGGCAAACTTAATGGTCATACTGCACCTGCTAAGTGTTCTTTCCTGTTGTCTGGGTGCCGTAGGTAGGTCTTCATGAGCCAGGGGCTGAGAGGGTGGTTGGATGAGTACTAGATGATAAAGGTTAGGCAAAGCCTGTGCCAATCTCAATTCTGGGGGCCCTGGTTATGTATTGTCTGTTCTCTATCAGATGGGGGAAGGTACAGTTGCAAAAAACACTGGCATTAGGATTACTGCCTGCCCAGTTGATAAAGAAGTGGTGAAGTGGTGACAGTTTTCCATGGTGTCCTGGAGCACGATGGAGAAGAAGCTCTTGTAGTTGATGAATGCCATGACACTTGTAATAGACAAAGAATGGGTACATTGGTGGGTCATCAGTGGCCCCCACACAGTTGGGAAAGTCTATCTAGTTGAGCCTGGTAATAACCTTATGATGGCTGCTGAAGTAGATGGAAATTTGTCACTACACCCTGGATGAGTAGGTACAGCTCTCAGACTACTGCTCTGAATATGGACTTGTTCACATCAAACTGGATGACGATGGAATGGGGGCTATCAAGAGTTTTAAGCTTCCAGAAGGTGATAGTGAGGCAATTAATTGGACTCAAGGATGGCCTTATGCTTATGTTCTGAAGCATTATTGGGAGACCAGCTAAGTTACAATGTATTTTGAGGTGAACTGACACATGAGGATGTTCTGCAACCAATGCTTATTGTCCCGGGTGCACAGGATGATCCACTTCTACCAAATGCTGCTTAACTTGTGAGTTCAGAAGTGCTGGTAGATGACCTGGAGATGCTTTTAAAGCACTCTAGAATCCATGGCATCCACAGGTTCTTCATTCTTATTTGCAAAGTAGATGTTAGCCATAACCAGGAAGCTTAGTGGCTACAATTTCCATTAAGTAACCATGCATAGGACTTCAGACCCCTGAACCCTGTGCACGGGGATGGGTACCAACACAACCATGTGTTGGATCAACTGAAGATGGGCACATAAAATGTCCATACATCTCTGATGAGACAAATACAGGAAGACAATGAATAAATAGTGCAGCTCCTGGGTCTCTCAGCTTTTGTAAGAGGAATAGAGTTTCATGGCACGATGCAGAAACAGAAACTGATGCACTTGAAATAGAGTTATGCTCTGTTTCCCCTCTTTGTAACACTCTGAGCAGGAAGGTGGAGGGGTTACTGTAGGAGTGGAGAATTATTTGGACCCAAGGGCCACATAGAGAATTTTGATGAGCTGTCATGGCCTAGGTCAACATCTGTAACAATTCACCAAAACTTTCTTTGGGACTTTGGGGAGGCGGGAGCAGTGTTTGGGAGTGGGATTGGTAGGTGAAGCTGATCCACTCTCTGAATGACCTTCCCTGTGGAGGGCAGGGTGTGGACCGACGTATGGGGGTATGTGTGAGGTGTGGAGTGGGGCCTGTACGCATGTGTGGGGGAGGAGTGCCTGGGTTCTGGGTCCAGGGAGCCAGCTGGGGGTGAGGGGAGGGAGAGGAGGCTGAGGGAAATAAGGTCCACTTCTGCCCCAAAGTACTTAGCATGGGACTGAGCTCCACCTAGGACAGTCTATGCCATGGGCTCACTTGTGCTTGCTGCCCTGGCTACAGCCCTGGCCTCATCCAACATGCAACTTCTGGTGGATTTGTTCCCAGTGTGGCTGCAGCCAGCCAGGTGCTGCTCTGCTCCCCTCACTCCAGTGGGATCCACCTGAATGAAATTTCCCCCCACCCTCCAGTCCAGAGCAGCACAGCAGGGGCAGAAGCAGAAGGAGGAGTTGCTGCTGGAGGTGAGAGGAGCAAAGCAGTATCTGGACTGCTTCAACTGCATCAGGAACAGCCTTATTGGAAGCTTCATGAGCTGGCTGGGGACCAAGCTGGTAGGGCTGTTCTGCTCCCCTCACCTCCAGTGTTGCCTCCTCCTCCTGCTTCTGCCCCAGCTGTGCTGCTCTGGGTGGGTAGGAAGGAAGCTTCAGCTGGGCAGCTCCTGCCCCAGCATGTAGGGCTCCTGCCTCCTTTCTTTAAAAAATCTTGGTCTTATTTTGACATAATGCCTGATTCAGCCTTGAAACTGTTAATGTTCAGGCATTTTTTATTACATTTGTGTTTTGAATTTCCTTTTCTATATGACTTTACTGCACATGTACTAAGAGAAGCATCCAAGCTACAGTGTGGTGAAGTTGAAGTTTGAGTTTTAGTATGTTTGAAAGAAGGAAAGCTGAAAGATCCTTTGCAGTGGGGTGGACTGAAAATGGATATGTTTTCTCCAAGAATATTTCATTCATTGGTAATTTCAGTTTGGACAAGACACAGAAACTTTCAGTTTCAAAGATAATTATTCTATTAATGTTAGGAAGTAAGACAAAAATCAAGAGCCCTGACGAGAGGACAAGTAACTGGACTAGCACATGAGGGATTCCTTGGAGCCTGGAGAAAATTTTGGGCTGATTACAAACCCAGTTCCCCATAGTTGCTGCACTTTGAAGGTGTCTCCTTCTATGGGATGATTGGTCAGTGGATATGTGTCACTAATTGCACTGATCCTAACCCCATTTCTCTCTCACTGCATGACAAGTTAAAGGATACAAAATCTCTCTTCAAACCATCCTCAAGGCAGAATGACATCTCATAACAATTTCCTGGTATGCAGTTACTTTGGGTTACCTGTGCAGTGTCCTAGGATCTGAGTGTAAGGCTTCTGCTATATATGATATATACTAAGCAATTGACTAGTTAATTGTGTAATAATTTTAGACCTGGCTACATGTGTAAAGTAAACCTGCCACACCTGCAACATAATTATCACACAATTAATTAGTTAATTGTGCAGTATATTAAAATTGCCACACACACCAAACAATTATTATGACATAAAAATGTTTATCCAGCTATAAAAACAGCCAACTGTGTGGCAAGTTAGTGCTTGAAAATGTGTGACAACTTTATATCTGGTTTCTACCCAATTTTGATTTGAATCTGTGACAGGGCCCTAAGCTCTTTAGCATCTTGGATGGCAAGATATTTTGCCATGAAAAATGCATACATACTCTTGTAGGTACTAAGGGATCAAAGATGTTGCAAAGGAAAGTTTTGTAAAGGTTTCAAAGGTAAAATCTTGAATCTGTGAAAAACTAAAAACTACAGTACATACAAACTTTCACTTTAATTATACACAAGCTATCAGCATATTGGGGCTGAATCATCAGTACATAGTGTCTCGTTTTAAAATATTGAGTTAAAAATTAAATGAAAATAAACATCTTTAATGGGCCTTCTAAAAGAACTTTCTCACTCAAAAAATAAATTTTATTAAACAAAAATGGGAAGGGAAAAATCTTATCAACAGGGATCCTGGTTTTATCCCCAATGTTTTTAGTAAAAAAGTAACCTCAAATCCACATTTTTCCTTGATTTAAATGAAACACCACTATATATATATATTATATAATAAATA
>JAGPOW010003316.1:112800726-112812961 GCA_030014935.1 Caiman crocodilus | reverse complement strand
TATAATATATATATATTAGTGGTGTTTCATTTTAATCATGAAAATGAAACACCACTAGTTGATTAAATTGACTAATTGATTCATTTTAGTTGATTAAAATGAAACACTACTAATAAATAGATATATAGATGTATGTCTCAAATAGATGTATATCTATATAGTAGTGGTGTTTCTTTTAATCATGGAAAAATCTATATAAATAGTAGTGTTTCATTTTGATCACATAAATATGTGGCTTTTGTGTTACTTTTTAATCTGAAAACTGAGCATTTTTTACCAGAGAAAACCAGGATTCCTGGTTAGAACATGCATGGCTAATTTTGTTGGAATTGCAATTTGTACTAAAAAAGCACCCCCCCCAGAAAAACCCCTTGATTTAGACTAAGGAGTCTTATAATCCATTTAACTTAATTGATATAGTTCACTCATACCTAAAAATAAATAAAAGACCTGGTAAATTATGTGTCTGAGATGTTAACGGTATATCACGTGTTTCAGTAATGAATAATTATAGCATGTGATCATATATTAAATTATCACAAGCAAAAACATCTGTAAGATTATAAATATAAGTAGTTTAATTTAAAGATGATTGGATACCAGTGGCATAGATGTAGCACATTATTCTCCCAACCCAAACTTAGGATCAAAACAGACTGACAGTCTCAGATCCTTGGCCTATGTAGGCTTGCAATGCAGTGGAAGCGATATGGTCTGCCTTACAGGGACAAGACCATCTGCACAGCTTTATAAATACATGGTGTTTATGGTATTAATCACCAAGAGAGAGCATTTTCATTCTTCTCACCTGTATTCCATGGAAGAGACAATGTGCTGAGACAGAAGTCAACAAGAGAAAAGAAAATGAAGCAAAAAAAAAAAAAAGAATTAATTGGTACATAGATAATGAACCACAGCCAAATAATGTATTTCTCAGATAAGGCAACCTTGTGTGATAGAATAAACCCATAATAAAAATATTGAATAAAAATCTAACTCATTTATAAAGATTTATTTTGTCCTTATGAAAGGAGGTTATTTAATTTCAGGTTTCTTAAATCTTAATTCACATTCAGTTTGAAAGTCTTCTGCTTAATCAGCATGCAGTTTGGTATGTATGTCTTAATACTTTTCCTGGAGCCTTTTTAAGAGGCATAGAGATTAACAATTGGAGCTGAAAGTTTCATTTTTTACCCCTCAGGATATACTTCAGTTTCTGTTTTATATATTTATTTATTTATTTATTTAAAATTCGCCACTTGGCATAGTAGTTTTGGGAAGTGTTTTCCCAAAAAAGAATGGCATAGACATGCATCTACATGGTGTGTAGACAAGCCTGAAGTCTAAAATGGAGACATCAATACCCTTGATGTGTTGCTTGTCTGTTGGATGCATCTAATTGCCTTAGGTGCCTACATTTTGACCAGTAAAGTTGCTTGTGCACCTATATATCCATTTTTGTGCCAGCCTAGAAACACATACCCATGACAATGTTGAACTGCTAAGCATCTTTGGCCAGATTCTTGCCCTTTTGTATTTCTTATGTGAAGTTAGGTACATAAGTATGATTTTATTCCACCTTGCTCAAGTCCCTAAAAATGTGAGTCGTTCCTCCTCCCCTCATGACTTTTGTTGTGACCCAATGAACACATCTACACATTTCCCCAACTGTGCAGTAACAACTGCACAGTCATTTAGTACTAACTTTAGCAAGTATTGAATGACTACATAGTAACCTCCATTACTGTATAGTCCTGGCAGTGCACAGGTCATTTCCAAACTGACTGCACAGTAGCGATGAGTTACTGTGCAGTAGCATTGGAGTTATGGTTCATGGCCACCAAAGCTATGTTGCCATAGCAATGAGCTATATCAGCATAGCTCATCATTGCAGTGACTTAGAGTCTTGTGTAGATGTACACTGTCTTAAGGGTAAGACAGTGGTTGTTACAAAAGTATTGAATTAAAAAATATTTAAGATATACTACTAAGGCATACTTTATTATCCCTAACATGTGTCATTTTCTAGAAGGTATTTACCAGAACAATAATTGTACAGGCATAGTGGATTCACTTTTTGATATAAGAATAGGCTCTAGTTTCTCTGAGGAAATGGAGTACTGCATATATTCCACATAGTCCATATATGATCCTTCCCTCAGACTCAATCTAAAACTCATTTTGGGTTTAAGAAGACGTTAAGAGAGTTTGATAAGGACTGACAACTCGGGATAGGTCCTAGTAATGTAACAGGAGTGGGAAGGTGGGGTGCAACAAAAATAGTAACCCCAAGCATCACCTTCATGGGGGAGGCACAAAAATTACCACCACTGTGGCAAAAGTTGAATGCATCAGCACAATCAGCTGTGGGGCAGCCCATGATTCCCTGTGCATCTGTAGCTGCCCTGGGTGTAGAGCTGGGTCTGCATTCAGAACAGAATTTTTTGGTAGATATTAGAGGAAAAGTGAATATATGTGAGGGATATCAGTTTAAATTCTCAGGCCAGTGAGATAATTAAATATATATTTTTTTTATTTCCTTAATGTCTGTCAGCATACAAAAGTATATTATAGCATGCAGTTATGAAGATAGATAGATAGATAGAGTGATCGATCGATCAATCAATCTATCTATCCACACATACACACACATACATGTATATACAGATAGTTTCATAGTTGATAGGGTCGGAAGGGACCTTGACAGATCATCAAGTCCAACCCCCTGCCATGATAGGAAAGAATGCTAGGGTCAAACAACCCAGCAAGGTGTTCATCTAGCCTCCTCTTAAAGATCCACTAGGTAGGAGCCAGCACCACTTCTCTTGGAAGTTGGTTCCAGATCCTAGCCACCCTGACTGTGAAGTAGCATCTCCTGATGGCGCTGATATATGCATGTGTGTGTGTGTGTGTGTGATAGTCTATTTGTGCAAATTTCAAAGAATTTTTCTGAGTGAATCCTTTCAGGAAAGTCTGAAGATACATTTAAAAAAATGTGAAAAGAAAAGAAATAAAAATGAGAATGAAAATAAATCCATTTTAAATATAAACTCCATTAAAATATATATCATACAATTGTGATGTTACAGCTATCAGAATTAATTTAGATATATTTTGATTCAGTAATTTTTAGGGTCCATATGGAGAATTAGTCGTTTTCTATAATAGTTATTCCATGACCCAAATCCATGGATTTGTCAAGAACAAATCATGCTTTAACCACCCTGACAGTGATGGGCTTTGTGCAAGTGGTTAGAGCAGTAGTATGATATACCATTATTTCATCAACACTTCAATACAGTGTCCAAGGACATTTTTATAAGCAGGTATCCTGGTTTTCTCAGATAAAAATATCGCCAAGTTTTAATATAACAAAGTAACTCCAAATCCACATTTGTCCATGATCAAAATGAAACACCACTAATATATATCTCTATATATTAGATATTATCATATATCTAATATCTATATATTAGTGGAGTTTCATTTTGATCATGGACAAATGTGGATTTGAGGTTATTCTTTTTAATTGGAAAATTGGGGATATTTTTTTTATCAGAGAAAACCAAGATCCCTGCTTATAAGCAAGATAAAGAAATATAAATTAGATAAAAAACATAAATGATTGGTTCATCATATTCTAGGAGTTGCCATCAATAGCTTTATGTTGAACTGGAAGGAGATATCCCCGAAGCGTTTATCCTGGAGCTGGTACTATTTAACGTCTTTATTAACAGCTTGGAGTACTGAACTGAATACACTCTTAGTAGATGTGGAAATGAGACTGAGCTGAGTGGAATAGAAAACACTTTGGAGGACAGGATTAAGATTTAAATGATCCTTATTCTTTGGGAGGAAAGCGTTTCATTAATTGAAAGAAAAATCAATAAGGATAAATGCAAAATATTGCACTTAGGACAGAACAAGCAACTTGACAAATGGAGATTTGAGGAATGACAATGTAGGCTGGAGTTCTGCAGAATATGAGTCACCAATCTGATATTGGTGAGAAAAAGTTCTTCAGGGAGTCAGAATATATGACCCCTAGAAGTCCATTCTCATTTTCAAGTGACTCTAAGGAAAAGACTTTTCTAAGGAAAAGTGATTTAAAGATCACTTAAATATTTTCTATTTATTTCACATATAGCAGGGTTTATTTTAAACTGTTATATGACGTCAATGTATCATATTAATGCCTTTCCCAAACTTCCTTCTTACTCCAGGGTCTCAACATACATTTTTATTAGGCTCTGACTATTATGACCACAACAAGAACATTAACAATGTGAATGTAGGCTTGCAGAGGGTGAAACAATAATTTTGGGATATAAGAGCTACTCTATTGATGTTAACTCAGATTTTAACTGTGGCAGCAAGAAGCTCCTACAGGCACTAAAGGTCCTGGGGGCAGCCCCAGGCATTCCCAGGGTGAACAAGCTGGCCCTCTGTAAACTTACCACCAGGAGCAGAGCCAGAGCTGTGTGAGCCGGCGTTACACCAGCTTTTGAAACAGCTGCTTCCCAGTCAGGGTGGTGGCTGGCTAATTGTGGCAGCTGCTGCTGCCGCTGCTGCAGGAAATTTAAAAACCCAGCTGGAAACCGGTTAGGAGAGGGAAGCACAGAGCCGGAGGGGAGCTCACCAGGCAGGCAGTCACTCTGGAAGCTTGCAATACCAACATTGCAGGCTCTGCCTCTGCATCCAAGGCAGGGGGAGCAGCATCCTGCTTCAGGCTGGGGACGATCATTCCCCAGCCACCTTAATTTCAAAGCTCATAGAAGCGTCTCTCTCCCTTGCAGGGAGAAGGACACCAGAAAACAGGAGCTCAACCCTCTTGGATCAGGGTCTGAGGCTCCAGGCACCTTAACATACAGGCAACTGGCCAGCACTGAAGCTGATGCCGGATCTCTTTGAAAAGGGGCTTGCAGGGAGTGGCAGAACCATGAGCAGAACACCCAAGTGGTTGGTGAGTGGACATGGTGTAGGGGAGGTGGAACCCTGAGGAACACCGTGGCACTGCTGTACCCCGTCGTTGGGTTGCTCAGGAAGAAGAACACCACTGAACCCCTCCTTTCTTCAGGTAACAACAAGTCATGACAGGAAAGTTGGGGAAACCTGATCAAGGGGGTAGTGTGGTACTCACAGCATCCATTAGCGATGCCACACTAATGTTAACCAATTACTGTTAACTAAGATTCTAATGATGAACTCTTACATAAAAAGATTGCATAACATGAAATGTAAGTTAAAGAAAGGTATATGCTCTGTGTGTGTAAGAAAGAAGTGTGAATATTGTATTGCATAATTCTACACAATTTGTTAACTGTCCTGTTAATTATTCATTCTGTGACATGAGCAGGAGATAACACAGCACGTTTTCCAGAGCAAAGGAAATTTAATGAACAATGTCCATATTTTTCAAATTGTCATGATTTACTAAATCTGATGCTTCATTTTTGCATTCACGTGGTAGCCTGGGAGTGTATTTCTATGATAGTCTTCTCTCTTTAACTTCCAGTATATAGCACATACATCATATATGATTGGGCAGTACGAAGATTTTAACGTTACTCATGTCTGTAAGAATTAAAAAAAAACAACCTCTCATGCAAGAGGAAACAAGGTTAACTTTGATTCAGTAATCTTACATTTCTAAGTAATCCAACCATGCCTAAAAGCAGAGGGATTTACACAAACTGATCCCACTTGCCACTGGAGATGCATATGTTGTAGAACTGGGTATTATTGCATATCAGATTGAGGCTTCAGTTACATCTGTGACTGATCATGGCAAAATGTTTTCTTCATATATAGGATAACTCTCTGAGTTTCTTTTGACATGGTTACTTCAAAATGCTTTTTCTATCATGAAAAAATCCATAACTTTAAAGGAGATTTTTCTGTAGTTAAAATAAGAAATACTGCAAATGAATGAATATGCATTTTGCCATAGTCAGTCAATTTAAAACAATTTTATTTGAATATGAACCATACATTTGTGTAAATAGTTAATTAAAAAGAACTTGATTGCCTCATCAAGTCTCAACATACATTTTTTTAAAGCTTTGGTTATTATGACTGCAACAAAGCCATTACAATGTGAATCTAGGCTTGCAGAGAGGGTGAAACAATTGTTTGGGGATACATGCACTACCCTATTGGTATCAATTGCTGTTAGTTACAAGATCAATAGCTAAGGAAGGGTCATGAATTATATTGATAATGAGGGATCCTGGTTTTCTCTGATAAAAAAAAAACTCTGTAATTTTTGGATTAAAAAAAATAAACCAAAATCCACATTTTTTTCCATGATTGAAATGAAATACCATGGGGCTGTTTCATTTTTATCACAGAAAAATGTGGATTTGGGTGGTTTTTAAGTCCAAAAATTACAGATTTGTTTCTATCAGAGAAAACCAGGATCCTTGTTGACAGCTTAAAATTTGTTTTGATTTTGTTTCTGTTTTTGGAACATTTTTTTCATGTTCATTTGTCATCAATGGATTCATAAGCCATCTACTAGCAATTCAGAGAGATATTGAAATGCAATCTCCATTTTCTGTCTTTGGCAGTCATTGGAAGGATTCTGAAGAAATGGTTAAAAATTTTCCACAGAAAGTCAGAAAACTTAAATATGCTGAAAGCCTGGGGAATTTTGTTTTACTGCTGAATCACTTCCTTGTTTCTTTTCATGTATGCATGATTCATAGCACTAATGCAGTAAGACATTGTCTACAAATGCATACCTAGTATAGCATGACAGTTTTAATCTTTACATTAATTCAGCTTGTCAAAGCCCTTATTTGAGTTTGATCTGATGGACAGCCATAAGGCTGCTACATTTGGGTCCTAGCATGCTGTCCCTTCATCTGAATAAACTGCAACATTGTCTATTTCCTTAGTATCTCTGGCACACTTCCTGGCTGCAATAATTCTGTTACCCTTCAAGAAATGGAGGAAACTTTGTCAAGAGTCTTGATTCTCAGGTTTCCCTTTGTCCTAAGCACCTATTGCTCTATAAAGTCATGATATGAGGCCTTAGGTCTGCTTTAGACCTTAACATGAGTAAATTTAACCTATGAAGTAATTTTTTTGTTATTGACTAAAAGCAGAGGTATTATGCAAATTGTTTTTTGCTTGCACAGAGCTCCAGAAACTACACAGAAGCCAAAAGGAGAGTTCTTAAATTTATATGGGGTATTCTGCGGGGATGGGGTTACAGGACAATGCACTAAGGAGAGTGGGGAAAAAAAACACAGGTGAGAAACATTAAGGTACATATGCTTAGAATATACATAACAGACAATAGCACTGACTCAATGATAAAATCCTTCGGAGAAAGATAGCAAGATAACAAATAGGGAACAATAACAATGATGCAATACAGTGAAGAAACCTTAAGCCCTCCCTTAACTCCAAGGGGGGCTATCAAACCAATCTTTAGTTTTACAGAACACTCAATTACTGTGTACCCAGGCTCCCCATCTGAGCCCCACAGCTGTGGCTTGCAGAATCAGCTCTGCTGCGGGTCTTGTGTCTCAACATGCATCTTGCTGGCTGCTGCTTCTCTCCCTCTCTCCATGCAGAGCTGTTTCTTAATGTTCAGTCCTGGCTACCCCTTTGATCCCTTCTTCTTTCTCCAGAAACCTGCTGGGATGGTAATTCCAGCTGTGATATTACACTCTGTTACACATTGTTAAAAGTATTGTGTAAGTGATTTATTGCTCAAGTTATTAGGCCAGTCAATTCCAACATTATAAAAATTACTGTTGATAAAACTAGCTTACATATCAACATAGATCCTGGTTTTCTCTGATTTAAAAAAAAATCCCAATTTTCAGATATAAAAAAATAAACAAATGCATATTTCTTCATGATTAAAATGAAACACCACTAATATATACATATATTACAAAAGCTTAGGGACTATTTAGAAAAGCTGGACATGTAAAGTACATATGGCCAGATTGGATGCACCTGAGGATGCTGAGGGATATTGCTGATATGATAGCAGAGCCACTGGACATTATCTTTGAACACTCATGGTGATTAGGAGAGGTCCTGGATGTTTGGAAAAGGGCAAATATAGTGCCCATATTTAAGAAAAGGAAAAAAGAGGATTCAGGGAAGTATAGACCAGCCAACCTCACTTCAATTCCTGGAAAGATCATGGAGCAGGTCCTCAAGGAATCCGTTTCTAAGCACTTGGAGGAGAAGAATGTGATTAGCAGGGATCCTGGTTCTCTCTGAGAAAAAAAAAATCCCATTGTGGGGTTGAAAAACAACAATATACTATATGTATATTAGTGTATAGTATATACATATTAGTGATGTTTCATTTTATTTATGGAAAAATGTGGATTTCGGGTTATGTATTTCCCTCAGCATCCTCAGGTTACATGTCCAGCTTTTCTAAATAGTCCCTAAGCTATTCTTTTGACACAGTTGACTGCTCACTTCCTCCCAAATTGTGCTGCCAGGTACAGTAGTCTGGAAGCTGACCTTGCTTGTGAAGACTGAGGTGGCAACCTTGAAAGGGTTCAGAGGAAGGTCACTTTCATGGTCATGGGCCAGTAGGCCAAGCCTTATCAAGATAGACTAACGGGCCTGAATCTATTCAGCGTCCACAAGAGAAGACTGAGTGGAGATCTGGTGGCCGTCTATAAATTCACCGGGGGTGACCAGAGGGAAATAGGTGAGGCTCTGTTCCCCTGGGTGCTGTCTGTGCATAACGGTTAAGAGATGCCTCAGCGCAGCTTGTGTTGAGCACATTATGAGCACAGGAGCAGGGCGTTACCCCTGTGGCGCGGGAAAAGTTTGGTGCATGGTCAGAGCCCGCCAAGACCTTGCAGCTGCACCAGTGAGTGAATGCTTGCAATTGGCTCATGTTAAATTATGCATACGTGTCGGTCGGCAATTGGTCTGCTGACTGAATAAGAGGCTTGGGCGATGCCTGCCCAAACCAGAGGAGAGCTGGGACACTCATGAGGAAAGATCCACGTGTGTTTCCAAGCCATGAAGGAGGCCTGATCAACCGACGACTCCCCGCCGGATTCATCCCATGCCCCATACCCTGTGTGAGTGTGAGCTTTTGTGTGCCTGCGTTCCTGTTTGAGTTTTGTAACTTCAAGGAATGTGCCTACAGCCTAAGGACTGTAGGTAAAGTTTTTTTTTACTTCCAACAACCTGCGAGTCTAGTGCTCTAATTCCACACCCCACCAGAGGCCCCATTCCGCCAGCGTTTCTCGGCCCCCACAGGTGCCACCAGGGATAACAAGGAATAATAGCCACAAATTGACTGAGAACAGGTTAAGGTTAGATATCAGGAGAATTACATTATGGTTAGGGCTGCCAGGCTCTGGAATGGACTTCCAAGGGAGGTGGTGCTCTCTAGAGCTGTGTGAGACTTTGGACTGTGCTTCAGATCCAGAGAAGCTTTGGATACTTTGGTGTCTGAAGCAGCATGTCTGGATTGAAGCACTGGCTTTGTTAGGCTTTCTGAAGAAGTTTAAAACTTCCGAACCACTTCAGAAAAGCTTCGGAGCCACCATGGAGATCCGGCCTTAGGGTATAATGGGGAAACAATGAAATATCTATAACCTTGTAGTTTTTGTCTGCTTTGGATGAAACTTGCAGGGGTGTTAGCCTCTGCTGTGAGCATGAAGTCTGCTAAGTTTCAAGAAGATTGGTGGAGGGGTTTGGGGGAAACTGCACCCCAAATTCTTGAAAGCAAAACATGTCACATGTGTGTGTTACTCCATATGGGAGTGAAAACTGCAGAGATGGTAGCTCCTGCTGAGGACACAAAGCCTTCCAGCTGTTAAGGAGATAGGTGCAGTGGGGGTCTGGGTACTGGGGCCCTGCACCTCTAGCACTGACTGGCATAACTCATGACATGGGTGCTTGTGCAACTGACTGTCTCTGTTTTGGGGCAGTTGATTGTATTGATTAATTCCTCTCCTTAATCTGTGGTATTGTAGGTGTTAATCCTTGTTAATTAAAATTAATTCTCCAACTCTCTCCAAAAACTTCCTGGGTTGTCTTTACACTGAGTGGAGGCCTGGAGAGCTGGTGTGAGAGTTTTGATGGTTAGGGTAAAGTGAGAGAGCAACAATGCTGATGTCATGGTGGAGGTCTTCTACCAACCACCAACCAGGAGGATGTAGTGGATGAGGCTTTCTTCAAACAGCTAACAGAATTTTCCTGACCATAGGCCCTGATTGTCATGAGGGACTTCTGGGAGGGCACCCGGTGAACAGGCACGGCACAGGCCTAGGAGCCACATGGTGAGGTGATGCTCTGCATCACCTGCAGGGTCCTGTCACGTTGCTGGGAGTTGGCTGCAGGCAGCTGGTACTGGCCCCAAAGGCCAGAATCTGGCTTCAGCTGGGCCTGGATGCTGGTAGACCTAGCAGGAGCCTGCAGCAGCCTGCAGGGATGGACAGCATGGGCCTAGCTGCCATGCTGCTCTGTGGTGTCAGTAACAGGCAGCAGTACCAGGGTGCAGGCAGGCTGGCATATGTAGCCTGTGGTCTGCACAGGGGCAGCACAAGCCATGAGTAAGCCCAGATCCCTGTTGTTGTGCCCCAGGGCTCAAACTGCCTGCAAGCTTTTAAAGGTCCTGTGGCTGGGGCTGCCATAGAGTAGCCCTGCCCTGGGGTATGAGAGGCTCCCAGGCCTGGGATCCTGGGGTTGAGCTGAGGCTGGTTGCCTAGGGGCAGGACTGACTGGGATAAAATCTGCTCCCAGTTGGCATCTGCACATGCATTACTATACAGTAACTACTCATGAGCAGTGATCCTGCTTTTCTCTGATAAAAAAAATCTCCAATTTTTTAATATAAAAAAAAAATCCCACAATCCACATTTTTCCATGTTTAAAATTTAAAAAACTACTATTTTAGGGGTTACTTTTTCATATCTGAAAATTGGGGATTTTTTTTTTTTAGTCAGAGAAAGTCAGGATACCTGCTCATGAGTAAATTTACTACTTGCATTTACAGGTAACAAATTTACTTATATGTAATCATGTGCAAATATAAAAATACATGCTTGCTGTGCAGTAAACTATTCTACTTTGCAGTAAAGCTTCTTCTGTAGACACACTCCCTGTAGTTTAATAAGTCCCTCTATGTTGCCTTGAGTGTCTCAGGTTCTATGGTATTTAAGCCCCAGTATTAATATTTGGTTTCTCTTATCCTGTTTGAGGATTTTCCAGTTTTCAAAATCCAGCCTCAAAAGGAAATTTGGAGAAAGCTGGCTTAATTTAAGATTCATAGATTCATAGATTGTAGAGTCAGAAGGGACCACAATGGATCATAGTATCATAGTATCTAGGGTTAGAAGGGGCCTAATGCACACCATCTAGTCTGACCCCCCACCAATGGCAGGAACGAGTGCCAGGGTCACAGGACCCCAGCCAAGTACCCATCTAATCTACTTTTGAAAGTGCCCAAGGTAGGAGCTAGAACAACTTCCCTAGGAAGCTGGTTCCACATCCTAGCCACCTTAACTGTGAAGTAGTATTTCCTAATGTCCAGTCTAAACCTGCTCCCCAGTAACTTGTGACCATTGGTCCTAGTTACCCCTGGTGGTGCCCCGGAAAAAAGAGCCTGCCCTATTTCCTGCTGATCTCCCCTCAGCAGTTTATAGCTTGCCACCAGGTCCCCTCTCAGCCTCTGTTTAATGAGGCTGAACAGGTTCAGGTCACTCAGACACTCCTCATAAGGCCTATCCTGCTGTCCGTATATCAATCTAGTGTCCCTCCTCTGGACCATCTTGAAGCCGTCCACATCCCTTTTAAAGTGTGGCGCCCAGAACTGGACACAGTACTCCATCTGTAGCCTGACCAACACCGCATAAAGGGGGAGAATCACAGCCTTGGACCGGCTCGAAATGCATTGCTGGATGCACGATAAGGTTCGGTAGGCCTTCCCAACCACCGTCTGACATTGGTGGCTCATGTTCATCTTGGCTTCAACAATGATGCCAAAATCCCATTCCACCTCTGTGCTAGCAAGAGGGGAGCTTCCCAGCCAATATGTGTGCTGGGGGTTACTTCTCCCCAGATGCATCACCCTGCACTTGTCCACATTGAATCCCAACCTGTTCTTGTCCGCCCACTCATGCAGTCGGCCCAAATCTCACTGCAGCCTCTCCCTCTCCTCTGGTGTCCCCACCTCAGCCCACAGTTTGGTGTCATCAGCAAACTTGGATAGCTTGCTTTCCACCCCTTCATC
>JAGPOW010003316.1:112786529-112797980 GCA_030014935.1 Caiman crocodilus | reverse complement strand
GGCTTCAGGCATTACTACAAGGGGTTTGATTTCACTACGAGGGTTTGGCTTCTTAGGTGGTGTCATGAGTCACCGCCTACAATGCAATCTGCACACCTAGAAGTCCAATATGAAACTTGTGATGGGCACTCTGTGGACATATAATAAATACAACTGCAGGGCAGACCTGTACTGCTGCCCAGCACATCCATAGGACATGGACATTGGAATAACCTTCAGGGAAGGTTAGGTGTGAAATGAGCAGTGGTAACTCTGATGAATAAGCAGCCATGGACTGAGCTGTAGCAACACCACCAAGATGTGGTGAAGACAGCAGATCACAATGCTCTTGCTTCTGAACAGCAATATATATTCTCGGATTGTTCTGTGACATGGTGAGTACAAGTTACCACTATAATAAGTTAACCTAGTGAGTAAGGCTTTAAACTAGGTTTGTCAGAGGATGGAAACCAAAGCCCTTAGGTAAGTAGGAAAGTGGGTGACCTGGAGAAAGAGCTAGCAGGAGTGTGCAACAAGGGCAATATTTTCATTCTTCCTGAATCAGGGTAATCAACTAATTACCTTAGGTGCCTAAACATGAGTGCATGGAGCCAAGGAAATATTCAGGAAGAATTAGAAAGCACCAGCTGTGCAGGAGGACTCGGGATTGGACCCTCTTTCTAGATTGGCTGGTGATGGCCTTGGAGGACCAGCAAGTGGATGAGTGGATGTGGTAGATGGAGAATGTTGCCTGGCAGGATGGGTGGCAGGTGGAGGACATGGCACATGAGGATGCATGGAACCAGTGTAAGGAGGTGTGGGATTAGGCAGACTGGGAGTTTCATAGATTTCATAGATGTTCATAGACATTAGTTGCTGGAAGGGACCTCTTGAGACCATGAAGTCCACCCCCCTGCCATAGGCAGGAAGTCAGGTGGGATCAAGTGACCCCAGCAAGAAATACATCCACCTGTTTTTTGAAAGAGTCCAGAGTAGGTGCTTGCACCACCTCTGGGGGAGTTTGTTCCAGGCCTTGGACACTCACACTGTAAAGACATTTTTTTTATGTCTAGTCTAAATTGTCCTTCCTGGAGTTTATGGCTATTAGACCTTGTTATCCCTTGAGGAGCTCTGGTGAACAACTGTTCTCCCAGTTCCTGATGTACCCCTCTTATGTAGTCATAGATTGTCACTAAGTCCCTCCTGAGCCTTCTCTTCTCCAGACTGAAGAGTCTCAAGTCCCTCAGATTCTCCTCATACAGCCTGCCTTTTGGGCCTTGGATCATATGAGTGATTCTCCTGTAGACTCTCTCAAGCTTCTCCACATCCCTCCTGATGTGGAGGGTCCACTACTGGATATAGTACTTCAACTGCAGTCTCACCACGGTGGAGTAAAGTGGGAGGATGAGTTCTCTTGTTTTGCTTGAAATGCATCAGTGGATGCATGCCAGATTTTGTTTGCTTTGCTAGCCACGGCATTGCATAGGTGTCTCATATTTATCCTGTGGTCAGCCAAGACCCCCAAGTCCCTTTTGGTCTTGGTGCTAGCAAACATAGCACTGCCGAGTCTGTAAGTATGTTGACAGTTCGTTCCTACCAAGGTGCAGAAACTTACACTGCTTTACATTGAAGACCATTAGGTTTTGGTCAGCCCACCTTGAGAGTGTGTCCAAGTCACTCTCTATCCCCAGCTTGTCCTGGGCTGTGACTGTCCTCCCCTATAACTTGGTATCATCTGTGAACTTTGACAGTTCAAGTTCAAGGTGCAGCCCCTGATCCTGGAGCACTAGAGTGTGAAGGCCCTTCAGGAGCAGTGTGTAGGCATGGCTAGGGCAATACAGGCCAACAACAAAGACTGCCAGGTGCTGGACGCTATCCTGGCCCTCATGGTTGACTTTATGCCAGTCATTGCCCTGTTCCCAACACTAGCCACACATGGCCCCTGGCAGCCACCCACAACAGAATCCCTTTAAATACATAGCAAAAAGAAGGCACTGGATAATGTGGGGACTCTGCAGGACATGTGCAATCTGGCAGTTGCACCAGATGAAAAAACTGACCTCTTTAAAAAAATTCTTTGCCTCCATTTTTCCAAGCAGGGACTGGGACATTTCCCCCACTGGGATTCCAGACTGACTCATGAGAGGCACCACCAGGCCTATGGCCAGAGAGGACCTAGTTAGGGAACTTCTGGTGGGGCCAGGCATGTTTAAATCAGCAGGTCCAGATACTCTCCACCGCAGGGTACTGAGGGAATTGGCAGGGGTCATTGTGAGGCCCCTGGCAGGGTAGTACCAGCACTCATTGTGGTCTTCCCAGGTGCCAGAGGACTGGAAAAAGGCCAGTGTGGTCCCCATTTTCAAAAAAGGGAGGAAGGAGGACCCAGATAACTATAGTCTCATTAGTCTTACCTCAGTCCTGGGGAAGCTCTTTGAGAAAATTATCCAGAAGCACATCTGTGAGGGACCAGCCAGGGAGCTTATGCTCAGGGGCAACCAGGCAACCAGCATGGGTTCATTAAGGCAGGTCCTGTCAGACCAACCTGGTTGCCTTTTAGGATCAAATCACAAAATCCTTGGATGCAGGTGTCATGGTGGATGTAGTTTTTTGGGCTTTAGGAAGACCTTTGACACTGTCTCTCATCCCATTCTCATTTAAAAACTAGGCAAGTGTGGCATTCATGCCTACACAGTCAGATGGGTCACAAATTGGCTAGAGGGCCACACCCAAAGAGAGGTAGTGTATGGGTCATTTTCGACCTGGAGGGATGTGAGCAGTGGAGTTCCCCGGGGCTCAGTCCTCTGGCCTGTATTGTTCAACATCTTTATCAGAGACTCGGACAAGGCGATGAAAAGCACCCTGTTCAAATTCACAGATCACACTAAGTTGTGGGGAGAGGTGGGCATGCTAGAAGGGAGGGATAGACTACAACTAGATATGGACAGGTTACAGGGGTGGGCAGATGAGAATAGGCTGTGATTCTATACTGACAAGTTCAGGGTACTGCACCTAGGGAGAAAGAACCAGCAGCATACCTATAGGCTGGGGAACTCCCCTCTTGTCAGCACAGAGGTAGAAAGGGATCTTAGAGTCATTATTAATTCCAAGATGAACATGGGCTGCCAATGTGAGGATACAGTGAGTAAGGCTAACTGTACCTTGTCACATATCCACAGATGCATCACAAGCAAGTCCAAGGAGGTGATCATCCACCTCTATGCGGCAGTGCTCAGGCTGCAGTTGGAGTACTGCATCCAGTCCTGGGTGCATTGAGAGGGTCCAGAGAAGGGCCACACACATGGTGAGGGGGCAGCAGAGCAGGCCCTATGAGGAGAGGCTATGGGATCTGAACCTATTTAGCCTCAACAAGAGAAGGCTGAGATGGGATTTGGTGGCCATCTATAAACTTACCAGGGAGGACCAGCAGGGAATGGGAGAGGCCCTGTTCCCCCAAGCACTACCCAGAGTAACTAGGAATAGCAGCCACAGGTTGATTGAGTGTAAGTTCAGGCTAGACATCAGGAGGTGCTACTTCACAGTCAGAACAGCTAGAATCTGGAACCAGCTTCCAAGGGCAGTGGTTGCTGGCTCCTACACTGCAGGTCTTTGAAAAGAGGCTAGAAAATCACCTAGCTGGGGTCATTTGATCCCAGCATTCATTTCCGCCCACAGCAGGGGATCAGACTTGATGATCTGCTCAGGTCCCTTCCAACTCTAACAAGTATGAAACCTATGACCCAGCAGCACCTCTGCAGAAAAGGACCTGAGGTTTACAATGGACAATAAGCTGAATATGAGCAAACAGTGTCTTGATTGCAAAGAAGGTTAATGGCATACTGGGTTGCATTGGTAGGAGTGCTGCCAGTAGATCAAGGGAAGTCATTATTCCTTTTTATTTGTCTCTGGTAAGCCACATCTGGAGTACCATGTTCAGTTCCTGCCCCTACTCCCTCCTCACCCCGCCCCATGCTATAGAAAGGATGTGGACAAATAGGACAAAGTCCAGAAGAGGGTAGCAAAAATAGTGAAGGGCCTGGTGGACATAACTTTTGAGGACAGCCTGAGGGAACTGAGCTTATTTAGTCTAGAGAAGAGAATACGGAGAGGGGATTTAATAGCATCCTTATTTTAACTACCTGACGGGGAGTTAAAAGAAGATGGAGCTAGAGTTTTTCCAGTGATGGCAGATGATAGAGCAAGGAGCAACATAGATTCATAGATTCCTGGATTCATAGATGCTAAGGTCAGAAGGGACCTCAATAGATCATCGAGTCCAACCCCTTGCATAGGCAGGAAAGAGTGCTGGGTTTAGATGACAGGCTCAACTTAGCCAGCAGCTAGATTTCCTTTCCCTCTGAAACCAACAGAGGACTTACGTTTGCTCCAGGGAATCGTTATAACTCAGAATGTTTCTTGATAAGTGTTTTCAGTTACAGCAGGGAGATGTACTTCTGTCTGCACCTATGCTTTCTGGAGTGTCATTTATGGGTTCTTTTGTTAGAGCAACCAACAAAGAATTTTGCACTGGTTGGTAGATCTGTATTACTATCTTGTTTTAATTATTCCTTTTATGTATGGCCAGATCGTTTCCTGACTCCACTGACCTTCACTTTTCAGCCCTAGAATGGCATTGTTTGCAAAACGATTAGGTTTTTTTGTTCAATGTATTTCTGCTGCACATCTGCTTTTCATTAGATACTGCTAGTCATATCGCCAGTTGCTTAAATATATGCACATTTTTCTGCATTCTCTGTTTTATTTTAACCTTCTGCTTTGCATTGCAGTTCATTTTTGTAACACTGTTAGCTTGATCAAACTCTGAGATGTACATTTCATGCTTCCTCATCTGTGTCAACATCACTTTTTTGTGGTAGCATGTTCACAAACTAGTTTTGCACTTTTTAAACTGATTATACCCAACAATTCTGTTTTTAATTAAATTGCCTATAAGCGACTTGCGTTTACAGCATAATGTGTTTAACTCGACTGCAAAGTGATCAGTTATTTCAACCATTTGCTTTCTGCTAAATAGCATACCCTTTCTCCATGCCAAATATTTCTGTTCCTGAAATATTAGCTATATTATCAAATTATATTTATATTGAAATCAGATTTCAACTTGCCGCCTCCCTATCACCGCAGATAATGATATCATTTAGTGCTTTTACTTCTGCAATTGATTGGAATTAATTCTGAGGCTCACACAACATCTGATTCCCAGATAAGTCTACTAAAACTGACATATTTATCAAATTTTTGTGGTCATGCTTTCAAGTTTTCAGCCACATTCCATCAAATTAAGAACATATAGCAGTTTGAATTAATTTTAATTTAAATTGCAGTTGTTACCAGATCTATTTATTAATTTAAATTACTGGGACAAATGTCTTTACATCAGGGCAAAAAGCACCCTATTATTTGTGCCTGTTAACTGAAACAAGAAGTCTCTGCTTTTGCTTCTAGCAGCAGCTTTCATTCTGAGACTGAAAATATTCTGCTAGGCTCACCAAAGGGATGCAGACAGGTTTCCTGATCCTAGACAAGTTCAATGTTTATCAGACAATTGAGTATTCTCTGATTAGCATTTTTCAGTCTCCCCTGTTGAAGACATTTATATATAGTTAATATTGCTTAAAGCAAAAACTTAGACCTTAATTTTCCACATTTGAAGACATATCTTAGCTGTTATGCTAAGGATTCATGCTTTTAATTTTTTTACTAAATGAGTATTTATTGCTATAGAGTAGAATTGGTTCAACAGAAGAAACTGTGAGCCTTTGTTCCCTCTGCAGTGCTCAGTAACTGGGCACTCTCACTTGAGGGATCTAGGTCGAATTCAATATAATGTGAGGTAGAATATACTGTTTTCCTTTACAATACTGTGAGAGGAGGAGTGGTTGATATCCCCTCCTTTTTATACAATAACTCAAGTGCTTAGAATAATAATGCATGATTCAGAAAACTTCCTTCAATTGTCTCCTCTCCCTAAGGAAATTATCTAGTACAGAACTGAGAATAGTTACATGGATGAAGGAAGTCCTGAGCTTTAGTCTCTACAGTAAATAATTCCCTAGTTTTTTTCAAATTTTATTATTATCTTAATTTAAACATTCCTTGGAACAGGCAGTGAACTCAAAACTCACAGGTGAGTCTTGGCACTTACCTGACAACTGGGTAGATAGGGGAGCTGAGGTCACATTCTAGCTAAATACTAAATGCTAGGAGATAGAGGGGTATCACTTCCTGCTCAGTTTCAAAAGAAACACTACCCCACACTTTTTGAGAGGTCATCAAGACTAGGTGTAAATAGGTCAACTAAGTGATCTTTATCAACTGCATTCTGGTGGCTACAAATTCACTGAAGTACCTATAATCATTAGTCACCTCCATTATGGACTCAAACAACCTATAAGTACCTAATTTAGGCACCCAAATATTTTTAGAAGTGATCCAGGTCAAGTAAATAGACACATAACTCCTGTTGTAAACCAGATTGGAGTTGAAGAGGTGTGTAAATCCTCAGAGAGATCCAATTCATTATGTACCTAGCTCACATCAACAACACTGAGTTCAGTATATAGTACATAATCACCAGGGATCCTGGTTCTCTCTGATTTAAAATCAGATCCCTGATAATCACACTCTATGGAAAAAATGTCTGGTTGTGGTAGAGTAATGAGGGCACTCCACTAGGAGGAAGTCTGCTCCTAGAACTGTTTATGAATGTTGCGTTAAACAATCATTGGATTAGAATCTAGGAGCCCCTCCTCCCTCTTCCCAACTAAAAGGAGTGTCCTCATCATCCGGCCATTCCAGTCAGGCTCTGTCTTGCTTGTCCTCCCTTTGTCTTCACAGATCTTGAACTTTTGGCCAAACAAGTTGACTCAGCTTCATTAAAAGGGTCAGGTAAGGTACAGAAGTCTGGGAGGGAGAAGAGATATCCCTTTCTATAAATTGGTGGTTTTCTTCTAGGAACTAGGAGATATGAGTCAGTCCCCAAAGGCTAAGAAGGATCTCACACCAAGGTTACTTTGAAGTGAATGGTCCAACCACTTGAGGAAAAGATAGACATCAACACCATCATTTTATTTTTTAATACATGTGGCTGTTTATTTAATTAAATTCATATTTGAATGCTTTGCATTGCACTGCATTTGAATCATATTCTGATTTCTCTCCTCTGGGTTTTCTGGATCCAATGGTAGTGGTGCCTTAGGTGTTTCACCATGTCAGGCTCATGAGCTCTAGGAAGGAGTGGAGTTTAGACACATCTCTGTGCCTAGCATTTTCCTTGTCCTGTCTCTAGAAACCTCTGTGAACAATGTTGAGATACTCAAGATCTCTGTGGAGGTGCCTAGCATCCCATGCTGACTATATGAGGACCCTATATGTCTAAGACTTTTGGTTTGGATAAACTCTTCTGGGAAAATATGCCTATTTACTGGTGTACTGAAGTTAAAGTACTGGTAACTATGGGAATTATTAGGATCTCTCCATAGGTGTTATATCCCAGAAAAGGTGCCAGACTCTAAATTGGAAATGTTGCCCAATATCCCTGAGTAAAGTACCTATGCTCTAGAGAGGAGGGAATTGAAACATACTTCTGTTATTACTGTTTCATACTGGCTAGCCTAGTCAGCTTATCCACTTAGGATACTGCAGTTAAGTCAATCCCTGTATGCTAATTTTGCTGGATACAATTCTGAGACACAAAATTCTCCTCTGGCATTATACAGGAAGCTTAGGTTTATTTCTCAGGTTTTTGATTCCAGAAATGGGGATCAAATACTTAACTCTATGGTGGCCCTGAGCACTTTAAGCAAGAATGTCTTGGGTAGAAATTAGAAAAGCAACAGTGGGGAGTGTTGAGTCTCAATGGAAATCCCTTGATTTTGGAATTGTTTCCTTCTTTGATCTACCATGCCCCAGTTTGTCTTCTTTCTTTGCCTGTAATGAAACTCATGAGCTATACATACAGACTGAAGTATTAATTAGATTAAATGAACGTTTAATCAAAAATTTAAACCGAAACTTACAAGTGGGTTTTGACTCAATGCTCGGCAGTTGAGAGCGGAGCAAAGAGCCAAGAAGACCCCTGATAGGGTTCAGGTGTGGTCTCGGCCACACATGACCCCTCGCAGTGAACGACGAGCAGCAGCAGCAGCAGCAGCGGCGGAGAAGTGGCGGAGTAGCGGTGAGTGGGGATAGTGCTGGAAGCTGCAGCTAAACCGGACGGGAGCCTCCCGGATTGCTTATAGCTAAGCCAGCAGAGAGCTGCGCTCCCAAGCCGTGCGCAAACAGAGCACACAAAAAGCTGCGTTTTGTAAGGGGACGCTGGCATTTGCACCGGCGTTTGCGCAGGAGGATCGCAAAGAGAAAGTGGAGAGAGACTCGACACCAGGAAGATCTCATATTCTAGGAACATGGTGAGTACCCTGGCCCCTCCCCCTCCCTCTTCCCCAGTACTGCCCCCACAGCGTTCCTCTGAGGCAACCACCCAGACCGAACCTCTGGGGGGTTCACTGTCCGCCCATCCCACCCCGGCTGGGGGTGGCGACTGGCCTGGCCCCCGGGGGTGGGGGAGATGCCTGGGGCGTCCACTGGCTGCCCCTCTTGTGGCCATCTTTAAGCCCTGGAGGGGCGGCTGTGGGAGCTACAGGCCAAGGTGAGCAGCCTGAGGGGGATCCGGGTGGCAGAGGATGAAATTGATAAGTACTTCTGTTCTCTGCAGGGCCAGAAACCTACTGAGCAGCCCCCCAGACCCAGAAGAGTGACTCGCCGGTGACAGCAAGTTCCCCTTGGATCCAGGGCAGCCCATGCTGTTGCAGAGCCTGTACCTGAGGTGCCACTTGGGAACAGGTATGCGGACCTGGCCACCCTGGAGGAGACTGCTGAGGACTACCCGCCTCACGGTGCTGATCATGTACCCTCATCATGAGCGGAGAGGAAGAAGCGGTCCCATAGGAGGAGCCCAGAGCCACCTCGGCAGCCGCCCGCCGCCGCCACGCGTCCCCACCCGGGACCTGCTTTACCAATCGTCCCATAGGAGGAGCAAGCGTCGAGTCCTAGTCATCGGGAACTCCATCCTGAGGGGAACGGAGGGCTCCATTTGCCATCCTGACCCCTTGAGAGAGAGGTTTGCTGCCTGCCTGGAACGCGGGTTCAGGACATCACAGAGTGCATCTGGAAGATTGTTAGGCTCACAGACTACCATCCGCTAGTGGTAGTCCACGTGGGGACCAACGGCGCTTTGAGAGGCCAGCCGGAGGACATCATTGAACACTTCAAGACTCAAGACAACTGAAGGCACTCGGAACACAGGTGGTGTTTTCTTCCATTCTGCTGGTGAGTCGATGGGGAAGGCATCATGAGGCCTGTATCGCAGCTGTAATTCAGCGCCTTCAGGGTCGGTGTTATGATGCAGGCTTCGGATTCTTCGATCGCAACCCTCATTTCTCTATGCAGAGCATGCTGGCGGAGGATGGTCTTCATCTAACACCTAAGGTAAGCGTTTCCTTTCTTCTAGGTTGGCTGATCTCGTGCGGCATGCTTTCACCTAGCTTTGCTGGGGGACGGGCCCTCCCAGAGAGGAGACAACATTCTGCCACTAAGCCAGGTAAGTCAAGTGAGACTATGTGGTTGTAGCTCGGGGGAAATGAGTGGAGAGGGAGAGGCAGCAGTGGGTAGTCTTAAATGCCTTTATACAAAGGCTCGCAGCATGGGAGGCAAGCAGGAG
Source organism: Caiman crocodilus (assembly GCA_030014935.1). Taxonomy (NCBI): domain Eukaryota; kingdom Metazoa; phylum Chordata; order Crocodylia; family Alligatoridae; genus Caiman; species Caiman crocodilus. The sequence goes on along the minus strand of JAGPOW010003316.1, from coordinate 112,788,265 downwards.
GAGCTGTCTCTCCTGGTGGCTGTGGAGGACCCAGATTTGGTTGGGCTCACAGAAACCTGGTGGGACCCAACCCATGACTGGGCCATAGGCATCGTTGGATATGCCCTTTTCAGGAAGGACAGAGAGGAGAAAAGAGGCGGAGGGGTTGCACTCTACGTCAAAGAGCAATTCTCTCGAGCATCAACTTGGGGGCGACTGAGGACCAGGCGGAAGAGACTTGGGTCAGGCTGCAAGGAGAATGAGGGGAAAGGGACTTAATGGTGGGTGTCTGCTACAGACCACCCAATGAGAGGGAAGAGCTGGACTTCCAAATTGCTGGCCAGCTCAAGGAGGTGGCTAGGACGAGGGATGTCATTGTCATGGGTGATTTCAATTACCTGGACATCTGCTGGAGGAGCATTGGCCAAGTCCGAGAGGTCCCGGAAGTTCATGGTGGAGCTGCAGGACCTCCACTTGGCCCAGGAGTTGCATGGCCCCACCAGGGAGGATGCGCTGCTGGATCTGATCCTGGCCTCGGAGGACGATCTGGTTAGAGGTCTCCAGGTATGTGACTCCCTGGGAGATAGCGATCATCGCCTGATAGAATTTGCTGTCCGGCGCAGTGTATATAGGACCCACACTATGACTAGGGTCCCAGATTTCAAAAGGGCCAGTTTCAGGAAGTTCAGGAGGCTGGTTGAGAAGATGCTGCAGGACTGTAGGGTTGAGGACATGGGCGTCCACAAAGGGTGGATGTTCCTAAAGAGACGATCCTCTGAGACCAAGGGGTGACCGTTCCTGTCCGGATCAAGATGGACAAAAATGCACGGAAGCCTCCATGGCCTAATAGGGACATTCGGGGGTCCCTGAGGGCTAAGCAGGAGTCGTACAACCTTTGGAAGAGAAGAGTTGTCTCCAAGGAGGAGAACTCCTCTTGTGCTCAGGTATGCAGGAGGGCTATTAGGAAGGCCAAGGCAGAAGTTAGCTCTGCCTGGCGACTAGGATCAAGGACAACAGGAAGTCCTTTTTCAAATATGAGGGGAGCAAAAAGAAAGCCCCGGGCAATGTCGGGCCCCTGAGGGACTCATTGGGCAGCCTGGTGCTCGCAGCCGATGTGAAGTCTGTGATCTACAATGAGTTCTTTGCCTCGGTCTTCCTGAGGGGCGACCAGGACTTCTCTCCCGCTAGAGGCCTGTATTCCCCCTCGGGAATCACTGCTAGGCCAAGGGTGAGGGTAGATCTGGTGGCTTCTTGAAGGGCTGGATATCTTTAAGTTGGCGGGTCCGGATGATCTGCACCCAAGGGTGTTGAGGGAGCTGGCGAGGGTGATTGCTGAGGTTACACAAGCATTCTTGGAGCTCTGGACAACTGCCAGAGGACTGGAAGGTGGCGTTCTATGATCAGGAGACCAAATCCATGGATGCGGGCGTCCCTGTTGATGTAGTCTTTTTAGACTGCAAGAAAGCATTTGACACGGTCTCTCACCCCATTCTCATTAAAAAGATGGGGAGCTGTGGCATTGACCCCTACACGGTTGAGTGGATCAGAAACTGGCTGATGGGGCACTCCCAGAGAATGGTGGTGGATAGGTCATACTCGACCTGGAGAGCTGTGAGCATTGGGGTTCCCCAGTCCCTGGGCCTGAGCTGTTCAACATATTCATCGCGGACTTGGATGAAGGGGTGGAAAGCAAGCTATCCAAGTTTGCTGATGACACCAAACTGTGGGCTGAGGTGGGGACACCAGAGGAGAGGGAG
>JAGPOW010003316.1:112765142-112780055 GCA_030014935.1 Caiman crocodilus | reverse complement strand
TACAGATGTAGGTATCTAGATAGATCTATATCTATCTATCTATCTTATTCTTTTCTGATACTCTTACTCTTTTCTAATCACTATACATCTATATATATATCTATGTATAGATATATATTACTTTTCTGATCACTGGCTTGATACTCAATAATTCCTGGGGTATGTTTTTTTGGGCCCTGCAAGCCCACAGAACCTCTTTCTTGGGCAGCTGGAAAGAATGGGCAGTGTTGTGCTGCCTGTGTTCTTCCACCACAAACAAACAGATGTTGGCCACAAATAAAGTGGCCCAATTTTATTGCTGCCTTTTGTCACAGCCACAAATATGGATCTCTTTGCTTTCATTTGGTGCTGTCAACATTTTTTAAGGTGTCTGTTTCCACCCTTTGTATCCTGGGGAAAGGAAGATAGAGAAGATAATGAAGTCATTGCAAACTCCAAGAAGAGTCAAATGAGTTTATCTGGGTTGGATAACAAAGAAAGTGTTCTTCCAAACTAGTCTTCGATGTGGGTGAAATCTATGGTAACAGCTTTTAAGCAGCACAGATTCAATTTTGAAATTAGGTTTTGTCCCAACTGATCAGAGTCAACTGTATTACAATTGATAAGGCTATATTAAGAGAAATTATAACCCTAGTTTTACAAGAGATGGCCTAGTTTCAGTAATAGCTTTTGTCTTATCAAGTTTCTTAATTGAGTTTCAAACCTTAATAACAGGGAGGCAATTGTAAGGTGTAAGGACACCTTCAGATATATTTTAGAGTCATTTACGTGCATATGACCTAGGAGACCAAGTGCTAATATCTATAACAGAACAGAAGAGAAGTTATCACAAGTGTGGCCCCTAGAATTCTAAAACAACTAGGGCTGGATTGGAAATAAAAGGAATAAAAAGAAATAATCTGTGCATTCTGAGAAATAAAAAAAAAAGATTTCATTATATCTCTACTACCTTTCCAAAAGGTTTTGCAACTGAATTGAATAAGGCCTTTTTAACTTAAAAATAAAATTAATATTATATATGAAAAAACATGAAGCATGCTGAGTAATTCACCTGAAATACAAGTCCTTTATAGTACTGAAGCATGCGTGAACCTATAAGGAGACTTGTTTAAAAGATCTCATCTGTTAGACAGTGTGCCCTTAAAAAGATTTTAGTTTTGTTTATGTGAACTGAGACTTTTCTTATTTGCTTTCTATTTTTGGAAAAGCATGTTTGCCACAGTCTTGGAAGATGCATCTCATAGTGATGCATCACATTACATTGTTCTGTCACATCAGTTCAAACAATAGTCCATGACAGCTGCAACCTGATGTGACTCATAACAAAGCAGTGCCTGAAACATTTTTTGGGAAAAAAAAAACAAAATAAAACCAAATAATCCCCTCCTCTCCCTTTTTTGCCAACAACAAATTTTGGGAAATGTTTTCACATTCTTTAATGCGATAGGAGTACTATGAGTACACCAGGCCACATTTCAAATTCTATTTTCATTTATACTCTCCCAACACTTAATTTGGCAAATGTATGGGGCAAAATCTCACCTCTACTGACATCAACAGGAGTTTTTTCTTAGAGTTTAATGAGGCCATGATTTCACACACAATGTGTAAGAAGCCCAGATGAATGCTCTTGGAAGCTATTAGAAGGGTTATCACAGAACTCCCACATGGTTGCTCAGGGAAATATCAAGAAGGGCACCTAGTGGGCTTACACAGGTGCTATAGAAAATATGAGGAAATTATGTCCTTACTTAGAACATCCAGTTTTTGAATTATTATAGATTAGCATATATTTATCTTTAATTAATCATTGTCTTGATTAACTTAATTAGCTTGATTAATTCACTCAGAGATTTCTATTGGATACATCATAGACATAGGACATTTCATTTGAATTCAGACTGAATAAAGTTACAGTATGTGACCTGGATAATATAATTTAAGATATCACAGGCATAAGTAAAAATCAGGTAACAGGCTAGACAGTCAGACCTACATTGATTTAAAAAATGAATAAATAATAGAGACCATAGCATACACATCTGCTTTTCAATAGATCTACATATGATTTATACCATTTAATATTTAATATTTTGAAAAAATAAAAATAAACTGTGCCTTTTAAAACAGTACTTAAAAAACCCTTCTTTATATGAAATAAGCTGAGATTTTGGTGTAGCGTCCAAATAAAATACACTATTTTATCTTTTGGACTATATGAATACCCTTAAAATCTGGCACACTTGTCACTTGCCAAGTGTAACAATCTTGAGAATAATGGAATATGACAATACATTGGGATGGGGTGGGATGTGGGGAAGAGAAGATGGTCTAAGTCTATCTTGCTCATGTCTATACTTAGGAAACGCTATGAGAAATTCCATTACTATCACCAGCATAAATCATATTTTGAAAGTCCATGGGCATGTGCAGCAAGGTTACCAACATACCAATTACACTAACATAGAATTTGCATGCACAAGCATAGATGTTTACAAAAAGTATAAGGCAATAAAAATCAAATATCTGGTTTCATTAAATCAGTGATGTCCTCCCAGAAGTAGTAATGGAGTTAATGATCCTGATTCCTGTGAGTATTAGAAAATCGGTTTCTTAAAAAAAATTCTTTGTACAGAGTGCAAAAAACAGAACTGGAAAGATGTTAGTTTCCCACTGTAATATGGCACAGTTGTAAAAGTCAATACAGGCAGTACTCATCTTACAATGTTTTGCACTTAAAACATTAAAAAAATTAACACCCTGTTTCAACTTTATGACATCCATTTTAACTTTACAATGCTTGATCTGATTCGATGCCATGCCAGTGAATAAGTTCACTGTGTCACCTATCTCCCTGGGGAACATCTGTCCAAACTTCCTTGGACACTTTCTTTAAGAAAGCAGACAAGACTCCAGGAAAAACTGCAGCCAAGACTCCTGAGAAGACTCCAGCCAAGAACACTTCAAAAAGTCCAGCTAAGTCACCTCAAAGAAGTCTTTCCAAATCAATATAATTGCTATTTACACTATAAATACATTAATGTAGTTATATTACTCATTTATAATTGATTGAGTACAAAATTCTGGGGTATTTTTGGTGAAAATAGGCTATTAGGTCTTGGTTCAGGAACCAATCCCTCATTTATAACATTTTTTCTTATGATAAAATTGGTTCCTAGTTACAACGTTTCGACTTGAGACATGGTTTTCAGGAACCAATTGTGTCGTAAGTTTGTGGACTGTCTGTACTACTATTATGGTAAGCTACTATTTCCCACTATCATTTATAGAATTTTAAATAAAGTTCAGGGATCAAATATGGATTCACGTTTGCAATCCTTGAATACAAAAATAATTAACAACAGGAGAAAGACCTGAGGACAGTTATGGGTCTTGGGGATTGAAAGCAGCCTTCTTTAAGCCTGTTCTCCTAGCCAGGCCTCTTGAGCAACTTCATATGTTCATTAAGCACTATCCCTAAGTAAGTACTGAAAGTGTTTTGCTGTTTGAAGAAGGTTTATTCTACTTCAGAGTACTTCTCTTACCTCACTTTTGGGGAAGCAGGATTTCCAAAGCAAGACACAGGTTTTTTTTAAACTGAAAAGTCTGCAAACTTTTTTGCTAGAAATCCTTTTTTTAACTGACATCTATTTTACTAACATGTGTTTTATGTAATATAAATGTAAAAATTCTGCCAGGCCCTGGAGAGTAGTAACAAGGGCTAGGTTAAAATTTAGGAATTTAACACCAACTTTCTAAATCTGGCTTATGCCCTGTACCAGTGGCCTTTAAACTCTCCTGCTTAGAAAGAGATAGGGCAGAAAAGTAGGACTGTAATAAAAAAACAGCTGGAGCAAAAATAGCTGATAGAAAGCTATTTCTTTCAGCAAGCAGCCAGGACAGGGGTGATTAGTGTTTCCCAAGTCTGCAGGGAGCCACAATTGTGGACTGGAAACTGTGGACCGGAAGTGGCCAGCCCAGCAAACTGCAGACCACTGGCTGAAGCACAGGTAAAGCTACCTCCACTCTTTGTGTAGGGAGTGGGCCCAAACCTCAACCACAGCCACCATGCGCCATGTGGGAAGAGCCACAACCTCTCTGCCCGGCTCTGTGGGGCCACGGTTTGCCATTCTGAGCAGTGCCGAGTCAGGGGCCAAACTCAAGTGGGGCACGTGCCCCCTGTGTCTCCCCTACCAGTCGCCTGTGAGCCAAGAGAAAGCTTATATACCTATATAAGGGTATAGGGCTGCCTATAACTTCTTAAGAGATAGCTGCCTGGCAAGATGTTAGCAAAGCATAGCTCTAGGTATGTAGGAGGGTCTGCAATTCAGTGGAGCAAAATGCAGCTGAAGGGAGTAGGCTACTTATTGAGTGCACATGCCACACTTAAGGCAGTTCAGGAGCACTTCTCGAGGCACAGAGCCTTGAACCAAAGCTGACAGTCTGGCCCTGGCTGCTGCAAAGAAAGGAGCTCCAGAAAACATACGCCCAAATGGAGGGCTGAGACCAAGGAAGCCAATTCCCAGTTGGAGGAAAAGTATTAGAATAAGAGCTGTGAGGCATGGGCACAGCTATGAGGGTTACTAAGGGCATTTAATAATGGCCTCTAAGATGACTGGAGCCTGTAACGCCACAGATAGAGCCAATGGTGCCTGGGGCCAGAGTCTGTACCCAGAAGGGACAAATCCTCTGAAATACATTATATTCAGAGTAGTTCAGAGCCCTTGAAAAAGACAGTATTCAGACTGGTTGAAAGTCAAGAGACTGCATTTGAGAGCAGGGAGGCTCCAGAAGACTGAGTTGAGAAGGAAGATACCAAATGAAACTACACATACCTCTATAGACAACTCCCCAAATCATTGTATTTAAACATCAAGACATGGCAGGTAAGAGGCAGGAAGTTAGGAGTCGAGAGAGAGGCGGGGTAAGTGGAGCTTGTACAAAGGGGTGTAACAGTCAGCCTCAAAGTTCAGGTTTTGTCACAAGCTCCCAACTGGGAACCTGGGAAAATAAATTCTAACTGTGTGTTCTAAAGTGAACAAGCTTCACCTCTCATGTACCACTCATCTAAAACAGGGCTTATTACATGGTGTGAGAATTAAGTTATGCCCACAAAAATAAATCACAATCTCTTGTTTTAATATGAACTGGTTAATTTCTGTTATTTCTCTCCCACCATAACTTTGATGGAATAAGGTAAGGAAATAAACAGTCCTCAAAGATGAAGAAATCATGCCTGCGGTTCAGCAAAAATAACTCTTCTGCACATTTATTATGTTTCTCTTAGATAACTAACATCTTAGATATGTTTAGTTCTCTCTATCTTTGAGAACTCTCAATTTTTTGGAGGCTTGCCCCATTCTTCTGTGCATGAGACCCAAGCCAATGGTAATTCAATGCCACCCTGTATTTTCTACTGATATAAAAATGTGGGGTTTTCTTCTCTTTGTTAATCTTCATACACTATTATGCCTTTTTCTTTTTTTTTAAGTCTTTGGGATGTTACCTGATATCCTCAGGTATCAGACTCACCAACTCAGAGGTTTTCCTCATTACCTCACTTCAGCTTCCCACGTAAGTCTTTCTCCAGGGCCCTTCTTCCATGCCCTTCTCTCTGTCATTTGTTATCTCTTTCTTGTAGCCTCACTCTCTTTCTTCTGGGTTTCTTTCTTCTCTTTTGTAGAGCAAATTCTGGGTTCCATTCTCCTTTAAATCCTTCTGGCCATCTGCTGCCTCTCTCACAGTTCACTCTCTGTTCTCTCTCTTCTCCACCTAGGTATCCCCACCCCATTCTCTCCTCGGACTTGTTGCTAAGGTAAGTTTTCTGTTTCCCTCACTCCCCTAGAGTTCTGTGACGGGGCAGACTTGGTGCCCTACCACACACAGGAAAAAGGATAAACACACAAGTGTAGAGAAAACTGTAGCCATTAAACTTTATGCTGAAATGTATACATTCTGTCTACTTTTGCTTTTCTAGCAACAGGTTCATCTGCCCTTTTAAAGAAATGACTTCTTTTCTCAGCTACTATTTTTTTTATACACAATACTGACACAAGTGATGACAAGTTAACTAATAAAGTCTTGCTTGCCTGCAGCAATGGCTTCCACAATGTTGTCATTACCTATGTCGGCCCTGTTCATCCCCATACCCTGATACCCCCGACTTCATCATGCTAGCCCAGCCCCAGCTCCATGCCCCCCCACCTTATTCCCACTGGCCCCATTTCCTGCACTGTGACACAGACCCCCCCCCCCCAACTGCTTATCTTGCCTTGTGGCCATGCAGCCTTTTTTCAGCCACTTCACCTCCTTCCCTGTCCCACCCAGTGCCTCTGAAGGCCAGGGTGTCATGCCAGGATGTGGCTGGCCAGGTCTGGTGGCACATAAGGATCAAAGCACTGACGAGGGCTGGGATGGGTAAGCAGAATCCAGAGTCAAATTAGGTTAAGAAGTCAGGAAGTCAATCCAAGAGTGAAGTCCAAGGAAGAGCCAAATCAAGAATCCAAGAGATCAAATAAAGAGAAAAATCCAGTGGGCAACACAAGTCAAGAAGCTAAGAGATCAAACAAGTGTTAGCAAACCAGCTTTGGGTCTGATACTTCCTCTTCTGGGTCAGGTTTAACTACAGGAAGGAAAATAAGCTGGCTCCAGCCAGCTATACCAGTGACAGGGAATGGGCAGATATCTGGGCCCTGCTGAAGATTTGAGACCAATCATGAAAAAACTTGGAAATCAGCTGCAGGCTGACATGAATGGCCATGCTAGCCAGGGTCTCAGGTTGGAGGTTATAGCCACAGGAACAGACAGGCCCTGGCTGGCAGTGCTAGTCTGCTTGTCATGTATATCCCTTTTTTGCTCTTTACAAGTATTGTTTTAATTCTTCTTAGACCCTATGAATCTGGTATATCTATTCCATAGTTGCAGGATAGTCAGAGTCTGTGGGTAAAGTGAGATGAAACAAAGGGTGGACCCAGAATTTTTAAAGAACAGGCTTTGCCTGTATGTGAATTCTGAATGTGCTAGTAGGAGAGAGGCAGTTATTTTATTAAAAATTGAGGTTGCAAGTATTGTTTATTTTTATTGTGTCTTTTGGGTAGTTTTAAGAGTACTTTTTTGTATCTAGATTTTCTTTGAGTGGGGGAACCAAAAGTAGGTTACTATATGTGCAGAAAATAAAAAATAGATATTATACTAAGTGATTGTATGATTTATCCTTTTTGTTCTTAATGATGATTTATATACCTAAAATATATATATTGTCTTTTTGATACTGTCAATTTTATTAGAATACAACTTTTTTAAAACTCTAAAGCCAAAGCAGGACAGAAAAATTATATCACTTGGTTTTCGAACATTTTTATAAACTCCACCAGTGTAATTAAGCATTTTAGAAGAATGTTGTTATACAAGGAACCCTAGAAAAGTATCCGATTTCTTTCCTTCTTAGAATAAGTTTATGAGCGTACTTTCTACAGGACCAAAAGTGGCAAATTTATTCTACCCTAGCTTTAGATCAGTGGTTCCCAAACTTTTCCAACTCAAGGCACCCCCTCCATAACTTTTGTGAGCTGAGCACCATCCTATTTCAAAAACTACTTAATCTCCTTGCAAAATAGCCACAGAGTGGGGGCCCAGTAGGAGCAAGGCAATTTAGATTCTTGCTATCTCCTGCATGAAGGACAAGATGAAGAAAAGGTGTTCAGAAACTTACTGGGAAGTGTTGTTTTCTGCTCCCAATTAGCACCTCCTGCAGCTGATACCTGTTTCATATGAGTATTACTTAGACAGGTGAAAATGTATTTCAAGATGAATTAATTAAGAAATTTAGCCATTCCCAAACGCTTCCCTATACCTCACCAAACAAGCAGCAGGTTCAGAGATTTTAAGACTTCTTAACTAGAGCACTGCATTAGAAGCTCACACTAAATTTCTTATTTACAATGACTCCTAAGTGCTTTGCAGACTAACTGCTTTTCAGGTTATAATGTGATGTATAATCTTTGTTCCTATGCGAGTAAGTATTCAATATGCTACAAAGGCATTCTATTTAATGAATCTGCTTCATTAAGTAGTCTATGGTTGATTGGGTGAGGGAGGAGATGATCCTTCTTTATGTTTATTTTGCTCTTTCCTGTCAAAGGATGAGAAGAAGAATGGCTGGCTCTGAAGGTAGCTGGACCACTCTTTGCAAGGGGAGACTTTTTACTTCCCATAATCTAGCAGAGGGAGGTTGGGGGACCTGATTGTATCATTTGCCTCTCTCTAAATGTAAAATCATCCTGGGTTTCCAGTAGCCATGTTGCTGCAGCTGTGGTCCTGTCTTACCTCCTTCGAGCTGAGTTACACTGTTTTCAAATTGCTGTCAGTCTGAATGACTGCTTTTGCTTTTGGAGATTTGGAGAGGATCCTCTCCCACTTCTGACAAATTGGCCAAATTCTCTAGGTTTCCTTATGCCTTCCCAGTTTTATGGGGCAACAGCTCAGGTAAAAATAATAAGAACATGGATTTCAGCAATAGGAAGTAAAGTATGGCTTGTTCATTACAACCTATGTCTGGTGTCTAGTGAGTCTAAAGGCTTATAAAGCCAACTCCCAAAGTGAGACCTGGACTACATCTAATAGACCCTTTTCCATAAAAGTTTTTCAAATGGTGTTCCTCCCCATGCCCCAACTGGTTACTCTTTGTTCCCTTTATGAGGGAAGGTGAGAGGATTCAAAAGTGCTAAGATTTAGGGTTAAGATACTCTGAACTACAGTTTTGACTAAGGCATGTCTGTAACTCTACAGTGAATCCAGATAAATGCCTAGTATGTGAGAGGGAATGAGTGGAGAGAATCCTTCCCTATTGCCAAATAATAAAATTTAAGTCTGCCACTGAAGTCTTTCCCTGACCTGTGAATCCTGATTAACCAGGAATAAGGAATAGTGGACTTCAGAGAACATCCTGAGTCACTGAGTTCAATCCCTTACTACTCCAGGCAACCACATTATCTGATTCTTTTCATAAATTGATCAAGTTCTTAAAAATAATTAGGCTGCCTGCCACTGCTACTCTTATTAGAAAGCTGTTCCAGAACTTAACTGCTGTGATGATTAGAAACGTTCTTCTAATTTCTAGTCTAAATTTATTCATGGACAATTTACACCTATTTTCTTCTTGTGCAGATGTTTTTTAGCTTAAATAGCTTTTCACCTACCTTAATGTTTACATCCTTCATGTATTTAAAGAAAGCAATCATTTCCCCAGTCAGCGTTCATTAAAAAGTCAAATTCTTTTTTACAGTATGTTGGCACTAATAGTTAGGGTTTACCTTAAGGTTACCAAAAGCAAACTACTGTTCATTTATGCTGTATACCCCTAAGCATAATTCCTGTTAGCAATCTAGCTTGATTCTGGAGGTGTGGGCAGATCCAGAAGGAGCAGCTGAAGGAATGTGCCCACCCCTGCCTTCAGTTATGTGGCATATCCATAGTGTTCCCCAAATTCACTGCCATATCAGCGAGGTTCTGGAATCCAGGGAGTGAAAGTTGCTATTGATTCTCCATCCCCACCCCTCCCTTATCCCCTACCACTGAATTTGGTGCAACTGCATCCTCACACAGACCTCTTTCATCTACACTTGTCTGCAGGAACTGCTGAATTTTTAGCTATGAGACTGAGCCTGCCACCACCTGCTTCCTAGCGCTCCTCTTTCTGAAATGTGTTTGAAACTTCCTCGTGCAGAGATGTCCAACATTCTCGTCCTGACTTCTGGCACTTCCTCATAAGTAGAAACAGTCATGGAAGGAGTCTGCAGTTTGCATATTGATTCCTAGAAAGTATTACAAATAAAAAGCCCAAAATGCTATGATTTGAGACACAGGTATCATATAGAGAGGGAAAGAGAGTTCATAGTTTTATTCAGAGTGACCATTCAGGTCCACACTAAATAGCACTATAAGCATATTGTCCTCACATAAGGAAAGCTTAGAATTGCTAGTAGTTTTTCTCTTCATCCGCTATGATTTAAGTGAATCTTTTTTTTTTTTTTAATATGGTTGACCAGAATTGTATATAGTATTCCAGCTGCATACAACCATTTCTTTCTACAGTGATACTAATAATCCCCTGGCTCTACTAGAACTACCTATGCAGACAGTTACCAAGATCATGTATACTTTTTTCAAAGCCAGATCATATGGATGATGCATATTAATCTTGTTATTATCTAACACATGCAAGACCTCTCAGCATAAAAGCATCATGACATATCTCTAGATAACGTTCTGGTTTTGTGATACTTCTTTATTTGCTCTGGAATAAAAGTTCCAAATTGCGTATGTTAAAATTTAAAATTACTCAAAAGATCCATAGAATGGTTCTGAGATGACAACACTAATACCTTGAGACATGGCTTATGATCAGGGGTCCTGGTTTTCTCTGATTAAAACAGAATCCCCAATTGTTGGATTAAAAAAGTAACCCAAAATCTACATTTTTCCATGATTGCCACTAATATATAGACTGGGTTTTTGGTTATAACCATCTTGGTCTAATGATATAGACAGACAAGTTTCTTTGAGTAGATGTGATATCTTTTATTAGACCAACTGAGTAGTTGAAATAAAAGTATTTTGCAAGCTTATGGGTTCAGTCATCATTCTTCAGGCATAGGAAGTTTCTGTTGTTCTGAGACTCCAAAGATTGAAAGAAGCTAAAAGTATGATAGGATGTCAGTGAGAATGTAATTAGGTGGATATTAGGAAATAAAAAGGTAGATCAAGGAAGAAGGGGAGAGGGGAAAGGAGAGGGGGGAAGCGAAAGGTGAATAAAGGAGACTCTACATTAGTAGATTTTTAAGGTAGAAAAGAGGCTGTCTGTGAAAAAGTAAATAGCTGGAAATTAGGAAGATAAAGGGCAGAAAAGGAGGGGAGGGGAGTTAGTGTGGAAAAGAAAAGTGTAAGAGGTCAGGTCTGGCAGGTACCTGGTGAATCAGTTGTCAGGCAGGTTATAATCTGTTATAAATCCAATGTCTATATTGAGTCCATCATTTTTTATAACCAGTGGATTTATGTAGTGAAGTTTGTAGACTCGTCTATGAAGAAGAGTGATTGTGCCCAAAAGCTTACCAAAAACTTTTTTCCAACTACTTGGTTGGTCTAATAGAAGATATCACATCTACCCAAAGAACCTTGCCTACTAATATATCTATATCAATTAAATCTCTTATTCTGGAGGCCAGATCTGTCACCGTACACCAGGGGTGGGCAATTATTTTAGGTGGAGGACTGCTTAACAAGTTTTGGTGATCTGTTGAGGGTCATATGAGTATCTCACCCCTTGACAGTTGCTCTTCCCCCTTGTTGCCATCCTGGGACTGGAAGTATCTCCCCCTAACCTCTGAACTTTGCCACTGGAAAGCCTTCCCTTTCCTGCTCCCCTGAAAATACTCCTTATGGAAGCGGGGTTTGCCACCTTGGAACTAGAAAAAAGCTAAATCATACACTAATAGTCAAATACCTAGTATAACATATTTAAATTTTATTACAAAAATATCTTTGTCATAAATTGTGTTTGTGTATTGTATATAGTGGTGATTGCATAATAACTCAAAAATAAAGTCTTAGTTTTGTATATTGTATTGTGGAGGGTGTGTGCATGTGGTGTGTGCAGGGGGTGCATGGTGTGTATGCATGATATGTGTGGTATGGGTGTGTGGATGTGGTGGGAATGTGTGTGTGGTATATGTGATGTGTGTGGGTGTAGAGTGTGTGTGTGTATGGTGGATGAGTATTGTGGGGTGTGCTCTAGGATGTGGGTGTGTGGGGGGTTGTCAGGGAGTGTGGCTATATGTGGTGGGACATAGAGTATATTGGGAGGTTGTGTATATGCAGGGGTTGTAGGGGCAGAGTGTGGGTATGAGGGAGGTTGGGGATGTGTGGAGACTGTCCCCCATACTCCTCCCATGGTATTCAGGGTGCAGGTGCCTGGTGGGGTGTGGCTACAGCCAGTGCTGCAAATCACAGCAAGGGTACAGCTTCTTCATGGCTGCTTGTATCACTGGTGCTCCCTGCCACATGCACAGCCCCTGCACTAGCACAGCAGGGAGGGAAGCCCCATGTGCTGGAGCCAGGTGCCTTCCCTGACAGGGCTATTCAGCACCAGAGAGAAGCCCCAGGTACTGGAGTTGACTGCCTCCCTGCGCTGCAGGGAAAGGACGCCCAAGGCAAGGAAATCAGAGAGCTCTGAAGCCTGAAGCTGAAAAGCCAATGTTGCCTAGATGCCAGTTCTAATAATGTTTGCTACATTGTTGAAGTGTCATGAAGGTCTCCAGAGACCTGTGAAAATGTTGGCTAAAGAGGCTCTGGTCTGGTCCTCCAGGTTAGGGGTAGTGGTGGGGGTTGTTAGCTCACCCATGTAAAAAATTTCAATTACAGTCTAATTGGCAAATAGCAACCATGGTCTGAAAGCCTTTGAAGTTGGAAGAGGCAATGGTGCATAAACCATAATGTGAATATGATGATGATTATAGCAAAAGTTTATACAAAATAAAAAATAAATTAATCTTCTGCAGTGAAACACAGGTTCAACTAGTAGATATTATATAGTAATGTTTTTCTTTAATTACAGAAAATGAGATTTTTGTGTTCCTTTTTTAATCCAAAAATTGGTTTGGGGTGGGGGGAGAAATCCAGGATCTCTGGTAGTGATTTCATCAGGGAATACTAAATATTGGTGTTTCCTCCAACCCCTAATGGCTTCCATGTCAAAGCATTGACCATTTTAAAGTACTGTATCTGTATTCTAAGGAAGCCTGCTTTCTGTTTGCACATACCAAAGGAAATTTTGTTTCTTAATTTAATTTAATAAGTGGCCAGCACAGACTCCTCAGAGTATCCCCATGAAGCCTGTTCTGGTTTAATGACTCAGCTCTACCCTCAGACACAGTGGGTACATCTATGCAAGTAATTAATGGAATGAAATAAACTCCAGCATAGTTCACACTGGAGTCCACTCTCGGTCAGACTGTTGTATAGCTTAAAATCTCAGCCAACTCCTGGGAGGTATGAGATGTTGCTTTGAATACCCTCTGGCTGAAGAGAATCTAGAAAAAGTACTCACAATTCCTTGTCAAGTGCTCTGACCACTGGACTTTTGCACACAGAGAGGGAGGGAGTAACATTCTCAATCAGGTGTGTTTTTTTAATGAATAGAATTCTAGGGCAAACTCCTATATCACTTTATATGTGAAAGTGGTACTTAATCAGCCACATACCTGCTGTCTGGGGCACTTACGCAGTTGCCAGTCCTAGTCCACAGGTACTGACTATGCACAGTAGGCTATGCTCTGGCTAGGTATGCTGCTCTGCATGTATCTACCTGGATGAGCACAAGGTTCCAGATTGATAGTACCCAGTTCCATCTCCAGTCCATCTCTTGAAGCTTACATTTAATTATTAATTAAATAGAAATTAATGGGGAAGCGTATGTCCCATTGGGAGCAAAGACCTCTGTCCCCATCTCATTCAGGGAAACATTTATCTCACTAAATCACATATTCTGTGTCTGATTCTTTTGCTCATTGTCCCACATATCTCCTTCTCTCGGCTGCCTAGGGATTAGCATTGGAAGCTGGTTTTGTAATCTAGAACTCTATAATTCAAGTTAAACTTTAGCAAGTGCCTGTCATTTTGATCATAGGATACTTAAACTGTAGTCTTCCAGATACTTAAGGTGCACTCTTCTACTTATATAGGGTGGATAGGAATGATATATTGGCTAGGAATAATCATACCTCAAGCAGGGAGTTTATCAGCTGAACCTCCTGATGTTCCTTCCAACCCTGCTTGTCCATGATGATATAATCTAGTTGTGTGGAATAACCAATTGCTTGTCATTACTTTCTTATTATAATAATTATTACTATAGTTGTTGTTGTTGTTTATGTGTTTATCTATTAGATTTATAGTCTGCCCTATCCAAAAGACTTAGAGATTCCCAAAGTAAATAAATAGCCAACAGGCAGGATTCCATAAACAACACCCCAAATATGAGAACTACTTCTTTTCCTGCCTTCACCCATAATCTCCTGGCCCCAAACCATGCACAAAGAAACTCTCCTACTAATCCATGACTCCCAACCACCATTCACAACAAGAAATAAAGTCTCTTCCCACTCCTCCCTCCCTGCCCAGTCATCCCCACTATCTGTGTTACCCATAGGATAGACCCCACCCCTGCTTCCATCAATATCCCCTACAAGCCCAGACCTCTCTCCTACAGAAGGGCTGTGGTTATCACCCCTTAACACACACACACACACACACACACACACACACACACACACACACACACACACACTTCCTCCCCATCCACCCAACACAACACAAAATTCAAAAGAACCCTGACGAAAGAAATATCCACAATTCCTGCTTGGACACTGCCAAAGAGCAATGCCAAAGGGCACTCTTATTTTTGTCCTTTGATGGTGTATACCCATGGAAGGCTGTTGGCTGTGGAGAGCCTGCAGGCTGGTGAGGTCCGTCTCCCTCCTTTTAGGTGCCTAAGATGGCTCCTGAGCTGAGCCATCTGCAACAAGAAACACAAGTACAGCCTCCTTTGAAATTCTATTATACTTTTGTTCAGCTATGAAAGAGTGTATTTAATAAAGTATTATTTTAATAGTCCTTGCATAGGCACTTGAAAGAGGCATGACTGTTTATAGATTCATAGATTCATAAATGTTAGGGTTGGAAGGGACCTCAACAGATCATCGAGTCCGACCCCCTGCATAGGCAGGAAAGAGTGCTGGGTTCAGATGATCCCAGCTAGACGCCTATCTAACCTCCTCTTGAAGACCCCCAGGGTAGGGGAGAGCATCACCTCCCTTGGGAGCCCATTCCAGACCTTGACCACTCTAACTGTGAAGAAGT
>JAGPOW010003316.1:112736871-112765042 GCA_030014935.1 Caiman crocodilus | reverse complement strand
ATCTAACCTCCTCTTGAAGACCCCCAGGGTAGGGGAGAGCATCACCTCCCTTGGGAGCCCATTCCAGACCTTGACCACTCTAACTGTGAAGAAGTTCTTTCTAATGTCTAGTCTAAATCTGCTGTCTGCTAGCTTGTGGCCATTATTTCTTGTAACCCCTGGGGGCGCCTTGGTGAATAAAACCTCACCAATTTCCTTCTGTGCCCCCATGATGAGCTTATAGGCAGCCATAACTTCACCTCTCAACCTTCTCTTGTGGAGGCTGAAGAAGTCCAGGTGCCCTAGTCTCTCCTCATAGGGCTTATTTTTTTAAGAATATAATTTTTACTATGAAAAATTCCTCACTATCCATATCTTAAAACTAAGGAAATCACAAAGCAGTTTTTATTGTCTTAGCCTCCTTAAGCTATGTCAGCCTTAATGTAACATGTAGAATGAAGGGTGAAAAAATTACAGCATCTTCTGGATGATATAGGGAAAAAGAACATATTAGAAAAGAACTTGGAAGCAATATCACTACTAATATAATAAATTATGATCCAATTGATGCAAATTCATATTCTCTGTATCTTGTTGCTTACAAAAGAGAAGCTCTTGAGCTAAAATAGACTGATATATTGATACACATATGTATTTTAGCATATAAAGCAGGAACTAACTGTCTTTTACAAGAAACAATTAGTTGTTTCTATGAGAAAGATTATGACCCAGCACTTATATTGGTAAAAAATAATTCATAACTCTTTAAAATTTTATTAAGTACAGTATATGGAGAACAGGAGATAATGTGCATCTGCAATGCTAAGAAAGCTACATGTAAGATTTTAGCTATGTAAAATGTAATGAACTGTGCAGGCAGTCTGATTTTTACTAGTTTGTAATTTAAAACTTTTCTTTCATATTTAGTAAGTGTTAAACATAATTTATGAGCCTTCTTATCAATTTGGTGTATATAGGATTATATAAATGATTTGATTTCTATACGATTATACAAATTACAGTACTTACTGTGTTGTCATCAGACTACAATTGCCCACTACTCTTCAACCCTCCAAACATTCATCAATAAGGGCCTATAATACAAAGGTAAGAGTTCATGCATCATAGTAGGAATAATTAAAAGAAAGCACCAACTTAAGTGAAAGTTTCTTTTTATTCTTTCCTTAATTTGTACTGAACATTGTACATATTCTTATTCTTATTAGGTTAGAATAAGACCTAATTTTATTCTTATTAGGAATTATGTCAGCTATGCACTGACCCAAGCTTTGTTCTTTTCTCCTTTCTTTTCCCCATCTATCTTCTCTGAAGGTATTCTGTGAAAGTCTTAGCCTTGGCCATCACTTAAAAGGTAGATGACACCCAACTCAGTATCCTTTTTTATTCATTCTATAGTCTCTCTGCTTGACTTTACTTTGTCAGCCTCTGGCTACACAATATCTTTCTTTTTTTCTTTTCTTTTTCTTAGTACTCTAAAGGCAGAAGCCCTTCTCTGGACTTCGGAAGAGTAACTCCTCACATTTATTAGGAAACTGAGTCTGCAGATCAGAGCTTTTACTTGTTCTAACACATGAATTGTATGAATCATTATCAGGGATCCTGGTGTTCTCTGATTAAAAACAAAAAGACAAAAACCCAATTTTTGGATATAAAAAAGTAACCCAATCCACATTTTTCCATGATATACACACACAAACACAGACACACTGTGTACAAGAGTGTTTACAAGTTGGAACACAAGGGAGGTATAGAAAGAAAAGGCAAGATTAATAATGATCAGCAGGGATCCTGGTTTTCTCTGATTTAAAAAAATTCCAATTTTTAAGTTTAAAAAGGTAACTCCACAATCACATCTTTCCATGATTAAAATGAAACACAATTATATAGATAGATAGATAGATAGATAGATAGATAGATAGATATTGCATAGACTTGGTCATAACCAGGTATCCTGGTTTTCCATGATAAAAAAAAATCACAAATTCTCTGATATCAAACACCCAGTGCCTCTGAAGAAAGCTTAAAAATACCCACAAAAGAACATAGACTTTCCAACCTCTTTTTAAACACCTCCAGTGATGGAGATTCTATTCCTCACTATCTTAACAGTCAAGGATTTTTTTTCCAGATATCCAATCTAAACTTACTTTGATGCAACTTCAAGCCATTGGTTCACGCCCTCCTCTTTGCAGCAAGCGAAACAAGGCACTTTTCTTCTTTTTTATGTTAGTTCTTGAAGTATTTGAAGACTGCTATCATGTTCCCTCTTAAGCATCTTTTTCAGAAGTTGAACATACCATCATAATTTTCTCCATGCCCCTGATCATCTTGGGTGCCTGCCTCTGAATCCTTTCTTAACTTCTCCATATCCTTTTTAAAATGTGAAGCCCAAAACTACACACACTGCTCAAAATGAGGCTTAGCAAGTGCTGAGTAGAGAGGTACTATCACCACCTATGTTTTGCACCTAATGCTTCTGTTAATGCATTCCAAAATCACATTCACCTTTTGTGCAGTTGCATCAGACGGCAGACTCATATTCAGTCTACATGAAATTTCATCCTGACAGCTGTAGCCCAACTTTTCAATATGTTGACATCCTTCTAAATTGTGCTCATATCCTTTAACATATTTGCAATCCTTCCCAGCTTCGTGTCATCTGCAAACTTGCTGAAGAAGCTTTCTATGCAAACATACACATTGTTAATAAACATGTTGAACAGCAGAAATACCAGGACAGACTTCTGTGGGACTCCAGTCAAACCCCCTTGCTATTATGATATGAACCCTTTGTTTGCAACTATTGAGCTACTTATCTATTCACCTTATAGGAGTTTTATCTGGCCCACATTTCTCCAATTCGTTTATGAAAAGGTCGTGCAAAATCTTGTCAAAGCCTTTTTGAAGTCCAGACATACTGTATCCACAGAATTCCTTTCATCCACCCAAGCAGTTACTTTGTCAAAGAAGATCAAGTCTGGTTGACAACATTTGTTTTTCATAAATCCATGTTGGCTGCTTGTTATCATCAGGGATCCTGTTTTTTTCTGGTAAAAAAAAAATAATCCTCAATTTATGGATTTAAAAAAGTAACCCCAAAACCACACTTTCCTGTGATTAAAATGAAACAACACTATATGTTTTTCTATATATTAGTGGTGTTTATTTTTTATCATGGGAAAATGTGGAATTTGAGTTACTTTTTTAAATCCAAAAATTGGAGATATTTTTTTTCAATCAGAGAAAACCAGGATGCTGCATTATCAGCCTTTCCTCTTCCAGATCCTTGCAAATGGCCTTCCTTAGGATATACCCTAATAACTTCCCAGATACTAAATTGACTTCCCAGATACTAACTGGTGTCTACTTCCCCAGGTCCTCCTACTTGCCTTTTTTTAAAGAGACCCTCTTTCAGTCCTCTGCTACCTGGCCAGTCTCCCATGACTTCCCATGATCATTACCAAGGGCTTCAAAATCTCTTCTCTCAGTTCCTTCAGGACCCTGGAATGAAGTTCATTCAGCCTGGCAGACTTGAATTTGTTCAGACCAAACAAAAACTCTCTAACCATCTCTTTTGTTGTCTCCTCCTTCAGCTTTTTGTCCCTTTTCTAATCCAGAAAATCTTTTGTAGGTGTCTGGCTGCAGATTAAGTCTTTTGTGAAGACTGAGAAAAACAAGCTGTTGTGTAGCTCTGCCTTCTTTACATCTTTATTCAGGAGTCCTCCTGGCTTGTTAGGTGAGGACCTACATCTTCCTTGGTCCGTCTTCTCTGGCCAATACACTTATAGAACCTCTTATGATTGTCCTTAACCTTGTTTGCCAGGTAGAGTTTGTTCTTTATTTGCCTTCCTGATTTTATCCCTGCACATTCTTGCTGTTTCCTGGTACACTTCCTTGGTGACCAGTTATTCCTCCATTGCTGTATGCTTTCCTTTTGCATTTGAGGCATTTTAGAAGGTCCTTGTGTAGCATTGCTCTCTTGCCAGAATAATTTCTTTTTGTGCTTCTGTTGCATTAGGAGAGTTTCTTGTTGTACTTCCAATACAGTGCTGCTTAGCAACTTCCAGTCCTGTTGGGTGTCTTTATCTTTAAATCTATACGCCCATGCCACCATGCTTATTAGGTCCTTGAGTTGGATAAAATCTGCCTTTTTGAAATCTAGCATCCTAACTTTGCTGACCTTTTGCTTTCCCTCTTACAGGATCTGGAATGCTAGAGTATTATGATTGCTTCCTCCCAAGTTACCCATTATCTTCACATTCTCCACCAGTCCCTCTCTGTTGTTCAGGACAAGATCCAAGACAGATGATCTTCTAGCTGTATCCTCCACTTCCTGTAAGAGAAAGCTGCCCTCTATACAAGTTACTAACTGGATTGACATTTTATGTTTGGCTGCATTGTTCTTCCTCCAGATGTCAAAAAAATTAAAGTCTCCCCCATAGCTAATGCATTTTTGCCATCTTCCTCCTGCTAAACCAAGGATGAAGTATATGTGTTTTGACATTCAAGGCAACACCACCACCTTTTGTCCCAACCCTGTCCTTCCAAAATTAATTGTAACCCTTCATTTTGTCATTCCAGTCATAAGAGCTGTTCCAACATGTTTTGGTGATGCCAATCAGATCATAGTTCTTTTCAGGCTGCAGATTCCAGCTCATCTTGTTTATTCCTCATATTTCTTGTATTTGTATACATGAATTGGATGTATTTTGCATTTTGACTTCTTCACTTTCCTTTTGCACCACTTGAAATCCTGCAGCTTGCTGACCCTTTCCCAGAGTTGAGTTGCTTCTTTGACTCCTTTCCCCATTGCACTGGGTACTCTGTTGCTGTAATGTCTCAATCACTATCCCCCATGGAACTAATTTGAAGTCCTCTTTAGTAGGTTGAGCAGATAACACCCAAAGATGATCTTTCTTGCTCTCATCAGATGGATATATTAACAGCTGTCTTCCTATCAAGAACATCTGTCAATGACATCTGTCCATTGTTGAAAAAATGAAGCTTTTGCATCAACACTATCTTTTGTCTTCCATTTGAAAAACTGATAAGAACTAACACCACTTGTGCTCCAAGCTCCTTAATCCTCCTGCCTGCCAAGAGCCTCATAGTCACCTCTGATCTATTTGGTATTATTTCTGGCAGTACTGTCGGTGCCTACATGGACAAGCAGGAAGAGGCAGTGGTCTGAAGGATGGATGAGCATTGGCAGTTTCTCTGTGGCATCCTAATTTTGAGCTTCAGATAGTTAATATATCTCCCAAGGCCCCAAATCTTGATGACAAATTGGTGTCTTTGTCTGCTGCAAAAGGGAGTTACCAATCACCACAACTCTTCTTTTCCTTCTTGATGCAGTGGTCCTGGAGCCCCTATCTTTGGACCTTGTATCTCTTGCTCTCTAGATTACTGTTGACTCTGTCTTAGATCTGAAGGTGTCCTCTCCTCTTATTTTTCCTCAACACTTTCACTGCAGAGTGTTTAAAAGTTACTGACTTCAATCTGCTGCTCTTCAATTCTGGGGGTCCTCCTTTTTCAAGGAGTCACATGCTGCCACTTCTCGTCATTGCTCTTTGGCTTCTCCAGTATCAGCCTCTCATAATTCTCACCTCAGTAATCTTTCTGGTCCCAGAAGCAATGTAGCATGGATACTTGGGCTTCCAGTCTTTGAATCTTCTTTTGCAGGGCAGATTTTGGATCAGCAGATGAAGTGCTTCTAACCCTCTGGAAGGCACACAAACATGGCACATCCAACACAAGACACAATAGCTGACCCAGACACCATTTATGCCTCCTTTGCTCCCGGGAGAATAGCTGTACTGTATACAGAAATAAAAAAGGAAGGGAGAAGAGGAGAAATAAACACACCACAAGAACCTGCAGGCAAAACACCTGCATTAGCGTCCTTCCCCTTGACCACACATGCACTTGCGCGCGCACACACACACACACACGCATAGTCTCCTGCTCCCTGGCTCCCTTCTAGGGTGAACTCTCTAAGCAAACTCCCACTCTATTTGCTACCCTCTGTCCACTGTGCCTAGGGTTTGCTGGGGGCTGCCTTTTTGTAAGGCTGCTTACCTTAGCTCCACCCCTCATTTACCTAAACCATCCCTACCCAGGTCCTTCTGTCACTCCAGAAGATAGAAGAAAAAGAAAAGAACAAAAAGGGAGAGAGAAGGAGGATAAACACACCAACACAGACATACACATATATATACACTAGGCACTAAGCAAACACTTGATCACCAATCAGCTGCCCTAAGCCACTAGCATAGAGAAAAGCCTCTTCAAGGCAGCACCTTAACTGAGCTGCTTATCCCAGAGCAATTGCTCTCTGCTTACGGATCAGCTTACTTGGATATGAATTATTTTAAAGCTTTTATTCAGTGCTAGAAAGATGCAACATGGTATTAGAGTAAAACAGGAAGTAAGACCATGGAGTTTAATTTCTGTGATGAAACCTTGCAGCCCAGCAGCAAGAGGGGCTATGGTATTTCCAAGTTCTATTTGTGTTGATCTGCTCTGCCTGAATGAATTTGAGAAGATTCTGTTAGTGGCTGCATTATAGCTTCCTGCAGTGACTAAGCACAATAAAATACAGACTATTCATATTCTGGATGGTTCTCAATCCTGCTTAAAAGGCAGCAGCTTCCTGAATTAAAGATCATTCATTCATGTGTTTGCTGCAATTCTTATTCCAAAGTGTACTCCTTCTGCAGTCAGCTGCTCTCCAAACATCTGGAGCACTTCAGCAGTAAGAAGCAGCTCTTTTTGCCGTTCTGTATACCCCAGGTTATTCCACAAAACTTCATATTCTTGGGGATGGTGATCTGCCACTTTAAGGGCAAGAAGCAAGCAGCCACCAGGTGGCTGTTTTAGGGCTCAGAGTCACAGGCTGGGCCAACAGGCTGAGTGGAGCATCTTGGAAGTAAGGTTTAGTCTATGGGGAAGAAGGAGGCCTCAATGTCCCGGGCATGACAGAAAATTGCACCCTGCTGGGGAATAAAGGCTTGGAGGGGCTACCTGTGGCAGGGTAGCTCCCCAGAAGTGCCAGGCCAGGCACCTTCCCCTGTGAAAGGCAAGTATGGTGTGCCTCCTAACCCCAGCCCCACAACCCTGGTGGGTTCGAGATTGTGCAGGGGGAACCCAGACTCACGGGAGTCTTGAGACAGGACTCAGGTAGGGACAGGGACCTGGTGCAGTGTCCAGGCTCATTGAGAGACCTGAAGCTGCAGTTGGGAGCTAAGTGTGGCTCCAGTGAGATGAGTGGTCCCGGTGAGGGGGCTGATTGAAAAGATTGGTCCCAGTTAAGGAGGCTATGAGAGGAGTGGCCCTGGAGAGAAGGCAGAATTATTCTATAGTGAGAGAAACCAGTGTGAGGGCACTGGGACCACAAACTCCAGTGGGGAGTGAGAGTCCCACATCAGACTTTGAAGCTCAGGTCCCAGTGACAACCACCTGAAGAAACACCTGTGAGGCATGGGCCCTGGTACAGGGGAAGGTGGAATCCTGGATAGTGCCCCTAGCATCGGTGTAGTACAAGGGCAGTGTCGTGATTAAGAAATTACATTAACGTTCAAGTCATGGCAGGAAGGTCAGGGCAGACTGCCCTAGACAGGTGTGCAAGCCAGCTTGGAGATCTGACCCAGGGAAAGTCCCCTGTCACCATGATGTTAAGGTACCTAACTCTATGAAGTATCTGGATGCATCTCTAAGACACTTTTCACACCAGTACCAGCACTGAAATTCTTGCCCTCTTTCATATTTCAATACCAGTACTTGCGAAGGGCAATTTTACCTTAAGATGATGTGGCATAAATGCAAAGATTGAAGAGGGAGCAGAGTACTGTATATCACCTTTGGAAATCATATCAGCTTATCCTCTATCCAGACCAATTTATGCTCTTTTGACTTAAATCCACTTAAAACCAACCAATCAACCTACCTATTAAAAAAACAAGCAAAGCAATGACACTTAGATCCATTTAAATATGCTCCAATGAGTCCAACTGTATGGAAGTCTAAACTGGTGTGACTTACACCTTGAAGGAGTAGAAATAGCATTATGAACAATAATGTTCATCTAAAAGAAGAGTGTAATAATACAAAATTAAATGTAAATGAGTCATTTTAACATTTTTTTCCCCTCCTTGATGTGTAAATTATATTAATTTGAGCAATAGTTAATGGCATACTGGGCTGCATTGTTAGGAGTGTTGCAGGCAGATCAAGGGAATTTATTATTCCCCTCTATTCAACAATGCTGAGGCCACAGCTAGAGTACTGTGTCCAGTTTTCCCCGCTTCCCCCAAGAAGATGTAGGCAAATTGCAGAGAGTCCAGTGGAGGGCAATGAAAATGGTTAGGGGGCTAGGTCACATACCTTTTAAGGAGAGGCTATGGAAACTGGGTTTATTTAGCCTGGAGAAGAGAAGACTGCATGGGATATTAATAACATCCTTCAACTACCAAAAGAAGATGGAGCTAGACCGTTCTTAGTGATCGTAGATGATAGAACAAGGAGCAATAGTCTCAAATTACAGAATGGGAAGTTTACGTTAGATATTAGGAAAAAATGTTGTTACCAAGAGGATGCTAAGCACTGGAACAGGTTATCCAGAGAGACTGTAGAATCGCCATCCTTCAAGTCTTATAAGACCTAGCTGCACAAAGCCTTGGCTGGGATGATATAGCTGAGAATGGTCCTGCTTTCAGCAGGGGGTTAGATAAGATCAGCATTTCTCAATCCATGGATCACATGAATAATATGAAAGGGTTGCAAACTTAAAAAAAAAGGATCAACAAACTTTAAAAATGGATTCTCCTTTAAAGGAGAAAAATGTGGGAAACTGTGGCAGCTTGGAACTTTGACTATCTGAGAGGGGCTGCTTGGTGCCCCCTCTGCCCTACACACCTTCCTCCTGCCCCACACACTGAGAGGGTGAGAATGGAGGCAGGAGGCAGTTGTTCAGGAGTTAGGGGGTCTGGGTCAGGGTTGGCCATTTATGTTTAAAATGGATTCTGGTACAAAAAGGTTAAGAACCACTGGAATAAATAACCTCCTATGGTCCCTTCCAACCCTAATTTTCTATGATTATATTATTGTAACTTTACATACCTGTGACTAACTTGATGGTGGGTGGTTGGACCCCGAGAGGTGCTGTGCTAACAGGCTGGGGACTAAAGGGCTGCGGGACCTTGCTTCCCCTTCCCTTATCTTTCCTCCCGTTAATGGAAAACAATTAAAGAAGCGGTGTAACAAATAAATTCTTTACTTACACTTTCATATAGGTGGTTTCTTTTACAGCAGTTTCAAGATTAAGCTTGCCAGTAACTCGAGAGCTCTTAACACGTCTGAATGATATATTCAGTCACGATGAGGGGCGTCTGGGGGGAAGGGATTTCATGGACACAGGACCTCCAGTGAGGGTGATCAGGCCTTTCCAATATCACATGGGTCCCTCCCTTTTTTTCAGAAAGTTTTCATTTTATACTGCTCGGTAGCCAATAGGATTAAGCTGAGTACATCTGGCAATTTTTTTTGTTTTTTAGGCACACTGAACGGGCTGCATGAGAGGGGGACTTTGCTGCATGCACTGATCACGCCCTGAACATGTGGTTGGTTGGCCAATTAGATTATGTCTCTGACTTTACATCAGAGGCTTTGTGTGTGGGTTGGGACCACCGATCACGCGGCTATCAGGCCGTGCCCACCACCTCCCCCACTCCATGAGCACAACTTGCTCTCTCGTTTGGCGTTGGTCACTTTCTCTTTATCACAACCTGTATAGGACACAACAATGACCTTCTTGCCTCCTGAAGGTGACCATTTACACTACTTTTTGCTTTTTATCTTTTAGCCAAATCTCAGTCCACAAAAGACTCTTCTCTCGAGTCCCATGACAAGTCAGGTTTTTTATGAATGTTTGTTGAGGGACCTTGTCAAAAGCTTTTTGAAAATTCTACTGTATTCTATACATGCTCATTGGAAAGGTAGATGCTTATACCTCCACACTGAGTGGGTAAAAGAATCACAATATTTTTGAATGCTAAATACCACCATTTATGCTCCCCAAAAACCAACATTATGGTGTGTAAAGTGAAATTGAATTCTGCTCTAGGTATCTATTTTGTTCATATCAACCCATATTCAGAAAATGACAAATGGATCATACAGATCTTCAGTTATATATTTGGTCTTATCCAATGTCATCTTTGTTTCTTCCATGAAATATTACTCTTGACTGTTTTGTTACTGTTGACTGTTAGTGAACTGTGTGAGGAAACATTCATGCTACTCTTGAAGCTGTAACTGTGGGTGATATACTTTTAAAGTGTCTCTGGAAGCATTCTGTTTTTAAATGTCCCCAGTAGAAGCCCCATCAGTTTCTAGATATCATGAAGATATTGTGGTTACTTGAGACATCAGGGACCTTCTTGGTTTTCTGTTACTTCACATGACATCCACATATTAGTGTGCTCAACAGGAACTATCTAGCTTTATGCAATGATTTTAAAACAATTGCCTGAGTACAATATGTGAAAACATAATGTACTTGTGGTAGATGAGGGAGAACATAAGAGAACAGAGATCCATTTCATACTTTTAAAAAGCATCAGTAACTATAGCTGGGTGGGAAATAATCTTTATTACCTGAAATAATAAGATTTGAAACACTTAAATTTGTCCCAAATAAACATACAAAGTAATCAGCTAAATATAATGAGAAAAGAAAACAGATAAAGTTGAGCAAAAATATGTTGTTTTAATGTTATCCTTATGTATTTATTTTGTTTTATGAAAATTTCAAAATAAAAAATTGTTTAGGAATGGAAAATGAAACTTAAGAATGGTGAAACAGTATATTTCTATTTTTTTTTCCCCCAGTAGGAAGATTCATCAAATCTTACCCTTTCCCACAATATCATATCAGTTTCAGCAAATCTGTACTGCCCTTAGAGGCAAAAAATATATAAATAAATAAAAATAAAAAATCCCAATCAACTTTAAAGATCACAACTAATATAGCTAAAATGTTAATTTTAAGCTTCATAGAAACTGATTGCATCAGTTTAAACAGGACTATTTTTCTAATATAAAATGGGAAAGGAGTGGGAATTCAAAGTGAATGTATTCATCACTATGGTGTAAATGAAAATAGAGACTAGTTTGTAATAGGCTACTTAAAATATGCCAAGAAACAATCACTGTTATACTTTTAAAATTGTTTTGTTAGTTTTCTTAATTATCTGAATCAAGGGGAAGGAGGGAGTTGAGTCAAGAGTTAAGTAGACAGATTTAGGAAATATGACATACCTGAGTGATTTTCTGTTATGTTCATAATCAATCAGTGTTTAGTTGGCATACTGCACTGCTGTCCATAGCTATTTTTCTTTGTGCTTTGCCCTTCATTGCTCTTTTGGTATTGTCTGAGGTGGCAACATTCAGGTCTCTCTTTGCTAATCAAGAGATTGGTGGTAATTTCACTCCTGATGCTTGGTTTTCTGATAACTGTGCTCCTGAATTACTTTATGTGATTTAGTAATGTCATATAAAATTCTTTTTTAAAATGGGAATTACATTTTGAAAATAACATGACCATTGAATGAATGTGCTTGCACATTTTGTAATCTTGTTAATATTGAGTTACATTGCTGGATACTATATGCTTGAGGTGTGCCAAGCCAACTTAGAATATTGTAGCCAAGTATTCATTAAATTTTGGTCTAACAGCTTTACTTCTTTTTGAAACCTAGTTAAGCAAATGAAGGAGGGAAGGCCTAGTAAGTTCTTGAGTCTGAAAAAAATTGTGTGGCATTTTCTAGATCTAAGTGTTATTTGTTTTACAAGTATTCATAAAATGTTAAGTGAATTCCAGTTCAGACAAAGTCTATTTTTTAAATATTGCATAGCTCAAACTTTATTAGTGTAAATACTTGTGAAGTGTGACTATTAAGCTCAAATGGCTTAGTAGTCAGAAAATTGTATTTCCATAGTAAAATCTTCAATTCCTGTTAACAAATACAGAAAAAACAAATACAGTAGTCAATCTTATTTAATATACAATTTATAATTTACAATGTCATGAGTGTTAATTAAATAGTGGTAATGAATTATATATAAGTCTGGTTTACTCCAAAATTAAAAAATGAAATCTATTGGAATAATGAAAATAAGATTATTTCTAAAATACTTTATTTCTCATGGTTTCCCTTGTAGTTCCTAGTACAGTCCTCTATTTCCTCTTTCTTCCCTACAGTTTCGTATAAATATTACACAAGCCATGATGCTATTTTCTCTGTTTTCTAATCTGATTATAAAATCACCCATGTAGTATGAATTGTGAAAATTGCAATCCATGTACAAATTGTAATTTCTGCACTGAACACAGAGGGTCAACAGTGCTTCTGGTGTTCTACCAAAATTTCCTTTCCACACAGTGGCATAGCGCCAATAAGAAATGTAGATAATTTATCCACTCAGTCTAGCTACGGGAGATGAAAGAAAAGTGAACTTTATTTAGCTGAGGAGACTGTTGAAACTCAGTCTTTCAATTTATGGCTGACTATGCCAATTTGGTTCCTGCCACACCAAGCCTTGCTCATTTGTACTCTGGTGATTGCCATTGGTCAGATAGGCTCGGGAGCCCATCTGAGCTCTGCATGAGTTGGTGAGGAAAGAAATCCTCCACACCCAGCCCACAGAGTCTCTAACAATCAAAGCAAGACTACAGGCTCTAACTATGTTGTTCTGATAATTCAAAAAATACAGGAAAAGCAAAAGGGTTGGTAGGGGGGTGGCTTTTTTGTTTCTTTTTTGTTGGTTTTGGTGGGTTTTTTGCGGGGGGAGGTTGTTTTCGTTTTATGAGGTTCCTCTTGCTGATCTCTGCTCTTGAATTAACTGTATAGTTCAAAGAGATGTTAAACAAGCTTTCAGGCACAAAGCACCATTCTTCATGTCTGGGGTCAAGTGAACTTTCATAAACATAGAATTTTTGAAACATGATATACCAAGAATAGTGCACACTACTGTATACACTTAACATTAAATACCTATTCAAATATCTACCTGGAAATATTTTTTTAAAAATGCATCACCATTAATAACATGTGAATTAACTGATGTCAATGCTCAGATTTCAGATGCAGAGAAACACTATGAACCACACTGTATTAAAAACAAATATCAGTCATTTTGCTTTACTATTGTGTAAGGTCATAACAGAAGGCATCAAGATTCCTATCTTTCAGGATTCATTAACTCATCCTTTGTCTCCCCATATGTGCTTCCAAGTAGTAAGGATTTGAAAACATTGAATTAAAAGAGCAGAGATAACAACGTTTAGTGACAGCTAATCTTTAGTGGATGTTTCTCTTGACTTGATTCTTTAATTTCACTTCTAAATGAACAATGTTTAAAAATTCTTTTGCAACAGTTTGCACTTTACCTACTTCCCAGACCTATAACTTTCTGTACAGCTTTAGCTCCCACAAAAATAAATGGTAGTCGAAAGTCCTCAACACCTTACAGGAAAACGACCACTTGTTTGGTGGAAATTCAGCCATATCTCTTAAGTAATACAACTTTCTGTACTTATTCCTGCATATCTTCAACCCTGATTCAAAAAATAACAATAGCTACATTTATTTTGTATAAAAATGATTAAAAAAAATAAAACTAGCACAATGCTTTGCTGTTTTCTAACAATAGCATGAAGTTGTTGCCATTGTTGTTATGTTAGATTTATTCCTATCCTAGCCATAAAGACTCAGGGCATCTGGAAATAAAAGAGAACAACTTAGAAGATAAGAAACAACAATATACTCCCCAAATGACACTCCAGAACTTTAAAATTCCATCCCACCCTGCCCACTTCCATTTCCCTGCCCTGATAACCCACTAAATAAAACACTCTGGTCAATTTCAACTGTGCATTATAACCTGCATTCACAGGTATAATGTAGGTAGAGAAAACATCTCCCATGCCCCTCCAACTTCCATTTCCTTGTCTCACATGCATGGGAGATCCTGTTATCATTACAATTTTCCTTCCCAAACCCACCCCCACTCCTGCAAAAGGGCTATTTGTGTTGTACATCCTCCTGTACCTCCAGAAAACATGCGATATTCAAAAGACCCAAAAGAGGGAAATACTAGAAAGACCCTCCATTCCCATACCTTTCCTTATTGAAGGACAGTTCCAAAGGATGCTCTTTAACATTCTTCTTTGATAGCACCTGCCCAGTTAATCCTGCTAGCTCCCTGAACCCATAGGCTGGCCAGGATTCTTATACCTCAGTTTACATAGCCAAAATGAAACCTGTGGTGAGCCTATAAACAACAAAAAATATTTCATGAGTAAAAACATTAATAAAGTTTGAATGGGGTGTGGTGGGGGAGGAGTGGAGAAGGAAGGGAGAGATGGTTGCAGTTATTCAGCTCATGGACACCTGACAGCTGTGTAGGGAGTTATTTTTGCTCTGTTTTGTTGCAGTATTATTCTACTCTCACATAAAATATATTTTCTTATACATACATGTTCACACATACAAATGCACACACACACCTTAATTGTTGAATACCATAGGCTTTAAGTTGCTTAATGGTGATATGCAGGGATCCTGGTTTTCTCAGATTAAAAAAAAAAACCAAAAAACAACCCTTTCAATGTTTGGATTAAAAAAGTAATCCCAAATCCACATTTTTCATGCTTTAAATGAAACACCATTTTTATGTATAAAATCATGGAAAATGTGGATTTGGGGGTTACTTTTTTTAAACCAAAAATTGGGGATTTTTTTTTATCAGAGAAAAACAGGATCCCTGGTGATATGGTATTGCATTTGCTTGTAGTGCTTTCCCAAAGTCTGGGTAAGAGAAGAAGATGCAAAGGAAATGACTGGCCCAGAGGATAACACAAGATGTGAGCCATTTTAGAAAATTTAAGAAAGATTAAATGGAAAAAACGAGGTTAAAGATCTCTCTAAAAGTCACTTAAAAGTACATTTAGTGGTTAGACAAGGATAATTTCAGACATGATACAGTTTAGAGAGATAATAAGAATAGGCTTATGAATATTAATTAGTGTTTTGATATTTTAGTCAATTTTTAGAATCTTTACTTTTAGAATTGAACTATGGTTTTTGCTGAATAGCCCATCTGCAGATGAACTAAGAAAAAACTTAATTTGAAACTAGGTGAAAAGACCTTTTACCCAGTAGGCTGGCCATCTGTTAGGGGCTTTTTAAAACTTTGGGACTTAGAAATTTTAAGATTAATTTGCTTTCAAACATCAATAAGATTTGTATGCATTTAGATAAATGTGCACTTTATAAAAGTTTAACAAGTTACTTGATATATCTTATCTGTACTGTTTTATCATTTATATATGTTCTGTACTTCATTAAATTTTCTATGAAAATGTATCTACATTTATTTTTGTGAGTCTTTAATTTTGGTGGGATTGGCACTCTAAACCTTTTTTCATTGTCAAATTATATTGAATGGTCAACATCATACAGATGCATACAGATATATTAAATTTTATACATACATACATGCAAAATTCAATAAGAGAAAATACAAAAAAACTTAATTGTTGACATTTGTGCAGCTGTTTATTTTTTCATATTGTGCCTTGTTCTTTCTGTACTACTATTCTTATGGTTTAGTTTATTGTGTCACCTGGCAAGTGAGAGTATTTCTCAATGCAAAATCTTTTATATAGTATAAGATATTTCTCAACTGCTGGAATAATTATATTTTCTATATTCACTTAAATATTTATCTAAGGCTATATATTATTTGACTTTATCTGAACCAGGACTATCTGTCTATGCATGAGAATAAATGTAAATTCATTTCTTAAGACTGTATACATCTTTAGTGTCAGATAATTTCAGTGAGAAAAGAGGTTATCTGTCATATGTCTCTAAGACATTCTAGAGAGGTTATCTTTAAAAAATGTCATACATGCGCATGCAGAAATGCACATGCATGCACACACACACATACATCCATGGGTTCTAAGTTTAGATTATAATGGAACAATATAGCTGGGAATTATGTCAGAGGTCATCTGGATCAACCCCTTGAATAGATACTGGATGTGCTACTCCTATGTGACCCAAACAAATACTTATCCAGACTTCTCCTGAACATCCCTACAGAAAGTCATTTCATAAATTCCTTGAGCAGCTTGTCCCATTGTCCTGCTATTCTTAATTATGAATTCCCCCCTCTCCTACCCTGAAATTTAATCTAAATCTGCTTTGATGCAATTGAAACCCATTCCCTTGTCTTCTGTTCTCTATGAGAAGAAAAAAAAAAACATTATTTCCCTCTTCTTTATGGCAGCTTTTCAAATATTTGAAAACTACTTTTATATCCCTCTCTGACTTTATTTTCTCCTAACTAAGCACACCTTTGCAATCCAACACTTTCTCATTATCATTCTCACTTGCCCCTCATCCTCTCTACTTTCTCAACATCCTTCTTAAAATGCAAACTCCAGAATTGCATGACATACAATGTTTTAGCTGAGACCTAAAGATTGGTATCACCTCCATTGTCTTGCATACATTTCTTTTAATTAGGCCTCAAGATGCATTTGTTTCTCTGAGAATGAATCACATTGCTGACACATGTTGAGTTTCTGATCATAACCACAACATTCTTCCTGGCAATGCCAATGCCTGTTAGGGCTGTGCAAAACTTCACTGTGCCATTCTGACTTCAGTTTCAAAGTCTGGACAAAACAGTGTTTTGTACTGAATGTAATTTTGAGTTGAAACAGACTCGCTGTTTTGCTTCGTCGAAATAGTGAGGCTATATTGATGCTGCTTTGAACATTTCACAGGACCCTGGGGCTGGGGAAAGGAACTCAGCCCACCTGCGCTGACTTCCCAGATCATGCTGGAGGCAGGAAGGCACCCTAGCTGGGCTGACTCTCCATCCCTGTGCTAGATCACACCGGGGCCAGGAAAGCAGCCCAGCTGAGCTGCCTCTGCATCCCCCATGCTGGATCGTGCCAGGGGTGGGAGAGCAGCCCAGCTGGACTGCCTCACCATCCCCTGTGCTAGATCATGCTGGTGGCAGGGAAGCAGTAATCTAGTGTGGGGGATGGCAAAGCAGCCAGATGGGCTGCTTCTCTGCTCTTGTGTGATGTAGCATGGGATGGAGAGGTGGCCCAGCTGGGCTGCTTTCCCACCCCCTGTGCAATCTATTATGGGGGGGGGGTGGAGAGGCAGCCCAGCTAGGCTGACTTCCCACCCCTGCCAGATCTTGTACCAGGGATGGGAAGTCAGCCCAGTTGGATTGATTTCTCATCTCTAGTGCTATAGTCCAAATGTTTTGTTTTGAGGCTATTTTGACAGCCTTCGTTTCATTTTGATTTTGCTGTTTTGACCTCAAAATTAGTTGAAATAGTGTTGAAAT
Source organism: Caiman crocodilus (assembly GCA_030014935.1). Taxonomy (NCBI): domain Eukaryota; kingdom Metazoa; phylum Chordata; order Crocodylia; family Alligatoridae; genus Caiman; species Caiman crocodilus. Next base: position 112,747,606 of record JAGPOW010003316.1, on the reverse strand, counting down.
GAAATTACTGTTGGAATTTTACACAGCCCTAGTGCCTATTCATTTTGGACACATCTCAATTAGCAGGATTCAAATTACACTTTGACTCTTGGGGATGGAAGGGGTCTGCAAAAAAATTACTCTGCCCATCATGATACCCTAATAAAATCAGAGACCCCCTAGGTTATGATTTTCAAATCTTACAGGGGGTCTCTTGATTCTTAGGGGGGATCAGCCCCTTCTGAGTTCCCCTATCATTTGAACTCTGCCCATGAACTGGAACATGCATTTCCCCAGGGACATACAGTAGCAGTACAGTATGTGCCACTGTTATTTGTCCCCAAGGAATACCCATGCCACAAATGCTCTGGCACCTAGCACATTGCCCCAAGTGGGGTAGGTCAGGCTGAGGCCAACACCTGGGTTGGTCCTCATAGCCTTACATTGGGTCCTGAGGACCTCTGGGTGCTGCAGTCATGGTGATTCAGCAGCAGAGAACCATGCCACAAATGCTTTGGCACCTAGCACATCGCCCCAAGTGGGGTAGGTCAGGCTGAGGTCAGCACCTGGGTTGGTCCTCATAGCCTTACATTGGGTCCTGAGGACCTCTGGGTGCTGCGGTCATGGTGATTCAGCAGCAGAGAACCTGGGCCGCAGCCAGAGGGTGGCTCTAAATGACCACGCTTTGGTTTTGGGTGGCACAAACTGCCACCATGTGCGTCACCCTGCTTTTCTAAGACATTTTTTTTGACACTGGGATCTGCTGTTTACAGATTCAATTATTGTGAAGCAATAAACTCCAGTGTTTATTGATCTTGAATTTATTTCTGAGGGGTGTGCTCTTTGAACATGAGCCCAGAAACAATAAACTGTAGCAATAAACACCAAAGTTTATTGTCTTTTGAATGTGCAGCTGGGACTGCAGAATGTTGACTGTGGTTGGAGAAGCCCTGTCTGGCAGAGAGCCCAGGAAGTGAGCCTGTCAGGCTGGGGCTGCACCCTCAAGCTCAGCGTGCTATGTAGGGGATGGTTGGTCATAAGAGTGTTTCAGTATGCTTAAGTGTCCTTATGCTCCAGCTAACTGGGACAACATCTACACATGTGCTTCTATGGAGTTTTTTACTTGACAGCAGCATAGCACTTGTATTTATGAGTACTATCCTACTGAGGAGCAACTTAGTATAACCCAGCCTAATAGAGTCATATATGTAGACACTGAGATGTTTTCTATGTAGCTAATTAAGGTCATGTAGATTCTCCCACTGAGTTGGTAATCTTGTAAATACTTACATATATGAATAATTTAATGTAGTTCCAAGATATGTCACATGTAATGGATTCCTCCACACAGTACAGTTAGAGGGTGATCTAGGATACGGTTGAGTATTTCCCCTATCTGAGTAGCTGTTTTCCTTTCATGTGCTTGCAGAACACATGATTAAGATGAATATAGCTTGAAATTCACATCCGCTTCTCTGTGCATAATTGAGAAGTAACTGATGCAAACAAGTAACCTTAAGATGGTGTCCAATTTTTGATAAATATAGCTTCAGTATCCATTTAATAAAGTTTTAGAGTTAGGTATTTGGGATTTCTTCTGTAGGTTTCATGTCAATGTACTCATATGCTGAAGTCTTGAATTAACAGGATACATATGGTATTAAGGCCATAGAAAATAAATCCATGACGTTTTATCAGCAAACAGTGACTTTCAGCTAATCTTGTAACACAATAACAATTAATTTACTCTTTGCCCTATCCATTTTGCAAATTCTGCGGATGAAAAGAGTTGAAAGCATTTTTTTTCTTTTTTTTTTGCCAGCAAAAACATTTTGCTTATTAATTATAAAGTTACAAATTACTGTTCAGGTTAGCAGAAGGTCAAATATTAAACTTGCAGAGTTATTTGAAATGTTGAAATGTTACCAGTTGAAATTTTACCCACAAACTCAACAGTGATTTTTTGTTACTTCTATTAGAAGTTAGATAAGAGAAAAAATGTGGTGCAAAACAATCAAGTTGATAGTACTAGCACCAAGGAGTATCTAAAATGTGAATGAGTGATATACAAACAGCAAAAAAATTCCTCCTTTTTCAGTTGCTTGCTGTAGCAGTTTTGAAGACAACCAAAATAATACTTTATTCTCCATTTTTCTGACAGGTCTAAATATTACAATAAGGAATATCCTGTATGTTGTAGCAGATGGTGATTTGGAGGCAGCCTAGTAAAAATAGTAATCACATTAAGGGTGATGGGAAAATGTAGACCAGTGTATAAAGAGAAGAAAAATGGGTTTGATTTTCCATTCGCATTCAGGAAATACAATTTCATAGGATTGCTTAATTTAGCCAAGGATATTAATCAAGAGTTTGCATTCAGTAATTCTATAAATGGGACTTATTTGAAAAATATTTTCTTGATAAAAATCACTTGAATTCAAACTAAGTTGCCTGTCTCCATTTTTGTGGGACAGAGTTTTCTCTGCTTTATTGTTACTCTGTGAAGGCTCAAAAAGCATTGTGATGTGCGACAACATGATTGCTTCTATGAAGCATATGAAATGCTCGGATTCACTGTCAATTTGATGAAAGCCAAGATACTTTAACAACCCACCCCAAACCATGCAGCTGCTTCTCTATACTTTCCCTATCTTGGTAACCATCTTTCCCATAAAGTAAAAATATATGACTATACAATACCAAATAAAATCTTCCAGTGCTGCCTTTGAACATCTCTGAAATTGTGTCTTTGGTGATCATGATATCAGAACCCAAATTGAAAACTCTAATTTGTGCTGTCTTTACCCTGTTTTTATAGGTATGAAACTTGGACGACATATTAGGAACACCTGAAACTTTGAATTGTTCCTATCAGTAAGGTCTTTGGAAAAACCTCCGTATATTTGTAAGGTGTTTGCTCAAGCAAACACCACCAGTATTGAAACCACGTTTACACGGCATCAGCTTGGTTGGGCAGGTTATGCCCCAAGGACATCTGACAACTGGCTTTCAAAACAGGCTTATATTCCCAACTCACTGATGGCCACTCTTCTAGAGGTGTGCAAAAGAGATTCAAGGACACCCTGAAAGCCAATCTGAAGAAATGAAGGATTAACATCAATACCTGGGAGACTCAAGCATTGGATCCCCTATGGTACCTAATGTATGACAGGCATCAGTCATTTTGAGCAAAGTTTCCTCACTAATGGAGAAGACAGATAAGAAATACAGAGGAAGAGTTGTGACTCATCATTACCAGGGTTTACTCCTTTTTCTGGATCTATTTGTCATGTAGACCCCGGATTGGCTTCCAGAGGCATGTATGGCCTCCAGAGCCACTCACCAATGACTTTCTTATTTACAGGAAGACTAACAGCCTAGTATTGAAGGACTGCTGAAGATAACAATGGCCTATACATTTTGTGTTTAAATCCATTTCCTTCCTGATTCTTGAAACCAATCAGGGATGTACTGAAGTCACTGAAGCAGATAAATGTGAAAACTGGTCCTCTTAAAAAAGCAGTTGTTCTTTGTTCTCAAAACCATATATTGATCAAGAACAAAAAATATTATGTTATTGTTAATGGACTACTTGTTCAGGAAGTTTATTGATAAGGTAATGGAAAATAAATCTAGCAAATCTGGAACATTACAGTCTTTTGACTCTAGCATGTTTGCTTTAAGGCTTTACTATGCATAATATACTGCTGCATACATGCATTTATGGATAGCAATGAATTACTCAGCCATGATGACTCTTCCTGATAGTGACTGAATAGCAGTAAAACCTGGTGATCTAGCATTTTCTGATGCCTTCAACTCTGAGGCATTGTTGACTATGCCCAGTGGCCTTTTTCTTCTAAGTAATTGTAATATATAGTACTGGAAAGCTTTTACTTTTATCTTGCCAGGAAATACTCTCATGGGAGTCTACAAAGTTCTGTTGCCTCAACTTTTCTATTGAGGAACTGTTAGGATAAGTTATGGAACAAGCTGTGTGCACTAACTACAATTTGATAACAACTAGCTTTACATTACAAACTTGTAGCATCTTGCTGGTATGACAGAATAACTTATACAATAGGTAATATCTTGAAGCATGGTGAAAAAACAAGTTGCTTGAGCAGCAACATAAATAGCCCAGAGGTAATTCTCATGATATGGGAGTCAAAGAGAAGTACTGAGTTTGCTATATACCCTTTTATTTTGCATGTGGACTTTCCTATGGTTATCCCTGCCTTTCTCATCTCATGAAGCCTGGGAAAGCACGTGAAAGGGGTTTAAATTTGGGTCTCTTAGTTATGGCAAGTCCTAAGCACTTAACTACTGAGCCTAAACCATAGGAGGGTCTTCCACCTCTTCCTCATTTTTTTCTGAAACTCATCCTCAAGTACATAACAACACATTCATATACCTGCCTGACCCGTGCAAAATCTACTGTGCACACTCTGTATCTTATAAATCTACACAGTACAGGCAATAGACTCACAAACCATGTAAGTGTAGTCTATAAATGAGAATTCCTGCTTAGATGTGTAAAGGATAATCAAATTCAACCCCTAGGCACTTCCAAAAAAGGTGTCTAGGCATTGAATTTAATTATTCTTTACACACTCAAAGGAAAATTATTGACAAAAAAATGCCATGTTTATAGTTGAAATCATATCTACCCTCCCACTCTGAAAAGAACTCCTGGATTGTCCTTTTTCCTTCTAAATACATTGTAGAAAGCAGGATCATAAGAATGCTAAAAGAAACCCTCAGTGGCTGAAGAGACTGATAATAACTGCATTACACTTTCTGTCCAACTCCAGCAGTCTAAATCTGAGCAATAGAAAGCAATTACCAATTGACAGTTGGCTGGTGGCCTCAAGCCAGTAATTAATGGACAAGCGCCCAAAGTGTAATATTCCAGCCAGCATATCTGTACACTACTGTCCTCTTCTGGATGTCATCACAGTGAGTTATGTTTGAATTTGGGCTGCTCATGGCTGGAGAACAAAAGAAGATATAAACCTAAATGGAGGTAATTTCAGTTTACTTATGTATCAGGTTGGTTGGAACCTTTCTGGAATAAGGAAATCTGTTTACCATTCCTAACTTTGTAACAACTCATTGGAAGACCTTGCATCTACTTAGCTTAGCTGTGCCATAGTTATACCATTTGTACACCAATAATAACACCTATTATATAAAAGCATGTGAAGATCTTCAGGTGAAGAATACTATCTACTATAGGAATATAGTTGTAACAGAGAGGTTGTATATTGTATTTTTGTGTGTTTTCTTTTCTATATGGGTAAGATGACACCTTGTGTTTTGGCCATGTGCTCAGCTCATGGCAAGCTGAGGCCTGTATCTGGGGAAAATATGAAAAACCTTCTGGTCTCATTGGCTAATTGGTTGGGAGAGTAGCTTGAATGTAGCATTCCCTAACTAGACAAGGCCAGGGTGATGTCATGCAAAGGGAAATAAGGGAAGCTGGTCTGGTTTGTGGGGAGAGAAGCTGCTGGGTCTGCAGAAGAGTGCACTCTCTTCCAAGGGAAAAGGAGTTGCAGATAGTGAAAAGGGAGAGGAGAGAGAGAAAGGCAGAGAATTGTCTTAGTGTCTGGAAACTTCTCTTTCCTCCTTTTCTTCCCCGCTTTCTCTTTTGAGGTTTTAAGGGATTAATACTGGGAAGAAGAGTATTGGTTCCTCGGGTTCCTGGCTAGGGTTTAGGCCTGGCAGCTTAAACAGAGTTAGAACCTGGGAGTTTCTAATCCTGCATGTTTGGGCTGGGGGCTGGGGCTGAGGTTGAGGCTTGCAATTTTATGCTCCCAGAGGAGCTGTGACCCAAATCACCTGCAGCCCAGGCAGAGAGGGTAGACCTAGTCCTTCTACTTATTCTTTTTGATATTTTTTTGTTTCAGTTAGCCGTGTGGTTGCGCTGGGTGTACCCTTTAAAGATCTTAATTCCTTCGGAGTTTTTCTGCAGTTTTTGTTTCATCAGGTCATATAATCCATCCCAGAAGTGTGGGGTATATGCATGCTGTCTGAAGCCTCAATCACACTCATATACAGCCACTTCATGAGAGCAAAGATTGCTATGCCACTATCCCTCTGAGAGCAGTGAGGGGCACCTTGCACCTCCAGAGGACCCAGGCTCTCTAGCAGCTTCCCCTTGTGCGGCACAACCTATAGCCTTTGCGGTGTAGTTAGTAGTGTTTCACATTGCATTTGATATTTTCTTCTGTTTTTTTTAATTATATCTCTTTTTTTGGTTACACTGCTTATGATGAGGGTTTGTTTTTTTTGGTTGTTGTTTAGAGTGGAACACTCTAGTAATTAATTAAGTGTACCTAGATTTTTGGGTGAGGGCTTCAGCCAAGGTAAAATATATTTAGTACCCCAAAAATTGAACCCAGCCCTTGTTGCTGCCAGCTGGTACCCAGCAGAAGGGTTACGTAGTATAATAGAGTTGTTACTTAGGAGTATGTATAGATGTTACACTTCAAAATTCAAGAGTTTAGATTGGGGGAAAAATGACTGCCCCATATAATTCAGTGATTCTTTACTTGAACTGTATAGACATTTCTGGGATCTGTTGTACAATCATTTGGCTTACTTTAAGCTGTGTGACTATAGATCAGGTGCTGGTTTTACAGGCCTTTGCCCATGCAAGGAGCTCAACTGCAGAAAGTTGGGTGGTGGCAGGTAGGATTAGGAGAGCTAGTGGGGTCCACAGGTGGGCTGGGGGGGGCAGTTGGAGCTAATAGGGTCCTTTCCAATCCCACCACAACCCATTAATCCTGCAGTCCCCAGATCCCCACTGAGCCACCCCCAAACCTGGAAACTACTCCCAGTACCTGTTTCACTGGTGTTCATTGCTGCTGGAATCCTGATCAAAGTAAGTCAGGGTGGGGGAGGGGCAGGCAGATCAGCGGGGACTAATGGTTTAATGTTGGCTGGATTTCAGGATTGGGTGGCAATAGTTCTGGAGGGGGAGTTGTTGGAGTCCTGGCAGTTGGCAAGATTAGAGAAGCTAATCTCCTCTACACCAGTGCTATTTACTGTACATGTGACACTGGGTTAAATCACCCTAACCCATGCCCAATCTCATTTAGTGCACCTCTTTGGAGAACTGAGTTAGACTGAGGCATACATTTTTTGAGTAATCTAACCTTTAGGGAACATCCATGGATTTGGGCACTTAAAACAACTTCACTAGGGATCTAAGACCATCGTTACACATGCTCCAGGGTGTGGAGGGGAGGGTTGTTTTAATTAAGGTAGCTCTCAGGATCCACTCTAATAAAAGCACCCACAGCCTTTCATGTATTTTGCATCCCATGCTTTAAAATGGCAATGGGGGAGCTTTAACTAAAGCTCGTTTTATGGGGATGATGAATACATGTGACGCCAAAGCTGCTGAAGCAAGCTGATTAGCACACTCCCACAGACTCGGTTAATCCAGTATGCTCCATCACACTTTAATTAGAATGCATTAAAGCAGGTGTGGGGAACATATACAGGCACCCTAAATGTAAGGTCCTCATGTGGGTAAACTAAGTTAGCTTGAGTTGTTATTTGTTATCTGATTCAACCTCCTTTACATCTATATGCAACTTATGGCTCCCTGAATGTATTCTACCCTGTAATCATAATCCTTTTATGTATGACATGGACATATCATAGAATCGTGGAAAATTAGGGACCTCAGGAGGTCATTTGTCCAACCCCCTGCTCAAAGCAGGACCAGCCCTAACTAGATTATTCCAGCCAGGGCTTTGTCAATCTAGGCCTTAAAAGCTTCCAAGGATGGAGATTTCACCACTTCTCTAGGTAACCTGTTTCAGTGTTTCACCACCATCCTTTCACCACCATCCTAATGAGAAAGTTCTTCTTAATATCCAACCTAAACCTCCTTTGCTTCAACTTGAGGCCATTGCTCCTTTTTCTGTCATCTGCTACCACTGAGAACAGTCTAGCTCCATCCTCTTTGTAACTTCTCTTTTGGTATTTAAAGGCTGTTATCAAATCCCCTTTCAGTCTTCTCTTTAGCAGACTAAACAAATCCACTTCTCTCAGCCTTTCCTCATAAGTTATGTGACCCAGCCTCCAAACCATTTTTGTTGCTTTCCTCTGGACTATCTCCAACTTGTCCACATCCTTTCTATAGTGGGGGGCTGAAACTGGACATAGATGTGGCCTCACCAGTGGAGAATGGAGCAGCATAATACCTTTCCTCCATCTACTGGCAATGCTCTTACTAAACCAGATTAGTATAGTGTTAGCCTTCTTGGTAACAAGGACACAATGCTGATTCATATCCATCTCATTTCCCACTCTAACCCCCACATCCTTTTCTGCAGTGCTTCTGCTTATCCAGTCAGTCCCTGGACTGTACCAGTGCATGGGATTCTTCTGTCCTAAATACAGAACTTTGCACTTGTCTTTGTTGAACATATGGACAGGTGCATACACACACCCATACAAAGCAGGGCTGAAATTCTGGACCACCAGATTTTAGTGAAACTTACATGCCAAAAATAGTTTCCAAATAAAAAAATTTTAAATAGAACCATTTATTACAACTGGTTGAATTACAACCTTACATTAATCTCACATATATTCCAGATTCATTGTAGTATCTTATAAGATAATACCATCAAACCTGGCACCAAGTGATACTGCTGCTGGCAGTTTCAGCACAGAGAACAAGGACTGAATGAATATAACTACTAGAAGTTTGCCCTGACTGGAGTAGATCCAAATTTGCTGAAACACCTGCTGTGTCAAATCTTATCCTGTGGCTGTTTTGTAGACATTTGTCTCCAGGGTTGTCAATCTAATACCTCTTAAGAGAGCTATTGTCACTTAATGACAAAATACTACAATGGCTATTTCACATCATGAAATAACAGCTGCAAAGTTTAATTAAAATAATTAAAACTGAAGTCCACAATAACTGTTCCTGTAGAAATTACAGTGAATTTAAATGTTGTTACAAGTAAAGTAATTTATTTCTCTGGACAAACATAGCATTACCACTTTGACAGTATCAAAGGTTCAAATAAGCAAACCACCATCCTGGCAAAAAGCTTCAATGAAATATATGCATATTCCATAAATAGATGCATACTCTATCTTCATGAGGTTCCTGATAATTTGCAGTAGGTGATAGAAAAACATTAACAAGCAAAGTTTTCAAAGTGGACTCTGTTGGCTCTGAATATAGGACCCAGCTGCCTTGTTCCCCAAGTGGGGAGACCCACACTCAGTCTGACCATGACTTCTTCATTCAATGATAGGCACATTTATTGATACATAGTGATCACAGAAAAGAAACAATACAATCAATCAAACAAGTCTATAGCAACCAATCCTAGAGCTAAGGGGCAACAATAGGGCTGAGGAGGGCTGTGGGTTGAGAGTGAGAGGTACAGGTAGGGCCAGGGGCTCTTGGTCAGGACTGACGGGCACCTGCAGGACTGGGGTGCTGTGAGTCTGGAGTGAGGAGTACTGGCATGGTTGAAGAGGGCTATGGCTTGGGAGTAAGGGGCAATGACCAGAGGTAGATTAATGCATACGCCATCTTGGCCTGGGCCTAAGGACCCCTGTTTGACAGAATGCCTGGAGGTTGGACACAGGGGGCTGGAAAGGGGAACATTTTGGTGTGGACAAAACTGGAGGCTGGGCTGGGCATGCACAATTGGTAGCCTGTGGAGCCTTGAGAGTGGCTGGAGCTGCCAACAACAGGGAGTGGAGCTAGGCATGGTGCATGGCTGGGACCTGCCAGTGGTGGGGTAGGCCCAGCATAGCCAGGTCCTGGCCCAGCCTGGCCAAAATCCTGCCCATTTTCCAGGTGCCACTGCAGCCAGACTGAGCCATGGCAGGGTGACTGATCCCCTAGGGATCAGTCTGTGCTGCATGCACCCAACAGTCAACAGCTTCACAGTCTTGATGCTGCTTAGCCATGGGGAGATGATGTGCACAATTCTGTGTGACCAGCCGCAGGCTCTGGGTCCATCACGGGCCTGCAGGTAGAGGTGGCTGGGGTGTCTGCCCTGGGCCTAGGAATCAGCACATCCATCTCCAGCTTCTGCTGCACCAAATGGGGACAGAGTCCATAGCTGCAGGGCAGGGCACGTGTCAGGTGGGAAGGGGTTCAGACTGTGGTGGAAGGGGTAGGCCCAGGGCCCCAATGAAGCTTAAATAATTTCTGTTAATAGCATGGGCAAGGGCAGGACAGTGGCATATCAGGGCTACTCAGCCTGGGAGGACAGCCACAGTTGGACCCACAACCTGGTGAGTTAAGGGGCAGGGGAACTCTGATTTTCCATGATAAAAAACCCTAAATCAAATGCCAAAATCTATATGTACTCAGTGTAGCCGCCTGGTGTTGAACATCTTACCTCAGGCCTCTTTGCCCCGTGGATTTGTGGGTGTCCAGCTATCCATCTCAGGAAGCCTTGGGACAGGTCTCTTTCCGCTCCGGAGTCCGCCCCTTTCTCGCCTGCCATGACTTTGTTCTTCCAGTGGGTGGAGCTTCCCTCTGGGCAAATGCCCCCTTTGGCTACCTGTAGTCGAGATCTTCTGCGAGGCTCCTCCACCCCTTTCACCTCACCCTTACCCTGCCCAGTGGTTTCAGATGTTCTTGCTGCTGATTTCTCCGGCCACCACCAATGGGGAATGGCTTTCCTCCCCGCCTACTCCCACACCACAGCCCCTTCGTATCCGGGGAAACACAAACAAAGGAATGCTCTAACAACTTAAA
>JAGPOW010003316.1:112668361-112725289 GCA_030014935.1 Caiman crocodilus | reverse complement strand
CTCCCTCTCCTCTGGTGTCCCCACCTCAGCCCACAGTTTGGTATCATCAGCAAACTTGGATAGCTTGCTTTCCACCCCCTCATCCAAGTCAGCGACGAACATGTTGAACAGCGCAGGCCCAAGGACCGAGCCCTGGGGAACCCTGCTGCTCACATTTCTCCAGGTCGAGTATGACCCATCCACCACCACTCTCTGGTTCAGGGAGCGCCCTGTCAGCCAGTTTCTGACCCACTCAAATGTGTAGGGGTCAATGCCACAACTCCCCATCTTTTTAATGATGATGGGGTGAGAGACCGTGACAAATGCCTTCCTGAAGTCTAAAAAGACTACGTCGACAGGAATGCCCGCATCCATGGATTTGGTCACCTGGTTATAGAAGGCGACCAGGTTGGTCTGACAGGACCTGTCCTTAACAAACCCGTGCTGGTTTCCCTTCAGCATAAAGTCCCCTGCCAGTCCCTCACAGAACTTGACTTGAGTGGGACTTGAGAATTTTCTCAAAGATCTTTCCCAGAACCGAGGTGAGACTGACAGGTCTGTAGTTCTCTGGGTCCTCCTTCCTCCCCTTCTTAAATATGGAACCATATTAGTCACCTTTCAGTCCTCCGGCACTTGTCCAGCGCTCCAAGAGAGCTCGTATAACTGAGCCAAGGGCTCAGCAGTCACCCCCGCCAGCTCCCTCAACACCTTTGGGTGCAGGTCATCCGGACCCGCTGACTTAAAGACATCCAGCCCTTCCAGTAGCCCTTCCACCAGGTCTACCCTCACCCTGGCCTACCAGTGATTCCCAAGGGGGAATACAGGCTTCCAGTGGGAGGGAAGTCCTGCTCCCCCCTCAGGAACAGCGAGGCAAGGAACCCATTGAAGATCTCAGCCTTCCCATTGGCTGCGAGCACCATGTTGCCCGACAAGTGCCTCAGGGGCCTGACGTTGCTCGGGGCTAGATTTTTGCTCCCCACATATTTGAAAAAGGACTTCCTGTTGTTCTTGATCCTAGTTGCCAGGCGGAGCTCTACTTCTGCCTTGGCCTTCCGAATAGCCCTTCTGCACGCCTGAGCACAAGAGGAGTACTTCTCCTTGGAGACAGCTCCTCTCTTCCAAAGGTTGTATGCCTCCCGCTTAGCCCTCAGGGTCCCCTGAATATCCCTATTAAGCCTTGGGGGCTTCTGGGCACTTTTTCCCATCTTGCACCGGGCAGGAATGGTCACACCTTGGGCTCAGAGGATCATCTCCTTAAGGAACATCCACCCTTTGTGGATGCCCATGTCCTCAACCCTACAGTCCTGCAGCGTCTTCTCAACCAGCCTCCTGAGCTTCCTAAAATTGGCCCTTTTGAAATCTGGGACCCTATTCATAATATGGGCCCTATCTACACTGCACCGGACAGCAAATTCTATCAGGCGATGATCGCTATCTCCCAGGGAGTCACGTACCTGTTGACCTCTAACCAGGTCGTCCCCCGAGGCCAGGACCAGATCCAGCAGTGCATCCCCCCTGGTGGGGCCATGCACTTCCTGGACCATGTGGAGGTCCTGCAGCTCCGCCAGTAACCTCCGAGACCTCTCAGACTTGGCCAGCTGCTCCTCCCAGCAGATGTCCAGGTAACTGAAATCACCCATGACAATGACATCCCTCGTCCTAGCTGCCTCCTTTAGCTGGCCAGCAATTTAGAGGTCCAGCTCCTCCCTCTGGTTGGCTGGTCTGTAGCAAGTGCTTAAGACCAGATTTAGGTGGTCATGTGTAGACAATCCAGATGTTGAGAGGTCCAGGTGCTGGCCCAAATGTCCACATAGCAAAGTTCTTAGTTTCTGATCACATAAGGCTGCAGCGGGGTTTCTCCATATTTTCTTAAAGACACCTTTTTGGGAGTCTATTCCAGGTCCTGGGCACTCAGATGGTAAAGATTTTTTTTTCCCCTTATGTCCAGCCTAATGTCCAGCCTTATGTCTTCTAGGAGTTTGCAACCATTGGACCTTGTCTTCTCTTAGAGTGCCCTGGTAAACAGGCATTCTCCCAGTTCTTGATGCACACCCGTTATGTACTTATAGGCTGCCATCACAACACCCCTGAGCCTTCTCTTTTCCAGGCTGAAGAGTCCCATGGCTATCAGCCTCTCCTCCTAAGGCCTGTTCTCCTGTGCTCTAATCATGTGCGTGGTTCTCCTCTGGACTCTTTCAAGCTTCTCCATATCCTTTCTAAACTGAAGAGCCCAGAATTGGATGCATTACTCCAGCTACAGCCTCGTCAAAGCTGAGTCAAGTGGGAGGATGAGTAACTGGGTCTTGCTTGAGATGCATCAGTAGATGCAAGCCAAAGTTTAGTTTGTTTTGCTGTCTGCAGCATCACATTGGTGGCTTATGTTCATCTTGTGGTCAATTATGACCCCCAAGTCTCTTTCAGTCATGATACTGGTGAGCATAGCGAAACCTATAAGTATTATGTGGGATTTTTCTCCTGAACTGGAGCACCTTGCATTTCTCCATGTTGAATTGCAAGCCTGTAGAGGTCAGCCCGAATTGCCAGCCTATCCTCTATGTGACAACACTTCCCCATAATTTGATGTTGTCAGCAAACTCAGCCAGTCCATTTATGACATCAGAGTCCAAATCATTTATAAGTATATTAGAGGGTACAGGTCCAAGTACAGAGCCCTGAGGGACACCACTAGTAATTTCCTGCTATTATTCCTGCTACAATTCCTGAAATAATCTCCTGCTATTATTATCTCTAATTCTGCAAATCTATTATAAGGCTCTAGAGATCATACATATAACAATTCTCATCCCAAAATGATTTCAGAACTTCATCTGATTGGTGGAAAGTAAACATTAATAGGAACTGAGGGAGATTCACCACAGTATTTAATAAGGACTGCTTGTAGGTGGTTAGAGTCTATCTTAATTTCAAATCCCTCAATCAATCCTCTTATGGAGACAAGTTTAGCCAACCCTCCCTGCAGCCACCCTTTGGGTCTATCTTTCTGTAACAGGAAGCTGATGCCCCTGTCACTGGGAAAGTGGAAATGGCAGGAAACTCAGGGATAGAAATGACAGCAAGTAGTAGCTGCACAAATGGACTGAGCCAAGGCCTAATAAGGGCAAGCTGTTAATGATGCAATTAGCTGCACCTGGCCCCAGGATACAGGCAATCACACGACCAGGAAAAAGACTGGGTTTAGGCATATAAACCTAGTCCCTGACCATGTCAAAAGTAATCTGGTTATGACTGTAGGAGGACTGAGTGCTCTCAGAAGGAGAGATGCCAGCTTGAGAGAAGCACTTAGCAGCTGGAGGGATGGAAGCTATCCAGCCTTATTAGCAGGGCTGAAACCCCAACGTCCCAGACATGCTTATGTTACATTAGGACTGGTTAGATTACAGTTTTGTGTTGGGGTTTTTCTACTGGAGGACTGAGTTGTGGTTACAGGAGAGAAGGAAATCACAGGTGGGGGTGCCTGGATGATGCTTCCTACTATCAGCTGCAAAATCTAGCCCCGAGCTAAAGAGGTTGAGGATGGCAGAATGAAACTGGCAGGCTTGCCAAGTCAGGGCTGATGCCTGGGAGCTAGGTCTTAAACAGTGGAACAAGGCTAAGGGGTTCATCTATGTTCATGAGCAAAAAACCAAAATTGCCTAAGGTCATAGTAGATTGATTCTCTTTGGGATCTAGTCAATCCAATCCACAGATACAGGATTGTCATTAGTGGCAGTTAAGGCTATTAATTGTTGATTATTCTCCCTACTCCAGAGACATGGGATGTCTTCCTTGACTGTTTGTACTTAAACATAGTGCTGATCTTTCCACCATGTTGGAATAGCTCATTGCTGAGGCTCCAATATGATATCTCATAGGATCTGCAATTCTATTCCATTTATTTGATCTCTATAGATCTCTCTACAGGTCTCTATCATACTAGTCATCATTCTTTTGGAAAATAAATAGACAATACATGCCTCTAAATATCATCTTATTTTTTTTTCCTATGAGCATCTATAAGATAGTTGAACAAATTAATATTAAACAGGAAAGACACATGTATATGTAAAAACATGTTTTAATTAATTTAAAAAATAATAAAATAACCTCATTCAATGAATGTAATTTACTTAAAGCATTAGGAATGGTGTCTTTTTTTATAAAAAAAAATTAGTATTCATTACTGCCACACAAAGCTAAATACTGAATGAAAAACTAAAATAAATAATAATAGTGTGTGCCTAAGTATCAAGTTTTAAAGTAATATCCAGTGGTGTGCTATAGGAACTGTCTTTTGGGTTTAGTTATAATCGGTTGGAGAACTTTAAGGAAAACACAATTTTAGCAATAAATAAATAAAAGCCAAAAAAGGCAAGACTTCTCTTTCCCTCTTCCATTATCTAGAGAACAGTTGAAGAATAGCTGAACTAATTTCACAGAAGAAATTAACACTGTAGATGCAAAACAATTGCAAAACTCATAGCAGCAAAGAGGAAAAAATAATTAGATCTTCCAAATAAATTAATTTTAAATATATATAATCTAAGTAAAAGTTTGAAGTCCTAGAATGGATTAATATGAGGGTGAACTCACTAACGACTTAGCTATGGCAGTTTTCCATGAGTCATTCAGATTCTGTGGGATGGGCAGAAGTGCAAAGTTATTTTCAATCAGGGCTCATGGACATAGGAGATGCCTTCTATTAAACCAACAAGATGGGCTCCCCGCCACAGTCTCTTTCCCTCCTCCTCCAGCCCCCCGACCCATTACTCACCATTACCAGAGTCCTGGTGTTGAAACATGGTCTGGCCGGCCATGTGTTTCAGCACCGGATGAGGCGCAACCATAGAGATGCTGTGGTAGCCAAAGTATCTCTATGGAGGACCCAGTCTCTGGTTGCCTCAGGGTATGGTCAGGGATTGTGCCCTGCCCTCTTTTTTTATACTTCGCTTTTTGTTAGCTTTTGGATATCCAGGGGTCTACTTTTCTCCTCGTGCTGCAAACATGTTTTTTTGTTCCCCCATGTGCCTGTTGCCCTGCCTCAAAGGGGTTTGAGGCAGGGCAAGAGGGACATGCATGCTCATGTGGACATGCCCAATAGGTGGAAAAACCAGTCACTGGTGCTATGAATCTTGGTAATTATAACCCTACGTATATATTTTAAAATAAACACATACAGATCAATAATGAGATTAACTGATTATTTTTATCAAATACAGTTGGCAAGGGGAGAACTTTTTATTGAAAAATTGGTGCTTGATAGAATCACTCAGAATACATATTATTTAGGTAGTATATTGTGATGACTTAAAAAACCCTGCACTTATGCTACAATCTGTTATATATTCACTTTCCTGAAACTCCTAATGGTTGGAAAAAGTCATACAGTCTTATTCACCCTAAATCTATGTATTGAACATACCCTCAGTTGCCCAAATTATTGAATACCTTTCATAACACTTGTATGATCAAGGTTGTACTGTACAGCACAAACCAATTTAATTACATCATGATATCATCACTGTCCTTCAGAGGATTGATCACCTTAGGATCAAAAAGGATTAGCTTTCCTTGGATCCCAGATGTAGTATTAAAATACTTTTTGTAGCTGATGAACCACAGATGGTTGATGGCTGTTCTTCAGTATGACTACCTCAGATCTCTCAAATTACACTTAAGAGTTTCAAAGCTGACTGGAATTGTTAGTCACTCTATACCCTTGCAATCTCTTTCATGAATAACCATGGCAAGAATCAATTAGTATTCAATGCAGGAATCATATTACTTATTTGAAGAACAAATTGCACTCATGAAGATATTTATCTGTGTAATCACCTCACTGGGTGGAATAACCTGATTGAGACTGTCCTTCCACCTACCAAAAGGAAAAAAACAAAACAAAACAAAAAAAAAAAAAGATAGAAGACTTTGCCGTAACTCACACACAAATAGAATCAATACATCTTTTGATATTATTACATTAGGAAAAAGAACAACAACAGCAAAACGATGATGATTTTAAGCTATCATAAAATATGTATCTTTAGTAATTCTTTGCTATTACCACTTTCATTCATTAAAAAAAAATGTACACCGTATTTACTTGAGGCTAAGATGATATTCCCTCCTCCACATTTAGCACATTTTCCTCCACAGGGGGAAAAGGTCCCTCGTGTTAGAATTGCATATAAGAGTGTGTAGAGGAGCAGGCAGCTGCTCCAGGTCAGGTTAGGCTGCATCCTTTACTCAAGGTTGGGAACACAGCTGCTGCCTGCCCCTGCTCATCTTCCATCTCCTCTCTACAGCTGCTTCTTCCTATCTCCTCTTTTCCCCCAACATAGCCTTAGTTTGCCCAGCTGCCCTTTTCCCTCCCAGCTTACCTTCTGTCCATGCTGTAGCCTGGGGCACTGAGCCTAGCCCCAGCCTGACCTGTAGCAGCAGCATGGAGCCTGCATGGCTGCTATAGGAGCTGGTCTGGGGCTGTGCTCAGTGCACAAGGCTAGACCAGGGATGAAACATGCCAGCATGAAGCAAAGGTAAATGGGTAGAAGAGGGGTAGCAAAGTCTGGGAGGAGGGGCAGGAGAGGGAACAGAGGGAAGGTCAGGCCAGAGGCTGCAGGGAATAGAGATGGAGAAGGGACAAACAGGGTGCAAGCTGCTTGACTACCTCACCCCATTCTTACCCACACTGCCTGCCCCCCTGCAGTGGTAGGGGAAATGAATTAAAATGAATCTCTAATAATTAGAATCTCTACATGGAAAATGTATAACAATGTTATAAGTTTTCCATGTACAGATTCTAATTATTACGGGGTCATCTTACATTTAGGGTCATCTTAAATTTGAGAAAATATAGCATGTCTACAGAGAAAGAGACTTCTTTTACATACAAAGAAAAAAAAACACCGTTAACTTCCCATTTATAACAAATTATAAACCACCATGTTCCTTATAATTTGAATGCACATGTAGAGTTTGATGGAAAGTGTTTCATCCAGGAAAGCCAGGAAATGCATTAGTGGCTTTAGTCTCATTCCTTGTGTATACGTTTTCATAAAAGGAAAAACTGCCATATGTGTATCTTTGTTAATAGTCAGAATACTATGACACTAGTTTTGATTTGGCTTTCGTTCTTTCTTTGGCTTTTCCTAGTATAGGGAAGTCTCTTGATCATAATACATATAGTTCATAAATGAGTAGAAGTGACAAGAAAAGTAAGCCTTATGTATCATAAAATCACAGATAAATAGAGTTGGAAGGGACCTTGAGAGGTCATTTAGTCCAACCCCATACCTGCTGCAGGATCAACCCTATCCAACCCATCCTGTACAAATCAATCATCTAATCTCATATCCAAACTACACAGTTAACCTTGAAAACTGGAAGTCATAACAATCTCATAATCTGTGAAATATAAAGCAGGGGGACATCTTGCTGTTTCCCAGATTGATGAGATATGTTCAAGAGATCCCAGGAAAAGGGCCCCGCCACCTGGTAAACAGGAAGGCAAAAACTGCCACTGTCCATAAAACTGTCGAAGTCTTCCTTGAACCCAAATATGATATTTTTTTAGACCTTTATTTTGACATTTAAGACTGAAGATTTACTGTAAGCAATAAGCCTTAACTGGGAGAAGATAAACACATCTACTAACGCTGAAGTTGTTTAAATGAAATTATTTAGACATGGGATATCCAAATAAATAAATAGATAAATCATTACTGTGAAATGAAGCATTCTTTGTTATTTATTACTGATACTTATTCATAACGTTCAAGACAAGAAAGGACCATGATGATCATCTAACTTGACCTCCTACATAACGCAGGCTGCTGTACCTTATCCAATGCTTATTTATTATGAGCATTAAAGTGTCACACAGAGGGACAAATAAAGATTGGTGTCCACTGTGCTAGATATTCATGGTCTCATAATAAGAGACCCTTTTTTTTATTATTCCATAAAAATAATTTTATAGCAAAACAGGAAAAAAGGTAGAACATAGAAAAGATTATCTGTTTTTGTAATGGATGACTAAGGCAAAAATAGGTAAGTGATAGATCCTAGAAGGATGTATTGGAGCCCACATGTATTGGTCCACATGTAGACTGCTTGTCTTTTCCAAGGGCAGTGCCATAGCCACTACACTAACTGAACTGCTTTTGTGCTTTCCTCAATTTTGCATATTGGGACAGTGGTCCTGCTTCACTTAGAAGTATGTGATCTATTGCACTCTGCTCAAATTCCTGAAAAACAGTTGATGCAAAAAGTGGGTCCCTTTCATCTTCATTGGTTTTTTGCTCTTCAGTCTTAAAGGTAAAATATTGGTGTTATGAAAGCTGATGCATTAATCGCTTTTCAAGGATGTGAACAGGACTTGATTTAAGTCCTTGCTTTTCAAGGACTTGAATCAAATCAATCTTATGTACTTAGGTCCACTTGCATATCTATTAGACAAATAGAGTCTGTCTTGTAGGTCAGAATGGCTGCTTAGGTAAAAAAAAGTGTGTCTGTATGACCAGAGTGCAGGTAACTGAACATCCTTAGTAGCCACATGGGCTTATATGCTTCCACACTACTTGTGGAATAGGATTGCAAACGCTATGCAAATACAAAAATGGCATTTACACAATTGAGGATCTGCCATTAGGGCACATATATTATAATAAGATTCTGCTTTTAAGAAGCCAATTAAAATCAAATTCAGTATCTTTTTTGGTATCTTGATATATTCAACATAATAATGGGAAAATATTCTAGAGAACACTTTTTTCACATACTCTGTTATCTGGTCCAGTCTACAAAATGGACTAGGCCTAACTCCCACATATGTAACAGTAATGATATTTGTTTTACAATGATCCTGTAATTTTTAAATTAACAGATTTGTAATATGTACAAGTATAACTATATGAAAAGAAACTATACAAAAAATGTTACCTTTTTATTCATATCTGCTTCTTTGTGTCATATTGGTTTATCTTGCATAAATTAGATGAAATTAAAATTTAAAAAAATATTGCATATTTGAAACCTGCATAATCAATAGAGATTTCTAACTTGCCTCTTGCTCCATCAACATAAATTGTCCACTCAATCTATATTGTTTAATCTTTATTATTGTTGATGATGTCAGGTGCAAAAGGATGTCTGTTATCTTCTACACTTCCTGATACGCAATATTTTTTTCTCATGTTAAACATGTTTTGACATTTACATACTATTTTAAATGATATGAGATTAGTGTGTTTAGTAGATTGCAGCTTCCTCTTAAGTTACCAAACCAAATCATATTTTAAAATACTAATTTTAAAATGTTTTATTTTTTAATATAAAATGTTGATTTAAAGTATTAAGGACAGGGTTTTTTTGCTGACTTCAGAAATGGATGTACCTTCTCGATTTCTTACTCAGCACTCCAAGGGATTTAAAAACCTTTGAGAATTTTTGGTTCAGTAACCAGCAATTATAGTTTGTCATTGAGGATACAGTCAATTAGCAACAACAATAAAACATGTATTCTAGAGAAAACTAAACTCTGACCTTTTAAACATTATATTATCCTATCAGAGTTTTCTATCATGGGTGGTGGGGAGGATGCTTTTTATTTCTTTGCCTTCTGTTTTGTGACTTGCAGGCATCCAAAAATACATATGCAACTCAATAAGTAACATTTTACCTCTCTTAAAATAGCCTTATGTTTAAGGATATGATGAAATTTAGCAGTGTATTCACCTAATAATCTGGACACTGAGAAGCAAATGATATATGCTTTTCTCTAAAAAGAGGTGTAATTATATGTTTATGCCTATTGCAAAAAAGGTTCCTTGTACATAAAATATTGTTACTTGAAAAAGTTTTAGTTGGTAAAATTAAACTCTTGGTAATTTCCATTATAAATTAAATACTTTTTTTCTTACGTCAAAAGGCTCAACACTTTAGAAAATAATACATAGCAATGGAAAATTAGTGATTGCTCACTTATCAGGGAGCAGCAGCAGAGAGCAGGTGAAGGGATCAGACAAGAAAAGAGAAAGAGCTGGTATTCAAAGGTTCAGGGTAGCAACATAATTTTTATAAATTGAAAGGATAGACTTATTGCATGTTACAGGAAGAGATGTGTTCAGTTCAAAGTTGGTAGCTGCTTCAGTTTAGAGTATCCTTCCTTTAAAGAATGCAAGCTTTTTTTGGAGGGGGCATAGTCAGGGTGGAGGGGTTTGAAATGATACATAATGTCCAGTAAAGGTTCAGTAAGTGAAGAGAGTCACTTACCTATATTTTGACGTGAAGGTGCTGCCACTGTCCAAATAAACAAATATCTCAAAATAAATGGTGTACTTTTAGATTTGGATATAAATAAATCATTTTTTTAATTACATTTAGAATCCTGAGAGATGATGAAAAACCACAAAAACTGAAGTTCACATTTAAAAGTTATTGAAAATAAAAGAAGAAATGTAGGCCTACACTTACCACAATCAGCTGAAGCTGAATCATACTTCTTTGTATTGTATCTCATCCCATATTGTTGGTTTATATGGTGTCTTCAGACCACAAGCTCCTGGAAGGAGCAATCTTGACTTGTGTTTATCTGTGCCAAAGTTGAGCTTATCACAGGACTTAAGAAGGCTGAGAAAATGACATGTGCACTCCCTCTAACTCCCTTACTCTGGGAGCAGCTGGGAAGCACATCAGCTGTTGGAACAAATTAGAGCAGCCCAAACATTGTTTCAATATTCTTTAGCTTCTCTAAAACCCAACAGCTTGTTATAATGTAAATCCCTTGTTCTGAGAAGGGAACTTCTCAAAATATGTCTATCTTGGGGAGTTCAGTAAGACCTTCTTGGCCATGCTCTGTGTAGTAAATGTTGGTGGCTGGCAGCAATACTAGGTGTGCCTAGGGGTGTTCGGTAGGAAACTTTCCATGAAAAAAAAGGTAGGGTCTAGTAGGCTGAAACTTATTTATTTACTTTTTCTGTGTAGGTTTTAATTAGTTGTTGGTTGTTCATTTGTTGTTGTGTTTATTATGTTAAAAAGATAAGTTTAGGTGGGACTTGTTTGTTTCTTATTCAATGAGGAAAATTTGATGCCAAGTATCTCACACTAAGAGATGCTAGGTTTCTAGCTATCTAATCAATCTTCTCTGTCTCTCTCTGTCTCTCTGTGTGCGTGTAGTAAACCAAGAAGAGTTGTGCATCTGGCATGGCATAGTCCATTAAAATAGTAGCCAGGAGTTGCTGATGTGCAGTAGCAATCTCTTTCCCTCCATCTCTTTTTTTTCCCCTGAAAAATTACTCATGATTTACTCTATGTGCTAGAGTTCTCATGGGAAACAGTGAATGGTGGCTCTTCTGCACAGGCAGACCTCTTTTTGCGAAGTGAAATCCGTAAGAGCTAGACACATTTGTTTTTAGTTGGCCAGCATAAAACAGATGAGGTGAGGTTAAAAGAAAAAAAATCTTGATTTCTGGATGCAGCACTTCTATGCTGCTGTAATCTATCTCGATTTTATACTAATCACTAAGCTGGGTTACCCAGATTCCAGGTAGGTGTTCACCATAAGTGCTATTACAGTGCCTCACACTAGGTGGTGAACTGCTTTGAGAGGGGGGCGGGGGGCAGGATGGGGGGAGGGAGGCAGGTGATGACCTCTGCCTTGAGCTAAGGGCTATCTTAGAATGGCTGTAGACACATGATCTTTTCACTGGCATAAGATACACCAGAGTATGTTTACTCTATTTTTCATATAAGTTACAAGTAAGTGATACTGGTAATGGGCAATGATCCTGGTTTTCTGTGATGAATAACAATCCCCAGTTTTTGGTTTAAAAAAGGAATCTAAAGTAGATATACATATAGTGGAGTTTCATTTTAATCATGGAAAAATGTGGGTTTTAGGTGCCTTTTTTCAACAGAAAATTGGGTTGTTTTTTTTTTAATAAAATAATAACCCCCAGGATCCCTGGTAATGGGATATACATAATTTCTCCATTCCTTGTTTTCAGATACATAAAGGCTGATCACCCTAGTGTAAATGTATCATTTCCCTCTTATCTATCTATAGTGATTGGAGCATCTTTATACACTAATACATATTACTGTATGAAAAAATGTAATTTTAACACCTTATTATTTGTAAAGGGAGGAATATTTAGCCAATATTAAAACATTAAACTAGATAGATGATTTTCAATTGTAGAAAGGGAGGAGGTTTCCACTGGGATTCCCTCCTCCTACCCCCCAAACATGATATCTTGGTCTGTGTTTAAATAAACAGACAAAAGTCCAGATGCTTATCTCAGTTCTAAATGCCTATGGCTTATCTATCATTAACGACTAGAAGTCATTTCTGATTGTGTCTGAATGAAAATAAAGCTTGAAAACTGGCTTCTGACAGAAATATATATTCAGTTAACTGAAGTATTATAATGGGCCCACCAAGTTATAATCACCAAGTAAGGGAAATAGTTATGGGTAGGAAGAAGGAAGATTTTGTAGGGTTGTGAGTATAAAAAAGATGGAGGAGGCAACAAAGGATATTTAGAATACAAAGTATCTCTCTCTCTTTGCAGGCTGAAAGTCAAGGAGATCTGACAATACATTTTATACTGTTGGATTAAATCTACTTCCTCAAGTGGAGTATTTGTAAAGATCTTCAGATGAAATGAACTGTACAAATGCAAAGTGTTCATGAGAAAATGGTTAAGACAAGGGGTAAAGGGGCAGAAAAGAACTGAAAGGAATACAAAATCAAGTAATAAGGGAAAGATGGACTGAAAGAAAGCATTTTTGAAGGAGAAAGAATCTTCATTCCCTGGAGTTTTGACAGAAATTGGATGAGAAAATAATTTTCCTTAAATTAAAAAAAAGTGTCTTTAGCCTCACAGCTTCATACAATCCATCCTCTGAATAAACAAACTTTCAGAGATATGGGATGCACTCTGATAGTCATCCTGAAATCAAATTCTGGTGTTCCTGGAAGCTAATCCTCTTATATACAATTTGCATCTCATAATACATAATCAGCCATATGTCATTCTCATTACACTACAATACAATTGTACAAAATCTGGCTGATATATGTGATAATAGAAGGTAAAATAAATAATGTTTAAAATGTATAGGTGTATTATGATAATCAGAAATTAAATTTGAATGCCATATATTTTCTGTGCTCTGGAAATTGATCTTTTTTTTCTCTTTTATAATTCTTGTTGTTCTTCTTTCTCACTTCTTTCTAGCTGGAAGGGCAGCCCTGCTAACTTATTTATACTTGCCTAAATTTCTTCCACTGTCTCTTCCTCCACAAATTCTCTTTTCCTTTCTTATGCCAATATTTCTTCTTCTCTATCCTTTTTGTCCAGTTGTCTTTCCTCTTCACTCTGTCCCAATTCCCCCTTCATCTTTTCTCATTTTCTTTTTTTCTACTTCATTTTTTTTCTCATATCTCTACTGTAACCTTCTCTCCATTTCCTTTGTTTCATTGACCTTTTTTTTCTGCTTGCACATTTGCTTTGCAAATATATAGTTACTCTAGATAGAGGAGCATTCTGACAAAGGTCCTGATCCTGTGAAGTGTTAAACATTATCATAAGCTATTTGTTGCATAATGCATCTCAACGTGCCAGCATACAGATTTTTTTTTTTCCAAAATGAGGGGCGCACAGCATTCATATGGGAAAGTAAAAATTGTATACAATCTTTTGCTCTAGTGAATCTACCATTTCCCATGACTTCAGTTGCACAATTCTTTATTTATGATGCAAATAATTTTGAGGTATAAAAGACAAGGAACACCAGGTTTGTGGGAGACACAAATAACTGGGATTTGAATGAGCAATGTTCCTTCCAATGATGCAGGTTGCCAAAATAGTCAGTAAAACTCAGTACTTAGTTATTCAGTAGCCCTATTAGCCATTTAATTGGAATGTTACATTACTTTTTCCTGGTAGTAGTCTTAAAGTTAGTTGTTCTGATGTTCACACTAACTGCAACTGAAAGGTACATTTCTAAAATAGCAGAGAGACCTGCTGAGATGTTTTGTTCAAAATGAAGAGGGATCTTTTAATTTTGAACCTACATTGTTTCTAGTCCTACAAATCACAGGAACTATAGGGGTGCTTCAAAGAACAATTTGTGGATGAGTGACTGGAGAATGACCAGGATAAGAATGTAAGTGAGATTTGCAGATGTACCTCTTTAATTGCTTAGACTTTGGGGAGAGGAGGGGGTTGGCAATTCAGTTGGCAATAACTTTCAATCACTTTGGAAATAAAGCAAAAACAAAAATATTAAATAAATTACATAAAAATATTTGCCTATCTGGCCATGATAGACTGATGCACCTGAGATAATTGGATTAGGGAAGTCATCAGATGTAGGCTGGCTAGTACTTGAATATGAAACAGTCTTAGAATCTCAGGTGCCATAGATCCAAGCCAAGTAGCTATGGTTAAATACTTGGTAAACCCTATGCCATAAAAACCAAATGATGGTCATCGTAGCTTTTAAAACAATTAACATTTTTTTTTCAAATATTTAATCTTGTTATACCAAAGCCATTTTAAGGAAGAAAAATCTGTTGCTGGTATTTCTCATTTCAGCTCCAGAAATGTACATCTAAAGCCTCTGTATACAAATATACACTATGAATTACCTTGAGCAAAGGAGCCTCTTTACTACAATAGATAAAATAATATTATAGCTCTGGATGGCAGCATGCACTGCAGTTTGGTAGTCTGCCTTCTAGAGGTGCGTTACAGAATGTTCTTAGGGGAACAGAACTTTTAGCCCACTGACCCAGAAGATATCACCCACCCCAAGATGCGTACAATACTGGTTCCACACAGTGTTTCAGGAAACTGACAATTAAAGGCACTTTACCTCTTCCTTTCCTAGTCTGATAATCAGGGATCCTGGTTTTCTCTGATACAAAAAAATCCCAATTTTTGGATTAAAAATCCACATTTGTCTATGATTAAAATGAAGCAGCACTATATACATACAGACATACATATATATAACACTGTTACATTTCAATCACAGAAAAATGTGTGTGTGTGTGTATATTAGTAGCGTTTCATTTTAATCATGGAAAAATGTGAATTTTGGGTTAATTTTTAAATCTGAAAATAGGTTTGTTTGGGTTTTTTTAATCAGAGAAAACCAGAATCTCTGATGATAATTCTATACCAGGATGGAGAAAATAAATGGATATGTGCATCTTGATTTAAATATACATAACATGAGTCCATTCTCTCCTTCCAGATTACAAAAGAATAACTCTGCTGAGTAACCATGAACAACAATACTCTCCTGCCTATAAATATTCACAAATATGTTACATTGAAGCACATATCTCAATGAAGAGTCTCAGCTTTTGATACCAAGAGTGTGATTCTTAGTGCATATCCTATTACTGTTCCTCCCACTCCCACTCACCAGTCCTCAGCTTCTGGGAGTTAATGTACTGTACAATGATAAATAAGTTAGTACTTCTGTTAATTTAATATAAAACTAGATCTCTTCATGAAATCTTACTCTGTCATTGGTTTCATTTGAGAATTACAGATTGTTTCATCCTTGTCATGTAAAATGTTCATTATGTATGTTCCTTTGTATCTTTCCAAGTTAAAAATATGATGTATGCTCTGGGATATCTTTGTATATTCTGTTGCTTCCATAGTTACTTCAGCATTACTAATAATGCGACATTGCATTGCCTGAGCCCAGAGGAAAAAAAAAAAACTTTTTTGTAGCTTTGCTAATTGAAGTGGAATGAAAAATAACAGCTACATCTTTCACAGAGACTGTGCACTCATCTTAGTGAAAAAAGTGGGAGCTGAGGAGCAGCAACACATTCTTCTTCTGAAAGAACAGCTGGTGTTAGCCCATCAACCTTCATGAATGGAAAGCAGATAAAGGAGAAAGATTAATTAGGGCAAGAAGGAACAATATGATAGTCTACACTGGCCTTTTGTATAAACCTGGCTGTGGCAAGCCCATCAATTAATTCCTGTTTCATAACCAATCACTGTGGTTGGGGTACAGAATAACTTTCAATCTGCATTTAGAAAGAAGTTGAGAGCCGTGTTAGCCTGAGGTCAGGCAGAAGGTAAAGTAGCAACTCAGGGTGTTAATACACATGATCTGGGAATGTACTGGGGGAAGACTTTAATTAGAGCAGCTGTGCTTTACTTGAAGCTCCTGGAGTATGTTGGGTATCAGTATCCCTGTGCTTTAAAATGGCAGCAGGGGACTTTATCTAAAGCTCATTGAACAAGCCCATGCCTTTGGTAGTGCAGGGACTACATGAGATAAATGTATCTCTATACATGAGATACTGGAGCCTGCTGGCGTGTAGTAATTACCATGCTCCAGCAGACTCAATAAATCGAGACTGGTCTGACATGCTGTAATTACAGTATGTTGGAGCTGCCTCCCTGCTTATGTATAGGCACCACTAAAGACTATCCCATTCAGAAAAGTATAAACATTTTTAAACTACAGCCTACTCATCAGATGCTATTAATCTTGCTATAGGATCTTGCAAAGTGACCTACGAAATCTTACTCTTCTCTAATTTAGTCAATTTTTAAGGAAACACCTGCCTTTTATTCAGCCAATATTCATTTAACAATTAAGTGTATTAGATGGATAAGATGACTTAGGACTCAAAGTCCTTTGCTGGATGATGTGTTTGGCCATTATTTTTACATATGCTATACTATCTCATTCTGGAATTCATGTGTTCAGGAATAAAAGACCATTACTGTGTACTTTGGATTTCTTAATACGTGTTAATTTTTTCCACTTATGTACCAACTTTTTATTCAAGGAGATCAGCAAATTTAAATAATTATTGTATTTTCTTAGGCTTCAGAATTTTGCTTCGCTTGCAAGTATGTGTTATCCCTATTTTGCAAAAAAGGTAAATGGAGATATAAGTGGGTGAAGTAGTACTATCAACAGGACCACAACATGTCATGAGCAACAAAGAAAAAAAACAGAACTTTGGATTCTTTGCTTTTTTCAGTGGATTACAGGCCAAAATATACGAGATTCCCAGATGTATTATGTTATAGCCACAGAAGAAACATCTGTGAAATGCTAATCAGTGTTGCAGAGAAAGAACACTATCCTGGACATAAGAAAGGATCATAAATGGTGTTTAGCAAAATGTCTACTCTACTCCTGCTGTCTTTGCAGATGAGCCAATATTACCACGTTTTGGAATGTTAACAAGGCTTTAATCAGACATTTCTTGATTTGTTTTCTTTACTAGAGGGATGATTCCTTTTTATTTTTTGTCAAAGAGAAGTCTCTCTTGACTTCAAGACACTTGGTTGCATGTAAAGAACATGGCACCGGGACATTAATGTGCAAAATACAATGTATTATTAATTTAAGATTTTTCCTTCAATAAATGAAGTTTTACTACACATACTGATTTTATTTGATATGCTAAATGCTTATGATACATTTTATTAATAAGTGACATGATATAATGTTCCTAGAGGGTTTTATGACCATATAGTTTAAGTTTAAAGCAAATGTTTAAAGCAGTATGTTTAAGCAATCATTGGCATACTGAGTACCAGTTGACTTTTTGAGCTACTTTTTTAGACCAGATATGTACACAAAGTATTTTATTTCTTTATTCTTAAAAAGAGGCAAAAAAGGTAGAGAGATGAATAGAATTCAGTTTTCTAGACTGAGTGTCATACTCAATTTATCTCAAAGCACTTGAAAAAAGAAATGAGTTAAATATTGGCTTTCTAGAGATGCTGCAGGCAAATACAAAGGCATTAATAACTCACCAAGAGTTCTCACGTAGCTCTTGATATTTGAGCCTTTTCTATTGAGAGAGTGTTTGCTGCCTAATACACCTGGGTTCTTTCCTACTCTTCTCAGCCAAGTCTATGTATTCTCTTTATTCTATCATCTATCACATTAATTTAATTCTTTCATTATTTTTCCAATTTTCTTCACTTTTTTTCCTTCCCTCCTCCTTCCTGTGTACAGTTCTCTAGAACCTTCAGAGAATTCTCCCTAGTAGGAACCTAAGAATGGGATCTTTTTTTTCCATTTTCAGCTTAATCATTATACAAGAAAGTAGCTGCTCCATAGGAGTCCTAAAGAGAAGTGGAATTCAGAACCTATTCTGTGTAGAAGCCCAGATGTTTCTTTTTATGACCAGGTCACAGAATGCTTAGACACAGGAGTTGAGGTAGATGTGATATACCTAGACTTTAAGAAGGCCTTTGATATGGTATTGCATTCCATCCTCATAAATAAACTGTGAGGTTGTGATGTAGATGATTACATGGTCAGGTGGGTGGCAAATTGACTTAGGAGTCAAACCCAGAGACTAGTGGTGGATGGGTTGATATTGAACTGGAAAGATGTGGGCACTGGAGTCCCAAAAACCTCGGTCCTTGGACTGATGCTATACTGGTCTTCATCAATGACTTGAATGAGGGCATAGAGAGCACCCTGTCCAAGTTTTCAGGTGATACCAAATTATGGGGCAAAATTAACACACCACAGGGAGTGGATCCAGGAAGACCTGGACAGGTTGGAAAAATAGGCAGAATGAAATAGGGTGCAGTTCAACAAAGAAAAGTGCAAAGTGCTGCACCTGGGCAAAAAGAACCACCAGCACATACAGGCTTGGGGATGACCTTCTCAGCAGTCATGCAGCAAAGGCATGATCTGAGAGTAAAGGATGTGATTTGGAGGTTAGAGTGTGATACAGAAGGCAGAGACGGCAGCATTCCTGTAGCTCTAGGCCTGTCTGTTCTCCTCCTCTACCTTTCTTCTCTCCTCTCCCTCCCTTCACCCTTTTTCCTTCCCTACTTGTTACCAGGTGATCAGCCGTCCTTACTTGTCAGTCCAGGGCCAAAGAGACCTCCTAAAAGACAGCTAGTCCATGCTGGGAGCAGTGCCTAAGGCATATTGGGGACCACAGATTGATGGTATCACAGCTTTCCCCCTCCCTTTTTTGGTGGCTGCAGAAGTAAGAAAGCTTGTCTATTTTAAATCTCTCCCTCCTCCCCCATTCATTTTTTATTCTGAGATGTGTAATCTTC
Organism: Caiman crocodilus; assembly: GCA_030014935.1. Taxonomy (NCBI): domain Eukaryota; kingdom Metazoa; phylum Chordata; order Crocodylia; family Alligatoridae; genus Caiman; species Caiman crocodilus. Next base: position 112,706,222 of record JAGPOW010003316.1, on the reverse strand, counting down.
TTCGCAGTTAGGGTGTCCATACTGTGGAATAAACTCCTTTTGGAGGTGGTGCAATCATCTACCCTAGAAATCTTCAAGAGGAGACTGGACGGTCACCTTGCTGGGGTCACCTGACCCCAGCTGTCTTTCTTGCCTAGTGCAGCGTGGCTGGGGTGATCTTCCAAGGTCCCTTCCAGCCTCACAATCTATGAATCTATGCATCTGTTTTATCTTTTTTTCTTTGTAAATCATCCTGCCCATTTTTTAGGATGGTTGGCATATAAATCAAATAAATAGTTCTTTATGTATTGCTATTTATATAGTGTTCAGGATTCAACATCACAGTTTTGTAAGATAATGTCAATACTTTAAGCACATTTTCCCTAAAAGATTAAAACCATGTACTTGTACTACAAATAGTAACCTCCTACTCTTAGTCTAATCCCCCTTTCTCCCAAGTGTTTTTCAAAACTGAAGGCCAACAACTACCAAGTCAGAAAATCTGACAGCAGTATTTGGAATTTTTCATATCAGTTCATGTTAAAATATTATAGGCTGTAGAATCTTGATGATTTAATTATATCTTGGTTTGCATCCATTTACATAAGACATTTTTAATTAAACATTGCTATTTGAGTATCATTTCTCATTTTGCTCTCTATCTAGCATATGCTTTCTGTTATGATATTTAATATTTGCTACAGAAAGCACATGCAGTGCATGCTGAAATTATTCACATTTCCTTTTTAATATGCTTTTAAATGACTGACTTTAATTTGGTAAAGCAATAGAGCTGGGTAAACCTCCAATGATTCATCATTTTGGGGGCATATATAATTTGGTTCTGCAGGCATCTCCACTTAGGTATTGCAGCACTTTAAAAAAATTAAAAAGGCAACTCACAACAGGAATGTGATACAAACAGAAATCCTATCTGTTGATGGATAAATGCACCTCTAAAAAGTAATCCAAAGAGGGGGTGCTAGGAAAACAGGCTTTTTGTACAGAGGATGAGAAGTCTGTGCCCAGAGATGCCAGAATGAGCCCAGAGGTGCCTGGAGCTACACAGGGCTGTATCTGAATCTCTGTCTATTCTCTAGAGCTTAGACACTTAAGTCAGCCAGCACATTAGGCTGCAGGAATCTGTTATCCATTCATCCATAATTCTTGGACCTTTTTTTTTTTTTTTAAAGAGAAGTTGTGGCAACAGTGACCAACTTCTTGCCTGGAAGAAGCTTGGAAGTTAGAACATTCACACAGGAAGTGAGAACTCAACTTCTAACTAATCTAATGGGATTCAAACCAACATATTCTATTAAAGACATCTGTGTAACTAGGGGCTGGGGGCAACCACAGCAGCAGCCCTAGGTACCATCTTGAGGGTGGGACAGGCACAAAAATAACAGCCACCACTAGTGCCCAGGTCACAGAGGTGTCCTGTTAAGCCTGTGGTTGAAGAAGCTGGGCTATGAACAGTGAAGAATGCCAGAATCATTGTTTAGAAGAAGAATAAGCAAAAGGGAGTCTGCTTCTCTAATCTGGTTACCAGGGCACTCAGTATTGGAAAAAGGGGGATTGGGGGTATGAGAAAGTTTTTCCTGCTCTCTGAACAGTTATGCATTATATATTTAACAGTAACTATTGAATTTAAAATAAAAAGACTCTAGGTGAAAAAAACAAAGAAACAAACTAGAGCCCCAGTGACTCCTTTCCTAACCCTAACCACTATGTATCAGAATAATGCTGTCTCTACTTCTTCTCCCTTTTTCTCTTTCTTCCCTGAAGAGTCGTACATCTTTCATTTCCCATCTTCTTCAACACAAAGAGTGGATGGTGCCCTATTCTATAGCTTACTGGTAATTGTACTCTTCCTGGAGGTTGGAGATATGAGTGTGAAGCCCTCAGGCTACCAAGAGTCTAAAGCCCTGGTCTCCCACTATCTAAATTACAACTCTAACCACTAGACTAGTATTAAGAGTGAAGCTAAAAACTTTTAGGGCACTTTTACATGTTCCAGGGGTAGGAGGGAGGTGTTTTAGTTAGCGTGGCTCCAGAAGTTGCTCTAATTAAAGTGCGGCACTGTTTTGTGAATCGTCACCCATGCCCTTCAAAATTATGTTTATTTTAATTATGTACAAATGTGGATTTGGGGTTAATTTTTAACTGAAAATTGGGGATTTTTTTTTCAAATCTGAGAAAACCAGGATCCCTGGGATCTCTCTTAAGTAGTTAGCTTATGCCCTTACATTTCTTAGGTGGAATCTTGTGATCCTACCAAGATCCTTCTTATTTAGGAGTTCAAACAAACAATTAGGGAATCAGAATTTAAAAACCACAAACTGACTACATGCACAGTTAAGTTATTTCCACATGGCTGTAGACAGTACTAGGCAGCAATATTTGGACTAGATTTGGAATTGGAAACAATATAACCATAGCCCCAGGCTCAGGCTAATTATGTCTACTTGTGATTTGTGTGTCTCATCTAAATTTAACAGTTATTAAAAAATAAAGCCTAGTCAACTTTTAAGAATTGCTCGCTTTCATAGTGATACTATTTAGGACTCAGTGAATGTGTCTACATGACCATTTGATGCAGGAACAGTTTACTTACAAATTAACTGTTTGAACACAACTGTTTGAGCGCTCATGATGTTCAGGACAGGTCCTGGAAAATTGGAAAAGGGGCAATATGGTCCCTATTCTTAAGAAAGGGAGGAAGGAGGAACTGAGTAATTATAGGCTGGTTAGTCTCACCTCTATCCTTGACAAGACCTTTGAGAAAATTGTTAAGGATCACATTTGAGGGGGACCAGCAGTTAAACTACTGCTAAGAGGCAATCAGCATGGGTTCATAACAGGCAGATCCTGCCTGACTAACCAGGTTTCATTTTATGACCAGGTCACAAAATACTTGGATGAAGGAATAGCAGTAGATGCTATTTACTTAGATGTTAAAAAGGCCTTTGACACAGCATCACACCCAATTCTTACACATAAATGAAACAGTTGCAATGTAGATTTTTACACACCCTGGTGCTTGTGTTGCCTGGCCCGGCCCAGCATGCGGGGACCGTGCAGAGCTAAGCTGGGTCCTGCCAGCCCTGTGGCTGCTTATGCTGTCTGGTGCACCTGGGTGGCACAAGCAGGCCCAGGGCTGACAAGACCCGGCTCAGCTCTGAATGGTTGCTGCACGCTAGGCTGGGTCCTGCTGCTATAGGCACAGGAGCCGTGCCTCCCAGAGCCGTGTGACTCACTCCGCTGCAAAGCTGGACTAGAGAGCTACATGGAGCTGGGCCAGGTCCTGACCACCCCACCCCGCTGCAAGCACAGCGGGGCCAAAGCTGGCACTGGGGCCCATCTCTTACCCAGCCCAGCTGGGCATGGCCCTTGGTGACAAGACCCTGCATGGCATACAGTCCCTGCATGCTGCACCAGGTCCTGCCACCTGGCCAGGCCCTTCTTACAGTGGCAGGACCTGGCTTGGCATGTGGCAATCATACAGAGCTGAGCCAGGTCTTGTTGGCCCTGGGGCTGCTCATGCCAGCCAAGGACCAGAGGGTCCCAGTCCCTCCAGTCCAGTTCTTACACACCGGGCCAGGTCCTGCCACTATAGGAAGAGCCAGGCCAGGTGGCAGGATGTGGTACGGCATGCAGGGACTGCATGCCATGCCAGATCCTGTCACCATGGATCAGGCCTAACCAAGCTGGGTAGTAGATGGGCCCCAGGGCAGTCCCAGGGCTGGCTCCCGCTTCTGCCTCACTGTGCCTGTGGGGGGGGAGCGGGGGTTAGGACCTGGCTCAGCTCCATGTGGCTCTCTAGTCCAGCTTTGCATTGGAGTGGGTTACATGACTTCGGGAGGCATGGCTCCTCTGTGCACCTCCCAGGGCCATGCCACCTGCTTTGGTGCAAAACTGGACTAGCAAGCCACATGGGTCTGGGCCACGACCTCACCCCACCCCCCACAGTTCCAGGGACATCCCCCCCACCACTCCCCAAATACCCCCACATTCCCTGCCACCCCTTACCCACCGACACTCATGACCCCTCCGCCACTTACCTTGGACAGTACTGGGGGCTGTGAGATGCAGGAGCACCAAAAAGTCCAAAACCAGAGCATCTATTTTGGAGGAACAACTGCCTGCTGGCTCTGGGCACAATCTCAAACCTTGCCTTGCTCTGCTCTATTGCAAAATGTTTTTTTTTTAGCCTGCCGGATATCCAGGGGTCTAATTTTCTCCCCACACTGCAAGTTTGCAGCACAGGGAAGATTTTCCATTTCCACACTTGCCTCTTGCCCTGCCTCAAAGCAGTTTTGCTTTGCACATTCCATGCAGGCCAAAACTGCTGATCCAGCATGCATTTGTGCTGCCTTTACCCCTGGAGGACACCTAAGCTGTAAACAAAAACAAAACAAGCACACCATAAAGCCCACACACCAAACACCCACACAAGGATGCTCATGCACATTCATATTTATTCTTTTGCAGAAGAGTTCATCCAAAATAGTTGAGGCCACATTAACCACCATTAATCTTCTCTTTTCACAGAGTGGCTGAAAGGCAAGAACCACAGCATTAATTGTCTCTTGGCTCAGCATCCCAGGAATGGGCTAAGGTAAAAAAAAAAAAGTTAGATTAAAGGTGCTGTTGGGCTGCAAACTTCCACTGTAATTTAAATAGATCCCTAGCATTATCAGCATCTGGCAAATTGCACTCCAAACTCCTATAGGTTACATGTAATTAAGCCAATGCTAAATATAATTTATAATGCTAAAAAGTAAGTCAATACTTAACTGATTTCTTATTAGTAGGTCAATCCTAGGGGCTGTTATTATAATGGCTTATGTCACTATAAAGAGGAAGTCAATAAACATTGCATTATAAACAAAGTTATCATTGGATTTTCAAGTTAGTTTCCTGAGTTATATGGGATCTATTGAAAGGATGCAGGTGTGAATTCTTTGCCCACGTTCCCCATTCAATGAAAGTTGTTAATCAGCAGAAAGGGGATTTCTCCATGGTGATTCATAACCTTATGGAAAAACATGGAAGTTTCACTCATATTCATTTGGCAAGGTCCAGAAAGGTACAGGATGAAGAGATCTTTTGTAACTTTGGTCTGTTTTCTCAGTGAAAATGAAAACATTTTTTTCCCAGGATTATAATGAATATTAATGATATTTTTATTTTTGCTGATATCCGGGAGATTCAGCTTACCATCTTGTTTTTTAGAAGTTTCGGGGGTTTTTTTAAAGAAAAAAAAGGCATCTACTCTGAGCAGTGGAAGAATGACAGTGAACTATGTATTTGGAAGGCCAGAATAGAGACAGCGGTACTTAATGACAACTGTGAAGGTTGTTGAGCAATATCTGCCTTTTTGATAACAGCTTGCTGTTTTGTGTGCAACATCTGCAAAATGAAGGGAATGAGAGCCTCATTGATGAGTGGGAAGCAGACTTGCAGGAAGTTTTGGGACATTTTAAATGGCTCACTTTGAGGGTAACAGCTAAAATATTCAAATACAAGTTCATTTTGCATTGTATATGTATTTCATTAGTCTGTATGTAAGAATATAATGAATGGAAGTTTATTATGCTTTTTCTGTTTCTGCAAAAAATTATGAAAGCACATATTACTATGCATATGGTGTATCTGCAGTGTTATAAATCCATATTTTATCTTCACCACTATTAACATTTTTTTCAAACACTAAGAGGAACAGAGCAAGCATATAGGTCAGTGGTGGGCTGGGGGTTCATGAGAAAGTGGGGACAAGTTAGTAATTTCATGTATTCTGTAGAATATCCTTACATTCAAATATGCTACCTTGAGCTTTTCCACAAAGATGTATTAAGGTCCTGATGCTTAGAGGGACTGGGGGAAATCTGCAAGATATGTAGCAATATTATTTGACAGAATGGCTCTACAGCACAGGTATCAAGGGACAACACAATTTATACAGGAAACACTGAGAAAGCTGTACTCCCTTGCATACCAAAATGCACACTATATTTTTCTTAAACACCTGCAAATCTTTACAGGTGGCACATTAAAATTAATAGATTTCTGCAGCTAGTGTTCTGAACCCAGGATGTTCACAACACTGAGCATCTGATTAAAGTAGCTGAATGCCTCATTATCTCTATTCATCAGTGTCTCAGTTTTGAAAATATTTGTCCTGGTAGGGTAGATGGACATTTGGGGCACTGGTCAAACTGTATTCAAATGACCTTTTCTTTTTCTGCATCTGGTCTTAAATAAACATGTCTGAATTACAATATGTGTAATGCCACTGAATGGAAAGCAGGTAGAAAATCAGAAACCAGCAGTTTGTTGCTTTAGAAATGTAAATGTTATGTAGATCACATCCTAGTGTATTGGTGCCAATTTAAATGTATGGAAAGAGAGTAGTTGCTTTTTTTTTTCCAGTGAGGGACAGAAATGAGCAGAAAAGGGGTGTGATGGTACTAGTGAGATCTGTGGAATATGAAACTTTCAGAAAACATACTGACCACAGAATTTAAATTCCGTGGTAGGAAGTTATTTTGATCAAAGGATGAAGGAGAAAGGAAGGAAAAAAGTTTCCCAGTCTTTAACTACCCAAAATTCCAGTATCCATTTGGAAGCAAAAGATTTTTACTATTTTAACTTCCCTATACAGGTGTATTGTCATACTATGAGTCTTCTGAGATTCTGTCAGATTAGTCATTTTTTTTTTTCATCAGGGTCTAACTCAAGCTCTTGTATTGGGCAGAAATTCTGAAACTTGGGGAAAATTACCTCCGAACAGGAGTTTTAGTCAAGGTCTACAGTTGGCTAGAAGCCTTCCATGCCTCAGTAGTGGCTTCTTTCAGAAAACATCAATTCTCAAGATAGCAGGAAGAAAGCACTAGAAACATTTTGGTGGTCTTATCATTGTCCTTGTGTGTGTGTTTGTGTGTGTTTTGCTGAAGGTTCTTCTTTTTGCTGTAACACTAGAATTTTGGAATCTTGTCCCATCTTTAGTTTCAATGAATAGTTGTATATCTTTGTATTCCTGTTTCTCCTATTCAGACTACATTGTCTTCTCTCCATACACCTCAAGCAAATCCATGATTTCTGCATTAAACCATGTGGATTTGAGTGATATGGCTTACTGTAATACTAACAAGGTTAAATACAAATGCACCCCACCTTTCTGTGTCCCCTGATTTAAATTGGGAGTAGATTTGCATGGATTTACATTCATGTAGCTTGACTTAACAGTAAGAGAAAATACAGAGATAACCAGAAAAAGGGAAAGGTGGTAGTAGTCAAAGGAGAGGCAATGGAAGAAAATTAAAAACAACAAAAAAAAGTGTCCGTGCACAACTTTCTTTTCCTGATTATCAGTTCCTTAAATGAAATAAATCCATGTCAGACCACATTAGGCAGTTTAAAAAGCAGATAATTAAACCAAAAAAATTGTGGCTATATTAGCATTTTGACCTGAAAGTTAAAGATGTTAATGAAACTTTTCTCTTCCTTGCAGACTAGTCCTAAATTAATATATTGACCTTACCTGACCTCTGTCTTCCTTATACACTAGTCCTAAATTAATATAGAGACTTTAACTGACACTGATACCACTGTTTTAAAAAATGTGGCTTACGTTTTAAATATAAAACTGTATGTGGCTGGGAATGTCAAGGACAGACTAAAGGCAGATTATTGTAACACATGTCAACTCCCTGAAAGAACTAAAACAAAGATGTCAACTGTGATTGCTTTCTAATCAGCAAGGCCCATCCTTTGAACAATGGTTTCACTACAAAGAACGGCAAATCTGAAGAAAATGTGTTTTCCCAAGTTTCTACTCTAAGGACTTGGAACTTCCTAGCTAACCATCTGACACAAGTAATAAAATGTGTCAGGAAGTCTTAATGGTGGCGTAGAAAAGCCTTTATTAGGATGAGATGGGATTCAAAATCCCTATCTCTCAGGCTAGGTACATACAGTCAAAAAGCCAGAAGCAGTATCAATTCAATCTAGGCAGCTTCCCCTAAGCTGCATAGGTTGAACTAATAGCCAACTGAACTAACATACAGTGTTTAATTGGGAAAGGCAGGAATAATTCCCCTCAGCTCCCTGGGACTGGCCAAGGTGGGAACTCCCCAATGCCCTCATGCTCTACTGCACAGGCAGGGATCTAGCCCAGAGGACTCCTTCTCCCTCCCCCTTGTGGCAGCCACTGAAGCAATCAGCAACTGGAAAGAGGGAGGGTTGCAGAGAGTTGAAAAGCTCCTACCACAGGGGCTTTCCCTTCCCCCACATGCTGTGTAGACCCTGGTTAGGGGATTCTAAGGGTCTTCCTTGCCCCAGTCCCCCTATGGGCTAACAGATGCAGGCAGGAAGCAGACTAAGGAGCAGAGGGGCTAGGCAGTCCCTGTTCTACTGGAACAGCATAGCCCAGGGATGCAAAGCATCCTGGGATACTGGTGGACTGTGAGTTAAATTGAACCAAGAAGGGATCTGGGTCAGAAGTTCCATAAACCAATTTGACCTAAATCAGTTTTGTCTGATACTACAGGGTTTATCTTAAATCTGTTTTGACCATTTTGAAAGTGGTTTATGTGAAGTGATCTACTGTTCCACTACAGGTTTAAACTACTTTCCAATCACTTAAACCAGTTTACGTGAAACTTTTGTCCCTAGACTCAATGATAAACCAACACGATACAACAGAAGTGTAGGAAAACAGAAAGTAGAGAACAGGAGGAATCCATCCACTGCCCTGTCACTTTCAAGAGGAAAAGAATGTAAGTGAATGTGCATTTTTGTGTTGTTTTACCATAGGACACAAAACCATTGCATATTCTGGGAGTAAAAGTTGTTGTGCTATTAGAAATTCCTATTCAAACATGAAGAGATTTGCTGTTTGGGGGGAGGGTTTTTTTGTTTTTCTATGTTCCCAGGGGATCTCAAAGAAATGCACTGTAAACCAGATGCTCCACAAAAAGGCCTCCATAGAAGCAGAGCTCTGGGGAATCATATATATATGTCTCTAGAGAGAACTGAGATGTCTCAGCCTCAGTTCCAAGGCCTAGGAAAGTGTAGATCAAGGAAGGTTTCTAGACAGGAACTATAGATCTGAAAATGTTCCTCAGAAACTAGGACTTGAACTGTGCTCAGAACTACCTAGCTTAGAAGTATGTGAGATATAACTGAACCAGAGACATTGGGTTGATTCAGATATTAATACAGTAGGGGTCCTATGATAACACTGTGAAACATATACAGGATTGTATTCATTTTTCAATTTTATTTCAAGTCAGTTTGAGCCTGAAATATTCAATCAAAACCCCCTTAATCAATTTAGAGGGGTATAGAGCTTCAAACAGGTCAGCAGCATTCATGAGTGCCTGTGGGCTATCGCTACTTGCCACCCCTGCCTTCACTGCCAACACTGCCAGCGGTGTCTCCAGGTGGTCACTGACTGCCGGTTGGCACTCATCACTCCCTCCCCCACTGCCACCACTGCTATGGCCACCTGTGGGAGCTTGCCATCACCACACCTCCACCATTGCCACTGCCACCGCCACCACTGCCACCACCTGTGGGTGACTGCCATGCTCCCCCAGCCTCAAGGGGCACATGTCATTCATGGGCAGCAGTGACTCTCAGTAGCACATCCTGCACCTGGAATATGAGGCTGTTCTACCACAAACTGCTAGTGTCCAAGGTAGCAGCCAAAGGTCATTGACCACTCTGTGGGTGTGTTTACATCTTCATTAATGCATCATAGTTACCAAGTTTTAAATTTAGTACCTGGATGAGCAAGTATTAAATCAATGTGCAGTGACTAGTGCTACTGTGCAGTAGCACCAGCATACAGCTTTCAATGAGGCTAACAGCACAATATCCAAATACTACTACAGAGTACTGTATTAGCATGGGTTTTGCTGAATTTGCATGGTAGTGCTCAGTAGAGTTAGCCTACTATGTAATTAGTGTCTTGTGTAGACACACCTGTAAGTCTGAACTGTGATCACTTATTTTAATGTTGATGTTTTTTTAAGTTTTAATACATTTTATATAATGTTCCTCTTAGTGTATTTCTTTTCGTTTCTTTGTTATTTTCGCCTATTTTATTTAGTATTGTTTTTTATTGGCCTCTGTTCAACACCAATTTATTGACTGGTTGTTAAAATCCAATGTGCCCTAAGGAAGAATTACTTGGTTTAGGTAATAGTCTTTAAAACAAAAAGCTGTTGTAAAAGCCCTTGTAAATATGATTTTTAGTCTACCCGGTATGTAAGCATCCCTTGTCTCTACTCCTTTGCTGTTGGTAAACACAGATCTGTCTACACAGGTGAAACTTATGAAATGTAGTGTTAAAAAGGCCTAAAAAAGACCTCTTCTTTAAGTCCAGTAATATCATTACCAACAACCCCAGAACACTACAAACTAAAATACTGGAAGAAAAGATCAATAAAGAAAACTTGATTTCAGCATCACAAACTAGAATCACAGTGAGTAAAGTAAATTTTAATATAGATTTATCAAACCCACTGTAGCAAAAACCCCAGTTTTTCTTTTTTAAATTTATTTTCAAATGCATTCCCTCCCCTTCCCCAACTATTTCTGACTTCCTCTCTCCCTCTCTAGTCCCTAGATAAGTATAAGTAAGCTAAGATGTAGGATAAGATTTAACATTTTCATTTTGGTAGCAAGTTTTTGGTTTTAGATATCCACTGTTTTATATTGTATTATTATTAGGTTTGTATTGATTCTTACTGTTGTATATTGTATTATTATACTTTTTGTATTGATTTTTGTTTCATATGGATAATGTATGGTGTAGGCCTGTGTTTGTATGTGAACCAAAGTCATGTCAAGTTTCCATTTTATATTCAAAGCCTCCATCTTGTGTCCTCTGCCTGGGCATCCCATATTGCAACTGTGTGAGTCACATAACTCTCCCATGTAAATTGGTTCCTGGATGAATGAGAACGATTGGGAATGAGTGAAATATAGTGGTAGCAGGCCTCTACTGAATGACCTGTAACAACTGGGCCATCACCTCACATTGATTCATCCAGGAACCATGAACCTCACCCAGGAACAGAGACAAGAATCCAGCATTTGAAAGACAAAAGACCCTGAAGAACCATCAACTTTACCATTGTACCCCACCATTATAGACACCCAAAACTGCACATCCCTGCATGAAGCACACATGTTTAGTATGCCAGGGGCTGGCCCTTGCCTGGGCATGCCTCCTGTCACTAGGGTCACACAACATCTGCCCCTATAAAGGGGCAGTGAAGACAGACCCAGTGGGATGCCCTCTCCAACTGGACCAGCACCATGCCACACCACATATCCATCCAGAGGCCCTGCCAGCAACCCCACCTCCTCTGGACAACACTTACTGGACAAGGACCTCTTTCCAGCCTGGGTAGGTAGCTATCACCCCCACTCCCTCTTCAACCAAGGACTTGGACTCTGCTTCTCTTCCCCACCAAGGACTCCAGCCCTTCCACTGAGTCTCTTTCTTCTGCTGCCATTGTGAGTACGTGTGTGTGTGTGTGTGTGTGTGTGTGTGTGTGTGTGTGTGTGTGTGTGAACCAAAAACTTCATGGGGCTGTGTAGTATGTTGTCTGTGTAATAAAACTGTTATTTGGACGCCTAAGTTGGGTTTTGCTTTACTGTGGTTTGGCCCTGCTCCAATCTGTGTTCCTCGCCCCTCTGACTTCTGTCTCATTTCTCCCTTTCCTGCTTCTGGCTCACTGCTGCTTTTCAGTCTCTCCTGCCACTTTTCCTGTTATTTTTATGCTCTCCCCCTTTTCCCTGTGACTTTCTTCTCCTTTTTCTGCTTTCCTGCTACCCTACCACCTTTCAGTCTCTCCTCCCATTGTTCCTGTGATTTTCTGCTGTCTGTCTCTCTGTTTTCAGACTTCCTCCACACCTTCAGTAGTCATCTCCCCCACCCTCACAGCTTCCCAGCTCCTCATGGCTGTTCTGAAGATTTCTCCATCAGCTGGAGCCTTTTTTCCGGTTCTCAGTACCTACTGCCACTCCCTGCAACTTCTCTAGGTGCCCCGGAGCCATCTTCTGACTCCTCACACCTAGAGCCCCTTTTTAACACCCACACGTTCCCTTGGTCCCTGTTATAGGGAGAAACTAATGGGGGGACCCAAAAGGCTAAGGGGGGATCCCCGGGAGCAGAAACCGGGGTGGGGGGAGAACGGAGGGAAAAAAGCAAAATTAAGAAAGAGTACTCACCTGTAGAAAGACCCACGGTGAAGCAGGAGCACCAGAAGGAACCTACATGAGCCATCAGCCATGCTTTCATACAGCTATGGCCAGCTGGTGATGTCAGTGGCAATTACCAGTCAGTGGGGATAAAGAGAATGGCCAAAAAAGAGGCAGGGGAGCAGACGCCAGGAGAAACTGCAGCTGAAGGGGTATACAGAAGGCTCAGAGAGGAGCGAGTGGGACAAGAAATGGCGGTTCCCAACAGGGGAGGATCCAATGCCTCACAAGGCAAGGGAGGAGCTGCTGATGGCAGCAAAGGTAAAACTGCACTCAGAGCAGCAGATCTGGTGCAAAGAAGGGAGGGACAGAAAGACAAAGGCTGAACAGACCCTGAGCCCAGCAGCCACCACGAAGAAAGGGGAGGCACTGACCCACCCTCCTGCCTCCAACCAGATGGGGAGGTGGAGGGACCTGGGGGACCTGAAGGTATGCCTCAGAGGGAGCGACATTGAGAAAGCCCAGAGAGAGAGGGCAACAATACTAGGAGCCAAAGTGGCAAGGGGAGAGAGACCAGGGATAACCAGGGATAAGGTGGAGAACATTAGATAGCCCCTAAATGGGAAGGGGGAGCTGGTAGGATACTAATGGGCCCTATGACCAGATGTGAGTACCAAGGGATACCTTGAGGTGAGGGAGGAACATGCGGTTCTGGTGGAGGTTTGTTGTAAAGTATTTTGTGTTTCCCCCGCAGCTGGAGGGGTTGAATGTAAAAGGATGAAACGCAAACTGGGGGAGGGGATTAGCAGATGTTGGCAAAGAATGCCAGGATTCCTGAAAGCCAGGAAAACACTAAGCATCCATCGTGTGGGAGAGAGGCCACAGGATCAACAGTGGCCTGCCAGGCTGGGTATAGGGCAAGGTAGAGGGGAGATGGAGCCTCGCAGAAGACCACCAGAGAAGCAAGTTGCCTATGAGGGAGTCTGAGCAGTACCGAGCCCCCTCCCCACTGTAATAAGTCATGGCAGTAAGATAGGGGAGGACTGTGTCACTTAACTTTACTCCAGGTGCCCCAAGAGCACACATACACACTCTACCATCCAAGTTAGGAACTTACCTGTGTGTATGGTTAGGTGGGTTGTATGTGTGTGAACTGGCGTGTGTATATATGCGTGTGTGTGTGTGTGTGTGTATAGACACATACACATCCAAACCAGCCTAGGCAGATACATACCTATCACCAATTCAAGCACATACACTATACACCTCAAAAGTTAGACATAGATCACTAATTTGTATATCATGCACACAATGTCATATATGGCATTGTGTGTATGACATATGAATCAGTATATACATATGCAATATATATGCAATTGTGTGCATATATCAAGTCCTTGATATTTGTTATGATTAAAGAAAATGGAGAAATAAATATTCTCCTTTCATAATAATCACCAGCTATTAAAACAATAATTTTCGGTTTAAAATCACATCTGGAAGCAGATGATATTCAACCCCAACTAGAGGCTCTTTTTGACCTGTTGCTCATAAACAGGAATGAATTGGTGGGGAATGTAATAGTATATTTATGTTCAGGACCAGCAGAGTATAAAAAGGAGATTCCACAGGCAACTGGGGAGCCAAGAACCAGGGCCTGCAAACAGGGTAAGAAGTTTGTAGGCAGTTGCTGGAGGCAAGGAGAGGAAGGGCATGAGAAGCCAGGCACCACATCCTGTCCAGGGAAGGTATGTGATTCAGAGCTGCCTGTGCCTTTGGTTTGCTGAGTGTTTGTTTGGTGGGGTGTGTGTTTTTGGGGTGTGTGCTCTAAGAAGTGGGGAGTGTTGCTGGCTGAGTGATTGCTCCCTGGGACTGACAAAAGCCTTAACAAGGGGGTGGATCCAGTTCAGGACCAGCAGGATATAATAGAAGACCCTTCCCCCCACAGGGAGCCAGAAAACAGGGACTTTAAACAGGGGAAGCATTTGCAAGCAGTTTTCTGGCCAGTTCCTTGGCCAGTTTGGTCCCCTACCCTGTTTGGGAGGAGCAAATCTTTCAGCTTGGTGTGAGGAAGCAGGGAAAAAAGGAACCCTTTAGTGTAAATAAATAATAAATAGGCTAGCTTCCAGGGAAGTTTGCTAGGGAAGGTATGATTAGAAGAAAAGCAGTAAGAGACAGAAGGCAGATTAAGAGAGCCAAGGAAATGGATAAAGGACATATTAATGATAGAACCACTGACATTGTCTCTGCTTGCACCTGTGAGGTTTCTGTCCAGGAAGCACTGTTCATGACTGAGGCTTCCGCCCAGGTCCAGGATTGGCACTGTGGGGACGCCAGCTTGCAGGTTTCTTCCAGTGATGGCCAGGATAGGGAGTGCCTGTGGTGTGAGTGATGCCTCCTGGTGATTTCTCTCAGCAAACAGGCAATAGAACTAGAGGAGTAGGTGGCAAGGCTCTGCAGCATCCTCCACCATGAGTAGTTGATCAATTTGCTGCTGGAAGAGACCTCCTAGATCATGGAGAAGAAATGCCACAGACAGCACTACAGAAGAGAGAGGACATGGATACCCAAGAAGGTGGAAGCTGGAGGCTTGTAACTTCTGGAAGCAAACAGAGATCTTCACCTCCACCTTCCATGGATCATCTGCAGAACAGATATGCAGCCCTAGCAACAGAGAGTAAAGAGCGCATTCTACTGGTGGAGTAAGACAGGCTAAGCTTCACCAAGGTGGGGAGGACTGAGACAACTGCCACTAAGAGAAAGCAATGGGTGGTGGTGGTTACAGACTCCCTTCTGTGGGAGATGGAGGGAGACATCTACCAACCTGACCTGTTGTCTTGGGAAATCTATTGCTTGCCCAGATCTGAGATGTCACTGGGGACTACCAATGATCTTCTGGCCCTCTGAATACTACCCCATGTAGCTCATCCATGTTGGCACCAATGATACCTCCAGGGGATACTTTGAACTTATCAAAAGTGATTACAGGGCTTTGGGTGCAAGGGTGAGGAGGTCTGGGGCTCAGGTTGTATTCTTGTTTATCCTTCCAGTCAGGGGAAAGGACCTAGGCAGGAGAAGGTGCATTCTGCAGATAAATACTTGGCTGTACAGGTGGTGTCACCAACAGAGACTTGGCTTGTTCAACCATAGGGTGTTCTTTCAAGAAGAAGGATTGATGGGAAGAGATGGGATCCACCTGATGAAAAGAAGGAAGAGTATATTCACAGATAGGCTCACTAACCTAGGAAGGAAGGCTTCAAATTAGTTTTGCTGGGGAATGGAAACAAAAGCCTTGAGGTAAGTGGAGAAGTGGAAGACCTGGAGGAAGACCAAACAGGAGGAGGCAACAGGGGAGGTGCTCTCATACTTTCTGAGAAATCAGGAGAATCAACTAGGTATGGCTAGGTACAAATTGTTCAGGAAGGAGAGGTGAGGGAAAAGAGGAAAAGGAGTTGCTCCTTATGTAAAAAAAGCCCTATGATTGCTCAGGGCTCCACTATGAAACTGGAGAAAGGCCTGCTGAGAATCTCTGGGTTAAGTTCAGATGGGAGAGCAACAAGGGTGACGTTGTGGTGGAGGTCTGCTATAGACCACCAGACCAGGAGGAGTGGTAGATGAGGCTTTTTTTTCAAACAGCTAGTGAAAGTTTCTTAATCACAGGATTTGGTTCTCATGGGAGACTTCAGTCACCCTGACATCTGCTGGGAGGTCAATACATCAGTGCACAGGCAATCCAGGACATTTTTGCAGAGTGATGGAGACAATTTTCCTAGTGCAAGTGCTGAAGTGGTCAATTAGCGACTATGTTCTTCTTGAACTGCTGCTCACAAACAGGGAATAATTGGTGGGGAATCTGATAGTGGATGGCAGTAGTGACCATGAGATGGTAGAGTTCAGGAACTTAAGGAATGGGAAGGTGGAGAGCAGCAGAGTAAGGACCCTGGACATGAGAAAAGCAGACTTTGATTCACTCAGGGAACTCATGGGCAGGATCCCCTGGGAAGTCAGTCTTAGGGGGAGAGGAGTCCAGGAGATCTGGCTGTACTTTAAAGACTCTTTACTGAGAGTGGAGGAACAAATCATCCCAATGCACAGGAAGACTAGCAAGTATGACAGAAGAACAGCTTGACTTAGCAGGGAACTCTTCAGTAAACTAAATCTCAAA
Organism: Caiman crocodilus; assembly: GCA_030014935.1. Lineage (NCBI taxonomy): Eukaryota > Metazoa > Chordata > Crocodylia > Alligatoridae > Caiman > Caiman crocodilus. The sequence goes on along the minus strand of JAGPOW010003316.1, from coordinate 112,689,859 downwards.
AAGGAATCTCATAAGAAGTGGAAACATGGACAAACAACTACGGAAGAATATATAAGCATTGCTTGGGTGTGTATGGATGAAGTCAGGAAGGCTAAAGCACAATTAAGAGTTGCAGCTAGCAAGGGATGTGAAAAGTAACAAGAAGGGTTTCTATGTTCGTAGGAAGAGGAGAATCAGGGGAAGTGTGGGTTCCTTACTGAATGAGGGAGACAACCTTGTCAAAGAGGATGCAGAAAAGGCTGAAGTGCTCAATGTCTTTTGTGTCTCAGTCTTCACAGGCAAGGTCAGCTCCCAAACTACTGCATCTGGCAGCACAGTTTGCGGTAGAGGCGAACAGCCCTTAGTGGTGAAAAAACAAGTTAGGGCTGCTTGAGAAAAACTGGACTGTACAAGTCCATGGGGTGATTGGCTGATATGATTGCAGAGCCACTGGCCAACACCTTTGAAAATTCATGGTGATCAAAAAAGGACCTGGATGATTGTAAAAGGGCAAACATAGTGCCCATATTTAAGAAAGGGAAAAAGGAGGATCCAAGTAACTACAGACCAGACAGCTTCACCTCAGTCCCTGGAAAAATCATGAAGAAGACCCTCAAGGAATTTATTTCTAAACACATGGAGGAGAAAAGTAATTAGGAACAGTCTACATGGATTCCCCAGTGGCAAGTCATGTCTGACCAACCTGATTGCCTTCTATGATGAGGTGACTGGCTCTGTGGATGCGGGAAGACTGGTGGATGTGGTGTACCCTAAGTTTTAGCTAAGTTTTGTTTTTATATGATCTCCCACAACCTTCTCATAGGTAACCTAACGAAGTATGGGCCAAATGAACGGACTTTACTGTGGATATAAAACTGGCAGAAGCATCAGGCTCAGAGAGAGAGTACTAATCTATGCCTTGATGCCTAGTTGGCAGCTGGTATCAAGTGCAGTCTCCCAGGGGTCAGTTCTGAGGCTAGTTTCATTCAATATCTTCATTGATGGCCTTGATGATGGCATAGAGTCATTGGCAACTGGTGCCAGCTTAGTCAAAGGGGCCATGTGCCCCTCCAGAAACCAGTCAGTGTCTGGGGGGGTGGTCTCCCTGTGGCTAGTTTCAATGACTGGGGGTGTCTTGTATCCCCACAGCTGATTGCACTGACTGGGAAGTAGCTAAAGTGATTCATCTGGCGCTCCCACTCCCTGGCTGGCGTTCTTGTGGGGAGGCACCAGCACTCCTGCCTACCCCCCTGGCCATCATCTCAGTGGGGAACATGGCCTGTCAGGGGATGCACCAGCACTCCCAGGTGTTGCATGTGGACCCCCATGCATCCTGTATGTGTTGCCACTTCACAGAGTGCACCCTCATAAAGTTTGCAGACAACACCAAGCTAGGGGGAGTAGTAGACTCTCTGGAGGGTAGGGCTAGAATTCAGAGTGACTTAGACAAATTGAAGGATTGGGCTAAAATAATCTCATGAGCTTCAATAAGGGCAAGTGCAAAGTCCTGCACTTAGGACGGAGCAACCCCATGTACTAGTAGAGGCTGGGGGGTGACTAACTGGGCAGCAGCTCTGCAGAAAAGGACCTGGGGGTTACAGTGGACAATATGCTGAGTATGAGACAAGTGTGCTTGTTTTGCCATAAGGATAATGGAATACTGGGCTGCAGTGGTAGGAGTGTTGCCAGCAGGTCAAGGGAAGTAATTATTCCCCTTTATTCAGCACTGGTGAGGCCACATCTGGAGTATTGTATCCAGCTTTGCCACTGCCCCCTACAGAAAGGATGTGGAGAAATTAGAGAGTCCAGTAGAGAGCAACAAAAATGGCGAGGGACTGGGACACACAACTTATAAGCAGGAATCCTGGTTTTCTCTTTTATATACACACACAGATTAGTCACCATTCCACTAGCATTATGTGTTTTGCTAACAAAATACTTGATAAACATTTACTCTTTCACTGTTCAACATGGAACTCTAAAAATAATATTTTGGGAAAAGATCAATCTGGTTTTAAAAAAAAGCTAATCCTTTATTGATCAAGACGGTTATTAGGACGTAGCAAAAAGCCTACAAAAGTTGGGGGTGAGAGATAGGGGTGAGACTCATCAGCAAATAAAACTGTCTAGGGTGTAACTACAATGAGTGTGTGTAGTACAAGAAGTGCATGGTAAAGCAAGAAATGCAAACTCTAAATGGAATTAGACATAGCAAAGGAAATGAAAACAAATAGAAAGGTTCTAAAGCCATAAAAGTATTAAGATGAATAATGAAAGAAGCAGAGTCAGTATGCCATGGGAATGAGGAAAAAAATTAGGATAATTTCATTTTATACAAAATCTAAGTGAATATGTTGCCTATGTTTTCAAACAGAACACTAACATTAGCAATGGGGGCAAACACAAGATGGATAATGGGAATTAAGAGAAATAGAAATTATTGCAAATGGGTTGAATGAACCTGAAATGAGGTGCATTTCAGAAGCCTGCAAAAAGTGGAATGAATAGTAGGTCCAGAAGCAAGTAAAGCTATTAAAACATTAATATCATGCGAATAAAGATTAAGGCATATAATGCTTATATTTTAGAAAGGGAAAGTGATCCTGGCTATTATAGATTTGTAGGCCTGACCTCAGTTGCATGAGACTTCAAAGGATATCAAGGAAATGAAAATTAAGATATGATGGTAAATGGAAACTGGGATAAAATGCAATACAGTTTTGCCAAAAGTAAGCCATACCAAACTACCCTGATATCTTTTAATATATATATATGATTTCCAGTATAAAATAAACTCAGTAAATCTCATGTGTTTGGAGTTCAGAAAAGCACTTAACATAGCATTCTATTGGAACCTATTAGTTCATCTGGACAAGAAGAAGTAAGTTCAGGAATTGTATTATAGGCAAGGTGGTGGATCAATGGAAGATGGCAATGATCACCAGGGATTCTTGTTTTCTCTGATTAAATAAAAAATCCTTAATTTTCAAATTTAAAAAAGTAATCCAAAAATCCACTTTTTCCATCTAGATATTCATATAAATGTAGATATAGATAGATTAGTGGGGTTTCATATTGATCATGGAAAAGATGTGGACTTTTGGGTTTCTTTTTTTATTCCAAAAATTGGGGATTTTTTTTTTTTTATCAGAGAAAGCCAGGATCCCTGATGATCAGGGTTAAAAAAGGTATCATGTTCTCAAGAAGTAATTTATAGAGTTCTTCAAGGGTTAGTCATGGGAACAGTTATGTTGAGTATTTCTATGAATGGGCTTAGTACAAATACTAGAAGTGAGCTAATGAAATTTGCATGTGATACAGAGTTGGGAATTATTATTAAGTCAGAACAGGTTCAACACACCATACAGAAAGAAATGGAACAGGTCTGGAACAGTCAAAATAAGGTAAAATTCAAAAATGTGAAATATGAGGTCACACAGTAGAGTATTATTAATAAAAAAAAAGCTTGTACTATTAATTAGGATCGTCTCAGTTGGAAAGAAGTGAAGTGGAAGACCTAGCTGTACTGGTTAATCAAATGATGAGTGTGAACTACTAACATGATACTACAAAGAAAAAACACAAATATGATCCTAGGAGGTTTGAGCAGAAGATATAAGGACAAATTAGTGCCATAGTATAAAAAAATGTATTATCCATCATTCAGAATACTGTGTGCAGTTTTGGTCCCACATTCAAGAATGATGAACTGAACATGGAGCAGATGTAGTGAAGGGCAACTAGGATGATCAGGGAAATTACAAGTACATGTTATTAGTTTAGTCTAAACAGCTTGGCTTGTTCAGAGTTGTTGAGATTGATTTCTATAAATACAGTGGGGGAGTTAAAACAGAAAAGGAAAAAACACTGTTTAAGCTGAAGGACAATGTTGACATAAGACTAAAATAAATGTCTACAAAAAGACGGTGAATAAATGCAGGATGGCAATTGAAAACACTGCCTATGCATTTGAGTAATCATCTTCTGAAACAATTTTCCAATTGGATCACTGGGGACAAAGAAATCTACCTGCTTTAAAGACTTAGCATACAAATGTTGTGGTAAAAACATTATGACATGGTGTCTGAAAGAGCAGGGGTCTTAAACCCTCAACGTGTATTCCCATTTATGTTCTTTACATTCCTTCTAGATAATTCATAACAAACTGCAGCAATGATTGTGCATGTATTCAGAATTTAGAAATTAGATATGGTATATGAGTAGCAGCACTGCTGTGTATATTATCACATTATCCTATTCTATCAATCTGAGGTTGTATTGTTATTTGCAAGTGAGCTTTGTGTACAATAGTTTATGCATTAGCACAGAAATACTTTTTTTGTTTTTAATGAGTTGCTGAAGACACTTAAGACTTGTCTGCTTATACATAATGGTGGTAAAACGCTTCCATAATTACTGCCATGGGCTTAGTTTATACCATCTGGTATGCAACAGTAATGCTCAGATCTAAACTTACTAAAATGGGGTATATCTTCTTTATAGGACTATTAACTTAGTCTACCACTTTCAAGTGATTTTCTTTACATCAAAATATTACATAGTTATGAACTGAAATATTTGTAATATTAAATTAATTATGTAAATGTTTGTTTTATTTCTATAACTGACCAATAAATATTTTCTAGTCAGGATAGCTTAATTGGCTGACATGTAAATTATTCCTGTGAAGACTGATTGACTTGATTAAAATCTAGGTACAAACATTGGAAGCTCATTTATATTTATATATAATTAGATGCATGGATATAATTTTTTATTTGAATTGAGTCAAATTGTATTAAAACAGAAAAGGAACATAATGAAATAAAAGGGAACAAAATAAGGTTATTTTCCAATTTTTTCAAAAAAAATATTTGGCTGAGTAACACACTAACAATTTAATAAACAGAGTATTCTCCTACTTGTCTTTTACACATCCTACTTTTACCAATCTCAGATCTTTCCTTTTTATCCACTATCCAAAATTATTTACTTAAATGAAGTAACCCTAAACATGTCAGAATAATTTGTTCAATGCTGAAACTGAATAATTTATAGCTGATTTTTTTTTCTTTTTCCTAAAAAATGCAAATGCATTTTTAATATGCAGCACAGACAGAGTCAATTCTTTATTCTTATTCCTGGTGAATTCCCAACTTGTCAGTGAACATGAGAAAGTTAAAAGCCTATTCAGTACAGTTAATGTGAGTGCATCTACATGAGGCATTTACTGCTATTGCCTAATTAGCTCCACAGTAAACATCTTGGCATTTACACATGAAGCCCTATTAAGTTGCACAAAACTAATAAACTCTGCAGCAGAATAGTATTTGTAAATACAAGTACTATCCTGATGTAAAGTTTCTTACTCCGCAGCACTGCACATCTAGACACTGGTGGGGCTAACTGGGGTACACTTGTGCCAGCTGCAGCCAACCCCACTACAATAAATTGAGCTGGGTTGGAGCAGTCCCAGGCTGACCCTTTAGGCCCTGTACCAGATGTGGTCCCAGGCACACCTTCAAATGGTGCATCTAAGAGCAACAGACTCTCTGGTGATGTGTGCAAGAGTTTATTACTCTACATTAATTGCACATATAGACTTGCCCTAGATATAGTGGTCAAGAGCAGTGTCCAAGAAAAAGTAAAGCTATCCAAGTGTTTTATTCTGTTCCCCAATACCTATGCACTGAACATGAGTTTCTTCTTTCCATTTGTTATGCATTACATAGAGTAAGTAAGTTTATGATATAAAAAAAGTGGAAGTAAAACCCTGAGGTCATTCCCTTTGTGGTACTTGTTGTATCTCTTGTTATCTATTAGTCTACCATTAACTGAGGCTCTTTAATGAAGATTTTCATGGTGTTTTTTACATCTAGTGTATAGCACCTAGCATATAATAATAATAATGATAATAATAATAAACATTATTACCTGTTATGGATTGCATAGGGCCAAACGGACTAGCAACTAAATTGAATAAACCTGAATGATCTACTATTAAGAACGACATAACTTGCACATTTATAAAGCTTTCATTCAACCACGATTCTTTATTCCACAAGCTTTGGATAGTTGGATAAATTGTCAATGTGATGTGTCTGTGAAAAAAAAGAGAAAATATTATCCTATCCTAGGATATATCTGTTAAGATATTTCTATTACAGAGAGGCAAATTCCATGCGAATGTGTAAAGCACTAGAGAAAGCTCATTTACAGTACTACAAAAAAGTCATGGTCTACCATCTGTGAGTCTATTTGAACTGTTGCAGGCACAGAGAAGAGTTAATATGATAATTAGAACAAATGAAACAAATTGCACAAGAAAAAATGTAAAACAAAGGCTGAGATGGGTTGTCAGTAGGTAAACAGTGAGGAGGAAGAAGTTATGAATAAAAAAGTGAATATTACTACAAGAACAAAAGGATATAAACTGGTCACAAATAAATTTAAGTTGGAAATTAGAAGAAAGATTTTAACCATCAGAGCAATGCTATTCTTGAATAACTTTCTAATAGGATAGGCTTTTAAGATGGATTATGTGATGTTTTAGGGGACTGGACACAGACAACCCAGAGAAGACTTATTTATTTCTTTATATACCCTTACTGTTTTAAAGATAGAACATTTTGCACACACCCTTTCACACTGATTTGAGATCCACCATCATCATCATCATTACCATTGCTATTGTTAAATAATGCTTCTTACAAAGTTGTGGATTGGTGCCGCAGTCTATGGTTTGATGGGATAACCAGTTATTAAAATTATTGTTGTATCATGGAAGATGCCTTCAAGATAACACATTTTTGGAAACTCAGGAAATGTCTAATTCACTGAGCTGCCTCTTCAGGATATTGGTCCTCAGATCATTTGGGTAAGACATTCAGTTTTCCTTTCTACATTTTTTCTAATTCTATTATTAGGGGTTGAAATTTGAAGAGTACCTTCCTCCTACCTCCCCCTTCCTCATTTCTTCTCTGTCCATCCTATTAACAAGCGATATTTATAACAGTGACTGTAGGGGGAGGAAGGAATGAATTCAAGGCCTGCTAAATCTACTGCTGAAGCAAAGAATGCCTGTTTTATTCTGGTCATGCTGCAGTTACAAAGTAAAATCCCACCAGTTCTTCATTGCCTTGTTTTTTTGTTACTGTATCAAATTGTGCTCATAACCATGCTATCCAGGCAGAGGATCTTACCCACACAGGTCCCAATGAAGAACACTGCCTGATTGATTGTACCTTAACTTACAAACATCCTTCCAGTAAAGGTATGCTCAACAATTGATGAAAATACCCATTTCAGTGTCAGCACATTTAATTTTTTCTCTGGTCTGACTGGATTTCAAACCATATATAACCACTTGATATAAAAAGACACACATAAAGCCTGGGATCCCAATGCTCATTATTAGGGACTTACCTAAATTGTGGTTTCACAGATTTCATGAAAAACATGCAATCTGGAGTTGCCCCTAAAATCAACTGTTATCTGAAAAATCCACAAAAAAGAAACTTCATAAAAATCTGGCTGGCATGGTGAAATGAAGGGGCAGCAGACAAGATGGCAGCTGCTCCTCTCTACTCCTCCGCAACTGGGACCTCTCTGCCAATCAGCATGGAGGGGCAGGGCTGGACAAAAAGCAGCCAGCAGTCAAGATGGCAGCCATCCACTCATTTTTTTCATTCTTGTCGTGCTGGAGCCTCTCCACCAATCAGCACTGAAGGGTGGGACTGCCACAAAATGGGCTTTTTGTGCTCAGACAAAGCTGAAAAAATGGTTTTATCTTGCCACAAGTTAAATAGGTCCATACCTTTTTTTTGCATTAAAAATATAATTATTTGCAAATGATAGACAACATGAATGGAAGAAGATATCAGCATCCAGAGTATCTTCCTTTACAGAGCACTGACTATCTCATCGAGCCACAGAACTAAGCTCCTACAGATCTTTTCCTAAGACCCCACATATTTTTTCCCCTCACTGGTCCAGGGGGCCAGTCTCAACAGGATAGGTATAAAGGGCACACATACACATGATGGAAGTCTGTTTTTACTCATGTTAATTAGCATTTGTCCGAGAAGACTCAATCAAGCCTGCTGTGAGTCTGGTGGATCATGCTAATTAATGTATGTCAGAAGAAATGCTGTAATGTATATTTGGAGTCCCCACATTTCAAAATGGTGGCAGGGACACTTTAACTAAAGCTTGTTGAATGAGCTTTAGTTAAAGCACCCCCACCACCATTTTAAAGCACAGAACACAATACACATGACACTGTGGGCACTTCAACTAGCATGGCTCTCAAAGCCAGCCTAATTAAAGTGCCTTCCCCCACTCTCCACCCCAGATCATGTGTATAGATGCCCACAGTGCCTAGAAAGAGTTAAGGTACTCTGCTGGGAAATAGAGGTTGGTTCAAAGTGCCTTTAGCTGTAGAGTTTGTGGCAGCACTAGTATTTTGTTCTCCCACTCTCTGGGATAGTTCATTTTGGGTTAAAAATTAGGAAGGCTCTCTTCTTCTGACTTCAAAACATTTTTTAATCATGTTTCTTCTTTAGCTGAAGTTTCTAGGACTTTCACATTATTATAGACACAACAAAATCGCAAGATAGTGGAAGTGCTCATAGTGGATCCCTTCAGAGAATGACTAGAATAACCAGTGTATTTGCGCAAATAAAAGAAGCATCCAAAACCTGCATAAATGGAACTAAGTTATGGTTTTTAAATGGCTAAATATGATATCATTGTTGAAAAATGAAATTGGACTTGTGTCTCAGAGTAATCTTCATCACCATTCTTTGGGTATAGAGATTTTTCCATAATTCTCTCTTTTCTATCTAATTTTAAAGCTAAGTATTACCAAAGCTAACATATTTAGGGAGACACAATGATCGTTAAATACAAGAGAACAAGTCTTATTCCACTTAAGTAGACATAGGTGGTTAGATTTGATCCAATTCTATTTCCTTGGATCCCAGAAAATTGGTTTTACATCTGCTTCTATAAATTTATACATTTTATCCTGAAGAAAAACCTGCAAAAAGCAACAAGGAAGAGGAGGGTGACCTACAAACCTTTTTGGAGATCAAGCAGGACCACTTAGCTATTATTCAATCTGGAATGAGTGTTTTAATGCAAAGGTGTATGTCTTTCAGAGTACCCACATTCAGGCTAGGATCCCTTTATGATACAACTCTGAGAGGTGCCTTTTTGAATCTTAGAAGTAGTTTTATTGGTCAGTGATTATACCCAATTGGTTCCAGGTAATATCCCCTCCCCACAAATGGCAAAAAAAAATGGTAATTTATAATCTAATTTTCAAAAATCAAACAAGGAGAAATAAACAGCTAGTCATGGCAAACAGCTTCTGTCAACAATTTGTTAATATGCATCAGTTAAAAAAGATGCCAAGTGTACAGTACTTACCTCATTAATGTGGTTTCTGTTTGCCATGTTCTCAGCTTGAAAAGTCATCTTCGAATAGATTGGAATTTTGAGCCAAAAATAAGTGTACCGGCATATATACCATCAAATAAGTGTACTTATAACTATAAATTTATGACATAGTGTTCATTTTATCTTGTACTGCAACATAACATGAATAAAAATTTATTTTCCATGATGCAAGTCACCATCAATCTCACTAGTAACTTTCTTGGCAGAAAAAAAACATGGTAAATAGGAGTGAAGTAAACATTTATGAAATAGGTTTAGTACCAGAGTGTAGGGATAGCTCACTGATGTTATCTTTCCATGCCTGACTCATCTTTACTAGTTCATTAACTCAAATTTGTTAGATCTGCTGGGAATATGCAGAGTTAAAGCAGATTAACATGCAGGAAGTAGTCCTTTTTGATGAAAGCATTGTAATAAAACCATCCACAATTTTACAGAGAGAGCACTGATTTTGAATGAGAATTGTTACTAACAGGCACTGAATATGAAAGCAAGCTACGCTGAAAGCAGACTGCAAAATTGCAGTAATTAACAATTCTAATTTGCATTATGCTGCATTGTGTTCTGATTGCAGAAATGAGCCAGCACACAAATACTGTAGAGTTCCTGATTCTGAACATTGAGGTTAATGGCAGTTTCTCTTTGGAGTTATGTAGAAGCAAGGTTGGGATATTCTCCAAAGACAATAGGTCAAATATATAACCCAGTTTAACTCGGCTTCCATGTTTCCACCCAAGGTATGGCAGTCACAAATCATTGCAAGCACAGGTTTGCATTTGGTTTATGCCCATATGTTGTTCATTTAGATGTCTCCTGGTTCTGTGTTTGTATAATGCATAGCACAATTGAGTCCTGATCCACAACCACAGCTTCCAGGAATTATGGTAATACAATAAATAATAAATGTAGAAGGTAGTACACGGTGGTACCTTAGACTGGAAACGGACATTGCCAAATTAAAGTGATTAGTTGCTCTGGAATGTGCCTGCACAGCTAATTTGCTTCATTGGGTGAAACACACCTCACCCATTGTCCCATCTATTGATATTGCAGGGCAACTGGCAATGTGTTTCCCAGAAATTGTATAAGGACTGCACCTGAGTGTTAATAAGCACCCATGGAATCCCAAATGAAGAAATCGAGACAAGTACTCCTGAGACTTCAGGGGCCCAATCCAATGTACCCTTGGAATAGGCATTCCCAGGGAATACAGAATTAGGCCCCTGAAGCCCCCAGTGTGCTTTCCCCAGGGTAGCTGAGAAGGTAGGCAGGTTCAAACTATGATAAACCTGTGCTCTTCTGCAATAAAGCTATCAGACATCTCGCAATGAAATGGCACAATTTAATACCAATTATGTTGGGGTCACAAATTTGGGGAATCTGTGGCACGACAAAGGGTTTGAAAAAAAATGAAAAAAAATGTCTTGTCAAAAGAAAATCTTTGTTTCTACCCTTAGAGACTAAGCTAGGAAAGTCATTAGCAGGGGGATCCTGGTTTTCTCTGACAAAAATAAATAAATAAATAAATACAATCCCTGATTTCTGGATTTAAAAAGTAACCCCAAATCCACATGTTTCCATGATCAAAATGAAACACAACTAATATATATCTATATTATATAGATAATATAATACATATTCACCCAAGAAACCTTGTCTGCTCTAATATGTATCTATATACTAGTGGTGTTTCATTTTAATCATGGAAATGTGGATTTGGGGTACTTTTTAAAATCTGAAAACTGGATTTTTTTAATCGGAGAAAACCAGGATCCTGGCTTATGAGCTTCTGTAAGTAACAACATCTTTTTGTCAGATGCTAATAATTGACATTATTACTTAAATAATAGGAAGCTAAAATGAAAGGAGTATTTTTAAATCTGAAGTGTTAACTACACAAAAATATTTTAAAGAGGTACCATCACAAAAAAATATATATATTTTCAGGACTAGATTTAATAATAAACTAATAAATGTTATTCGGTTCTGTGAATTTACTCACATATTTATTTTCATAATCAATTGTAACACATACAATACATATGTCAATGATAGATATATCAATTATTTCAAATATACAAATGACAACAATGATAAATATATCAATTAAAAAGCGTTTCTTTACACCAGTTTTTTAATCACACCCTGCACATGTACCCCAGATTACTTCCATTACTGCAACTCATCTCTGAATGATGAACTTGTACTGAAGTTATAATTTAATAGGATATGACATGTGCTTAAAATTCCTAGCATCCAGGAGGCAGAAAACTCTGACAAAAATTTGCAGGTGTAACATTACTTTTTGTGTCCAACCCATGAGAAAATTGGTATCTGTTATAGATCTCAATTTCAAGGTGTTTTTTCAAGAGATTTTTTTTTTCTCTCTTCTCAGTACCACCATTTCCAGCTCTTCTATGTTAATCAAGATGATATTGTCATACTAGACCCTCATTCCTATTACACCCCAGATTATGGAAAAGTTAAAACTACAATTTTGTTAACATTCTTCGCAATAAAGAGGTAGGCATATAGTGAAAGACTGATTTTAAGACTTTAATCTTAGGGCCTTGTCACATGGAAGAATTAGTTTGTGTTAAAGGCATGCAGTATTAAAAGTTAAAATGTGTTCTGAGCAGTCACACAATTTTTTACTATGATCTCTGACATGCACAGCTCACTGGGCATGTCTACACATGCAATTAATCTGCAGAAACCTTACACACAGTAAAATACTGTACACTAAGCTTTCCCTGAGTGCAAGTCTACAAGTGCTCCCATTGAGAGCAAATTTGCTCCCAACTGGAGCAGTTCAGGGTAGGGATATTCCTGCTCTGCTCTCCTACCATAAGGCAGCCAGGGGGAGATCTAAGCTTCCCTAGGTGCCAGCCCTGAGGTGGCAGGGGGGACCAGGGTCAGGCCTTAGCTCTGGCAGGTGGGAGGAGTTGTATCACCTCCCAAGCAGCTGTGTCCCACCCCACACCCCTACCCCAGGCAGCTGTCTGGTACCCTACACCTGCTTTTCTCTCAGAGCCAGGGATTGGATACTGTTCACTGATCCCTGAGCAGGCAGCTCCCAATCCCAGTTTATCAGGGATCTTGGTTTTCTCTGATTAAAAAAAAAAAATCCCCAATTTTTGGATTAAAAAAAAATCCAGAACCACATTTTCCCATGATTAGAATGAAACACCACCATATACATACCTAGTATACAAGTGACTGAAGCTTATTCCACAACCTGTTTTAGTATGCTGGCTGTTCTCAGAATTGGGGTAGGACCCATTAGGCATGTCTACACATACAGTTATTGCAAAGTAATAACCTCTGGCGCATATCATGAATGTTTATTTCTTCTGAGGACCACAGTATGTTTGACCATGCTCTGGGGACCACAGTATGTTGAACCGGGGTAGAACGGCCTTGGCTGGCAGGGGGCCCAGGGGGCCAGCTTGCCAGCCTGGGACTGCTCCTCCCTAACTGAATATGCTGTGGAGGGATTGGCCTTGGTCACTAGGGATATCTATCTATCACATACAGGGATACATATGTGTGTGTGTATATATGTATGTATATATGTGATACAGATATAGATATAGATAGCTATCTGACTGTCTCAAAGTTATGCCACTTCAGATCTGTTCTACAGAGATGAACAAGCAGTTTTCAGTCCCAGGATGCACTGCTTCTAGTCCCACTAAAACCAGAACAAGGTTGTAGTGGGACTTCTAGTGGCAAGTTACAGCTGTACATGCAAAAACTATTATTATCACTTAATATGTGAGAACTCATAACACATTTTGACTTTAGCATGACTTAACATTCCACAGACTTAGTGTGGTGTAAGGATAAAATTCAACGTCACCCTCACTGGCAAAGTATCTTAATTTCGTCATTTCAAAATAAAAAATCCCCCAAAACAACAAAACCCCTCTAAAAAACAAAAAAACAAATCCAAAACCCCACGCATTTCAATTGAGCTGCTTTTCCTGCCAGTTTATTAATAAGGGTAAAAATTATATGATCCTAATATAAAATACAGAAAATGTTCTTGTGTATTTTTTAAAAGAGCCTGATATAGCCTCATTATTACTGTCAACATTTCCCTCTCTGTTTATACTACTGTAGATTAACAAACCCAGTGGAAAATATCCTTATCCCCTGAGTGTGCACAGTCAGTCCAGTACAATGCAATTTATTGCTTTGCTAGGTATTTCTAGATATATAAGGTTACTTAAGCAAACTGTCAATTTCCCCTAATTACACAAAGTAGCTTCAAAAGATAGTACTGAAATTCAACTTTGTCCCACACACAGCAAGCAATACAAAAATTGTCTTACTATATAGTAATTAAGACCAGTATGTCAGGACACTAAGTCTAATTTCAGAACTACTATATTATATAATTAAAAAACATATTGGGCTTTTATTCTGCATTCAAAGGGTTCATTTCACATTTGATCATGGATAAAAAGGAAAGATAAAAAAGTTTTACAATGCAAATAATACAAGAGAAATGATAGAATCATACAGCACTTTTAAACAAGCTCTGGGGGTGGTAGGGGCACTTTAATTAGAGTGGCTCTGAGAGCTGCTATAATTAAAACACTGAGGCATCTCATGTATCAGTGTCACCACACTTAAAAATGGTGGCAGGGGCACTTGTCAATTTGGGGTTATTTTTTTAACTGAACATTGGGGATTTTCTTTTAAATCAGAGAAAACCACTATCCCTGCTAATAACTCATGTGCTCCACCCCCTAAGTATTTTCAATACCCTCCACTGGACTTTCTCCAATTTGTCCACATCCCTTCTGTAGTATGAGGCCCAAAAATGGACATAGCACTCCAGATGTAGCCTCATCAGTGCCAAATGCAGGGAAGTAATCACTTTCCTTGATCTGCTGGCAACATTCCTAATAATGCAGCCCAGTATGCAGTTAGTCTTCTTCATGACAAGGGTATAACATTGGCTCATATTCAACTTATTGTCCACTGTAACCCCAAAGTCCTTTTCTGCAGAGCTGCTGCCCAGCTGGTCAGCCTCCAGCCTCTACTGGTGCAGGATTTTGCTCTTGTCTTTGTTAAATCTCATGAGATTACTTTTGGTCCAATCCTCCAATTTACTGAGGTCTCTCTGAATCCTATCCCTACCCTTCAGTATATCTCCTACTCCCCAGATTGGTGTCATCCGCAAACTTGCTGAGGGTGCACTCCATCCCATAGTCCAGCTCATTTATGAAAATATTGAACAAAACCTGCCTCAAGACTGACCTCTGGGTCACTCCAGTTGATACTAGCTTCCAACTATACATGAAGTATTCCCAATCACCTTTTTCTTCTCCAAGAGCTTTGAAATGGATTCCTTGAGGACCTGCTCCATGATGTTTCTAAGGATATGGCGAGGCTGACCGTGGATCCTCCTTCTTCTGTTATTTAAAGATGACCACTTTATTTCCTTATTTTGCCAATCATGCAGAAATTGTCCCATTGACATGAGTTTTCAAAGTTAACAGTCAGCAGCTCTGCAATCACATTGGCCAACCGCTTCAACATGCTTGGTGGCATGACATCTGGTCCCATGGACTTGTACACATGCAGCCATGTATGAGTAAATAGCCACTACTCTGTTCTTTTGCTACTGTTGGCTGCTCACTTCCTCCCCAAACTATGCTGCCATGTGTAGTGATCTGGTGGATGACCATGTCTATTGAGAGTGAGGTAGTAAAAGCTTTGAATATTTCAGCCTTTTCCATATCATCTATCACTCACTTGTCTTCCCCATTCAGTAAGGGACCTACATTTTCTGGTATCTTCCTCTTGTTGCTGACATACATGTAGGAACCTTTCTTCTTACTCTTCACATCCTTTACTAGCTGCAACTCTAAGTTCATTTTGGCTTTCCTGATTTCATCCCTGAATGCCCAAGCAGTACTCTTATGCTTCTCCCTAATCATTTGTCCAAGTTTCCACTTTATCAGGGGGAACCTTATCTCTATCCAGCAGTCCTCCTTCTTGGGACATCAGCCCACTCCATGGCTAAAATTCCAAATCACTGCTGGTCACACTGACTGCATATACACATGATCTTAACTGCAGAGTAGGCTAATTATCTGTTCAACAAAGCATCACCACCTACACTAATAGTAATACTATTTGGCCACAGGAAACTAATTAAGACTGCCATACAATCGTAATGTCAGTAACAGTACTGTCTTACAGTAGGGAATTAATTCTGATTAAATGCATAGTAGGTGCTGACTGCAGGTGTAAATTTTACCAGGTCAGCCTCACCAGCAGGGAGCCAGACTCCTGTCTGCCACCTAGCCACATGGCTCCACACTTTCAGTAAATTGCTTGTGCCTAAACTGCTGCTGTCCTGGGCACACATGCAGCTTCAGCACCCAGAAATAGTTTACTCCAGCATCTCTGGAATGTATTGCTTTGAATTAATTGTACCCACTATCAATGCATCCATATTGATGTATTGATCTGAAGGTTGCCTCTGCTCCTATCTGAGCAGAAGGGCCAGTTATAACCAGGGATCCTGGTTAAAAAAAAAAAATCCACAATTTTTTAATTAAAAAACTAACCCCAATCCGCATTTTTTCTGTGATTAAAATGAAACACCACTAATATAGAGATATATATTAGTGGTGTTTCATTTTAATAATGGAAACGAGTGTATTTGGGGTTTTTTTAAATCCAAAAATTAGAGATATTTTTAAACCAGATAAACCTGAAACCCTGGTTATAAGAGAGCTTGAACCCCCATCTCCTTCACTCTTGCACCCTGAGCCCTGTAATCAATTTTGATTTGCTTAGAATCACCTCAGTGGTGTCATTAGTGCCCTCATGGAGCAGCTTGGGATAGTAGTCAGAGCATCAAATAAACCTTTCCATAATATCTGAGGTGCAGACTCCTAGAAAGCAGTAGACCTCCTAACTAACCAGTTCAGACCAGCTCCTTCCTTCATAGATACTCCATCCCCAACAAAGAAAATCACAATCAATTACCATTTGCTTCCTTTTGGTAGCAGAAGTCTCATTCTCCCCAACTTTTGGGGTGTATGGCTTGGCCTTTTTAGCCAATGGAGTACAGTCTTTCTCTTCTGATGCCAGGATTCATGAGTGTTCCCAACCTGAATGGCTGTGGATTAGAAAGGGGAAAGAACATTATCAGAAGTGACAAACACACAGGTTTTACCTTCCTGAATGTCCAAGTCTTTCTTACTCTCCAGTGCCTTCTCTGGCTGACTTTTTTCTACCATCCACATAACACAAGTTTAAGATTTAAAGTTTAACCTAGCTAATAGTTTAGACCGATAGGTTCATTTCTGTTTTGTCTTGTTTCTTTTATTGTTTGTTTTAGGTTGAAAGAGGGGCTGTAATGGAAATGGGGCTTCACTGTGTGTGGTATAGGCAGACTTATCATTGTAATAAAAAGGGTTGGGATGTTTTAACTGATTTAATAAAGCAGAATCAGATCTGGAAGTGCTAGATAAGGATATAGTCTGTGTTAGAGACCAATCCAGCTCCTATTGAAGCCAAGGGAAGAAAATATCTAATTAATTTCAATGGGAGTGGGTTCAGGGTGTTAGATTGCTTGCAGCTAGTTAGGCATACACTTAAAATAAGATTAGAGGAACAAAAAGATACAAAATACCTCTAAAAAAACCCAAACAGATGTTGCTTTGAAAAGTCAATAATCTACACTCTGCAAACAAAGGTGTCTAAGCTGACTACAGTATTCCAATGTATTTAGAAACATTAGTTATGGTGGCTGACAGAAAAAAATACTTTCTAATAGTTACTATTAAGCAGATCCACTCATTTCCAAGGCAATAACGTAAACATAAAACAAAAAAAGGGGGGATGTTGTTTCTAATTCAATGACACTAAAATCCATATTTAAAGCAGATATTGAGACTTTTGAAGAAACTTGAAGGAAGAAATAATTATCTCCTGAAAAAATCTAAAGAATATGTCCACCAGAAGAATAAACAGTTTAAGAGAATATGACTTGCAATATAGTTTTGGTAAGATCTCATACTCAACTTCACTTTATTCAAGTAATTCTCAGGATCCCCTTTCTAAGGACTACTCACTATTGGGGACCAGTTGAAATGGGGTTAACAAACTTTTGAGGGATTCTGAATTGGTGGAACATATCTTTTTTCTGATCTCTTCAGGTACTCCTTTTACATGCAGTCCAGAGTGAAGGGGGTGTGCTTTAATTAGAGAGGTTTCAAGAGATGCTGTAATTAAAGTGCTGCAGCATCTCATGTATTAGCATCCCTACACTTCAAAATGGCAGTTTTGATGAGCTTTAGTTCAAGTGCCTCTACAGCCATTTTAAAGCGTGGGAACATTAATACATGAGGCATGGAGGTTGTCTGGAGCATAGCAGTTACCAGGGATCTTGGTTTTCTCTGACAAAAAAAAAAATCCTCAATTTTTGGATTAAAAAAAGTAATCCAAAATCCACACTTTGCCATGATTATAATGCAATGCAACTAATATATAGATATCTATATATCTTTATATCTGTAGATATATAAATATTGAGTGGTGTTACATTTTAATCATGAAAAAATGTGAATTTTTGGCTACTTTTTAATCCAAAAATTGGGGATTTTTTTTTTTAGCAGAGAAAACCAGGTTCATTGGTTACCATGCTCCAGCAGATTTGATTATTTGCATCCACTCCAACGCACTGTATTTACAGCTCATCATTCCATCCCCACATCATGTCTACAGGCACCCTTCAAGAGTATACCATTTTAGGCCTTGTTCAATGCTTTTTAACTCTGTTAAGCTTAGAGGAAAGATTTGTAAATTAAAAACTTCTGTTCTAGTTTCTGGGATTGACTTTGAATCCACTAAGGCAAATGATAGTATCCCCATGATATCATACTTCCTAATGATATATAAGTGCCATATGCAGTCATATAAGAATATCAGAAATTTTCCTGTTTGTAAGATGATTTTGTTACTAAGACACAGGCTATAGAAGATCAATGAGTATGGGGTGGATTCACAGAGGGTGCACTTCAACCCTCCTTTGATTACTGTCCTATACTTTTGGGCATAGGGCTGTTAATTAACATGCTTGAGGTTGCACAAGAGGATTTGGCAGCCCAGAACTTTTGACACTTAGTTCTTAGGGACCAGAAAAATATTTTTATTTAGGTATTAAAACTGAGAAAGTGGTTCAGAAAAATACATTTTGTAAACAAGCAGTTTACCAATATTTATTATGCATAGAAGCTATAAAAATCAATGATGTTCCAAAAATCCCTGCAATGGTTAAATAATGATACCAGTAAATGAATGGACATATCCTTGGTGTATAGGCTGCCCTACAGTAGGATATAATGATTTATAATTGTATAATTTTTCAGATTCCGGTAGATCTAGATACTCTGTTCTCACTAATTCAGCTGCTAAGGCCCATAGGCAGAAACCACATTTTGTCTAAAAAGAGTTAAATAGAAGTTTAAGGGGAGGAACATTTTGTGGATAAATATGCCAGTGCCTTTTCCTTCAAAGCTTTAGTGGGAAAAAAAAAATCAACTGGGTTTCTATTGAAATTAAAAAAAAATGGTTAGCATTCTGTCATTCTTAATTCACATAAGAAAAAATGACTGCACAATTACATTGGGTAATATTGATTAGCTGGCTTTAATGACTGGAAAAATGAGTCCTTGGACAACTCCTTTCCATGGTAAAGAACACCAGTAGAGAACACTGGTTACAGTGGTCTGACCATAACATGAAATAAACTATAGCTTAATACAGACAAAATTAAGCCATAAAGGGATCCCTTGACTAGCCTACATTTTACAATCAAGTACCCTGGGCATAGAACTGTTTGGGAAAATTGTTGAAAGTTCTTTTTTGATTATTTGTTTGTTTTTCTTGATTGGGCCAGAAATTTCTCAGCAGTGGGGTGACAGCAGTGTTAATTGCCATGCCTGTAATGATAGAGGATATTATTTAGAGATGCTGCTTCACATAGAAGGCTGTACAAGTTTGGGACTTGGGAGATGATCTCTCAGATAAATTAGAGAGAATGAGGAACTGCAGAGGCCTGCATACTACTCCACAGTGAAACTTGTTGTTTAGTTCTTCTTGTTCGTGTATGCCTGCGCTAGCTGAAACCAGAGATCATTACATGGTGATCTGAAGAACGAAAAAGAATATGAAAGAATTTGAGTTCCAAACTGAAACTGAAGTTAGAAACTGAAAGGATGTAAAGTAACACGACAACCTAAAAGGAACAAGGCCTTTGTAACTAATCTTCCAGTGAAGTTATAGTCTAAATAAAAGAGCAATTAGTCACGGAAGTTTTGCAACCTCCATCTGATCTTCTGATATTGGACAACTGCAGAGGGTGTTCAGACAATGGTTTGAGTGGTACCAAGTGTCAAGGCGAATATGATAAAATGACAAAATCAAATTATCTATCTTCTTTCATGTTGTGGAAAAGGAAGTCCTGGCAGTTTATAACCTTTACCTAAGAAAAAGGTCAGCATAGGACATAAGTAAAATCTTGTCCAGGGTTGAGGAGTATTGCATAACAAAACAGAAAAACCATGAAAAGAAGTGACCCTTAAAAACACAGAAACAACAGAACAGTAGATTAATATATTACTGAACTAAATAGTCTGAATATAAACTGCAGTTTTGGGAACTTGACAGAATCTCTGTTATAGTTAGGATTATCTGTGTCATTGCACACAAGAAAGACTCTTGCATGGGGGAGACTTGTCCCTAGAAAAGACTATATGCACAGCAGCAGATGCTGTGAAAACAGGCTGCAGAGCTGAATGCATCAACAAGGGTCATCCATGCAGTAGTTATAAAAGAATTTGGTTAGAAGGCAAAAAAATACTGCACACTGTGACATTTTCCACTAACAAGAAGCTATCTTGCTGGATATAATTTTCCTTTGACAAGGAGGATGCTAAGGCAGAGAAAGCAAGCAAATTAGCAGACATATGTCAAGTGTGGAAGGCACTATGTTCCCAAACATTCTTCTGCATTTGGAAAGCTCTGCTTTAATTGTAACACAAGGAACCAGTTTACTAGGCACTTCAAATGCTTACAGTTGAGAGCAAACTACAATCATTTTATATAAATATAGTTGAATCAAGCAAAATAATTGAGAAGTACTGGATTTTGCCAGTGACAATGAAAGGAATAATGGTTTCATTAAAATTGGACACTGAAGCACAGGCTAATATTATACCGGGGTATGAATATAGAAAATTAAAATTGAAACCAAAAACCTGTCCAAGACAGATGAAAATATCCGGTTATTCAAAAACAAATATCCCAGTGAAAGGGAGATGCATTACTAGTATTCAATATAAAAAAAATTAAAATATAAAAATTTCCATTTACTGTGTTGCTTGGGTGAAATTGTGAGAAATTGCATCTAGTTAAGTGCGTATTTAATGTAAAAAGAAGACACAACATCCACACCCTTTGATGCTCTTCTTGGCTTTAGGGCCAAATCTGGACTATCTCCTTAGGAAAAGAGCAATTGTTCCAGAGCACAAGAGGCAACATACTGGCTGGGAATCTCCCCTCTTACTAGCACGGTGGAGGAACGGGATCTTGACGTCATTGTTGATGTTTGGATGAACATGAGCCGCCAGTGTCAGACAGTGGTTGGGAAGGCCAACCGAACCCTAGCATGCATTTCGAGTCGGTCCAAGGCGGTGATCCTCCCCCTTTATGTGTTGTTGGTCAGGCTGCAGATGGAGTACTGTGTCCAGTTCTGGGCGCCGCACTTCAAGAGGGATGTGGACAACCTTGAGAGGGTCCAGAGGAAGGCCACTAGATTGATATAGGGGCAGCAGGATAGGCCTTATGAGGAGCGTCTGAGGGACCTCTACCTGTTCAGTCTCACTAAACGGAGGCTGAGGGGGGACCTGGTGGCTGCCTATAAGTTGCTGAGGAGTGATCAGCAGGAAATAGGGCAGGCTCTTTTTTCCCAGGCACCACCAGGGGTAACTAGGACCAATGGTCACAAGTTACTGGAGAGCAGGT